>CM039680.1:210839072-211439072 GCA_022537955.1 Schmidtea mediterranea
ATTACATCCATAGTTAAAATTCAAATTGTAATTTCTTTAATTAGAGTCGCTTCTTGTTACTGACAATTTTCACAACTTTGAATAATTATTTGAACCACTTCTCACATATTTCTCATTCCAAATTGATTCGAAGTATATTTCTCAACTTTCGCAGGTCCCATATAACATAGTTTTATACGATACTTTTTTTACAAATTATGTCATTCGGTCATTGAGTATTAATATTTTGTAACTCTCCATATTAACTTCACTCTTCAACGAACATCTTACTAACTATGTACCAATAAACAAAACGATCCTACCAGCTTCCTCCTGAATCTCATTCAACAAGAAACTTTCAATCCATGCTATAAAATAGAATAACTACGAAATCAGAGATTTACTCTTGAAATACAACTGTTATGAACCTTTACCAAGTAGCATGACTACGTTACCTAAAGAGTACAAAGATTTTTAAAAGGTAGGTCTTTTGTCTATACTGTTGACACTTCTTCCACAACTCTCTCAAAAACTCTTGCTGAAATCCTCAAAAATCTATTAAACCACGTCTCTTGTCATCTTAAAAATACAAACCAATTTATTTAAGAAATTGCAAATCTATCGCTTTCAATATCAGAGCAACAATATTTTTGTGGATCCCTTGACGTTTGAAATCTTTACTAGTCAATCCCTTTCACTGATGAAAACAATGCCTTCTCTAAAGCCTCATCCTTCTTTGAAACTCAAAAATTGGAAACAGACTTTGCAGACTTATCTGAACAAGAATTCATAAAAATTATCAAACTGGCTATAAACTTTGTCACTGTCTTAATTTAAGGGAAACGGTTTAAACAAGTTCATCGTTTAACTATGTGTAAGAATCTTTCACCAATTTTATCCATATTCTACATTAACCAGATTGAATCCATGTTTAGGTAATTTTTGGGAAACAAATCTTATTTTGGAAAAGATACATAGACGACATCTTCATAGTCTCCACATCATCCTATCACATGCAAACTCCACCAACACAAATATTCAATTCACCCTAGAACTTCCTAGCCCGGAAGGTAAAATCTCTTTTTTGGATACGTTGATGAGTTCCTCAGAAAGATCAGACACCCTCACATTCAACATTGATTTATTCACCAAAACCTCTACGTAGTGGATACATTCTCACTTCGGAAAGAAATCCAACAAAAATCACGTTACTAATAGGAGAAAGAAAAAGTGCAATAAGAAACTGTTCTGATAACACAAAAAAACAAGAAACTCTCGAAAACTTCAAAATACGTTGTTTACAAAATAATACCCAATAAGTTCGTAGAAAAATATTTTTTAAACGAACACAGTGCTGATACTCACAAAATACAAAAGAAACATAACAATAAAACAATAATTTACTTACGTATCCTCTTCTTAAAAAACAATCTTGGATAATAATGACTAGTTCTTGAACGTGTATTTTCATTTTGAATTGAATTGTAAATGTCTTTTAGTCGACTTGTTTTCATTTGATAAGTATTTTAACGTTAAAATTTGAATTGAGAATTTTTAGTGTTTTTTATTACATCTGCAAATTTGATATTTTCCTTAATTGCAACGACTGGACAATAATTTGCATTTATTTCATTATTTACTTTATCATGCTTTTTGATTCTGATTTTTATTTTTTCCATTCATTTTTAGATCTTTTTTAATTAATTGTGTTCGAATGCATTAAAAATTAAATATTTCCTCATCAATTAAATTAATTGATTTTTTAAAAGCTTCTCCTAATCGATCGGTATAAAATTTATTTTCTTCTGTAGCTTCGATAAAAACGCTTTGACAAATTTACCACTGTATTCTTCTAAAATATAAATTTTAATTAATAAATTTATTGAATAGGGGTTCCCATTAAACTACGACATGTTATGGGGTCCTCTGTTTAAAAAGTGATTGAAAACTCCTCTTCCAGATACTATTATTCAAACAAATTCTACTGATGAAATTCTTTCTATGTAGTAATGTATAAATAAGGAATTAAACTAACCATGTCAAAAAACAAGATTTATTCATACAATCTTAAAATAATTTGTTAAATATTAAATTGTTGTAAATATAAATTAATTTAGTTGATCACTTCAATTAATTAAATTAAATTCTAACATTTTCCAAATCTATTTTTTTCAAAATAAAATCTTTTTTTCATAATTTTGTTATATTTTGAATTCGAAGAGTTTTGAAGATTTTGTTTGAATTTCAGTGTATTTTGATCACGACCATGAGATTCTTCTGTAACTTGATAGTTTAGGTTGTTCTTATAACATTCAGAATATTCAATCTTTTCCAGAGAATCCTGGACTGAATTTCTCAGTTAACTTTAACAGCTCTCAATCTTTCAATAATGGTTCTCAAAATGTCTGAAATCATGCAGTTGCATCAGATGTCTTTTCATTGAAAACTTTATTTCCCAAAATGAAAAAGCTGCTTTAGATTGAACAAAATATACTATTGGTTCAACTTTGCATATTTTTTCAATCCAACACTTTAATTATTAAACAAATAAGTTTTGTTGTTTTTCAAACATCATTAATAAATATTTTATTGTTCATCAATAAAAGCTTGGACAAAGGTCCAGTGATCTCAAAAATGTCCACTTGAAATAATTTTATTCTTTATGAATCTTATTTGGTACCCAAAGTTGAGAAATTTTAACACTGGCTCTGATCGAGAATGACAAATTGAATTAAATTTGCAATCCGTATGCATGAAACCAACTAAACATCTACCAACCCTAAAGGTTAGTTGAATTCTATTTTCCCAGCTGGTTCATTTGAATAAACAAAATAATTTAAACTTATTTTATCAGTGATTGGCATGCTGCTAGTTTATTTGTCAATTTCGGGAATTTTGTTTTCCAACTGAAATGATTATTGGCGTCAACAAGGTTTTAATTATTTTATTAATTAGATTGTATTTTTGTAATAGTGTTGCCTAAGGACTTCCACTGATTTCAAATTATCATTCAATTATTCAGCTTTTTATGTTCTATCCGAGAAATATTGACTTTTCGATTCTTTTAATTTTTAGTTAATTTTTGCTTTTAAATTTGTTTATCGAATTTTATTGCTTCATTTACTTTCACCATGACTTTAGCTCAAAAATTTGTTTTACATAGGAAAATAAATTTTTGATCTATTGTTATGATGAAAATATTAAAAGAAAACAGATCAAACTTTACCAGAAAAATAAAGGATTGCACTTTCGAAAAACATTATTATTTTCTTTTTTTCATTTTTATTTATCTATTATAATGCGCAATATTGACCAATAACAACTATTTATTTCTCAAAGATTTCTTGGAGGATATTACTGTTTGGAAAAGGAAAGCTTCTTGACTGCAATTATGGATTTCACAGGAGTTTTAGGAGAATCTATATGTAAAAGTGTTGATGAAAAAGTTCTTTCTGAACATATCACTAGTTTTTATCAGAAAGTTGTAAATATGACTAAAGAGTCTTTTGGAATCTGTCAAATAGAATTGGTATATTTACTATTAATCCATGTTATTATTATTATTGTTATCTTTAAATTCTAGCCACCCCAATCAAATAAAAAATCATCTGCAAAAAGTCCACCTTATCATGTATATATAATCACAGGCTTCACAGAAATTCCTCTAGATCCTCCGGACGGGCTTGTTAATGATTTATTAAACTATTTCTATAATTCACGAGGCTCCCTTGTTCCAGTGATACGTTTAATGTCTCTGTCTGATTGTGAGGAAAATGGGATCATAGATAAATATGTTGTGAAAGTAATATATTATTGAAAAATACTTTTACCATTAAGTTAACCAGACATGGCAAAAGTGCACAACTTTGGTTAAAAAAAAGTACGGCTTAGAATGTAATAATGGAAAGGAGCATTGGATAACTGTGGAAAAATTGCTTGATATAAGCAAATGTTCTGTTCTTTTTCACATGTTTAATCGCAATTCGATTATTGCACTCGCCAAAAAGCAATTATATTGGAAGTATGTCTCCTTTGATCATTTTTGGCATAGAGACGGTCCAAGGAGGGGTCCAAAAGTTATTGGCCAAGAGTTTCTAAAAAATAACCAAGTAAGTGGTTTACAAATTTTAAGTTCATTTAAAAAAAATAAATACTTCATAAAACTGACAAATTTATTGTCATTCTTTTGAATTCTAGATAACACAAATTTCCGACACTGCTTTTCAAATACCGAAAATTTGAGTTAAATATAAAAATGTTATCTATAGTCAAAAAATAATTGAAGATAAATAATTGTCAACAATTATTAATTATTAGCTTAAGTAAATAAAGTAAATTGCAGCCAAGTGATTTTTAAAAGAAAATATTCTTAATTTAAAACAAACTATTTAATTACAAATTTATTTCATTATTTAATTTTTATAAATTTTAAATATTCATGGTTTCTTATGTGCAGAATATTGCAAATGATATAGTTTAAATAATTAACAATGGTCAGTCTTTGCTGTAAATCATAGCACCTGCTGATTTCTTTCGAACTGAATACCGTATTTTCCTTGTTATAAGTCGCATTGTGGTATTGGTCACACCTGCGTAAATGACTTATCTTTCAAAAAGATTATTATATAAGTCGCATACAAAAAGTTTTAAGCTGACCTAAATTCCGTCCTCGGCATTATTGTATGTCAACTGTAATAAATGTCATTAAAACATGTGTGTTGTCTTCTGAAATATCGAGATTTCAAAGTTTTAAAAAGATTTGAATAATTTTATAATGGAAATTTGATAAACTTAGCCATTGAGTTAGTTGATAGGAATTATTTTGAAATTAGTTGCAGAATTTTATCACTGCTCTAGCTAGAATTTGGTGGGTCTTAGGCAATGGACCCCTTCAGTCAACAATATGAACGATTTATGTCAGTGAGAACTCTACTACAAATCTGGAAGAACTTGAACTTTTAAACAAGGTTTTTAATTTGACTAATTTTTAGTTTGTCAAATGCCTAGAAAAGTCAATTAATACGAAGGCGAATTAATCCAAACACAATCTAAGTAAGACTTGAAATTCACTAATAAACACAAAATTCAAACAACAATTGTGTTCACTGATATTAATCAACTCTTTTAGTCGACAGTTATGAAGAACTTGAGAACGGAGATGACGGGCAGTTATTCTAATTTATGTGGCATTGCACCCATGACATATATACTTTTAACGATATATATTTATAAAATACTTTTGTTTAGAAATTTACAATTATTTTATTGAAGGTTTATTAAAGCTTTGTTAAAATTGCGATTTTATAAAATTTTATAAAATTGATTTTTAAGAATTGAAATTTATAAAACAGAATTTATAATTTTTTAGCATGATATATTTTTATAATATAAAAGATTAATGACGAAATTTGTTTGAAAAAAGCAATTTAATTCGATATAGTTTCAAGTTCGAATCTACCTGATGATGACAGTAAGTCTTTCGTAATATATTGTATTTTAATATATATGTTGGATTGGCGATCTCTTTTATTTAATATAATGTGATTCTTATAATATATTGTGTATATTTATTTTTTATATACATTGAATTGGTCAAAAAAGACCCTAATTTTCTGGCCTTTAAGCACTGCTTATTTTTGCTATGTTTATTTGTGGTTGAAAATATAAATTTCTTGTATGTTGGATTATGTTAATAATTAAAAAGAACCCCCGGAACTAGATCAATTTTGATCCAATGGAAATATATTGAAATAAAACAAGATAAATTTTCAAAAAAAAATAAATGACAATAACATAGGGAAATAGTGGGAAATCAAGTTTTAATTTCTCTTTTCACTTAAAAGTTAAGATCCAACAGATGTGTTGAAGAAATTATTTTTATTTTCATTTTTATTGCCAATAGACTTTTAATCTTAATCTTAATATTAAACGTTTTTTATTATAATTTTTATCTCTTTTTTTATCTCAAGGACGGATTGCACATTGAACGCTAGGAGTGCCAGTTGAGGGCTCCAAAGATAATTAATTTAATTTTTTAATATAAAATCGTGAAGAAATTAAAGAAAAAACAAATAAAGTACATAACCATGCAATTTGTTATTATTTAAATTTAAATATCAACACCTTTTTAATTTTATTGAAAGAAAAAAAGTTAAACATATATATCAGGTTATATTTTTTAATTTTTATTTGTTTTTTAAATAAACAAATTTGAAAAAAGGTTTTAATTTAAAGTCTTTTTTAAAATTTTGGTTTAAAAAATTGTTCTCTGTTATATATATATATATATTTGCACAACTCAAATAAAATGAAAATCTTTGAAAATTTAGAAACGTGAAGACTGTTTGAAACATTTAAAGTTGGTGATAACATGTGAAAATTTATTGGAGAAACAGAAAATCTTTTGAGCTTAATCAAATGCCCTAAGATCGCAGGGGAATATTTATCAAATTGTTTTTATAAAAACCATTAAATTTGGTAAATGATTTCAATTCTGCTTTATCTTATCGAAGAGAAAGGGATTCGATTACAAAATTTCTAAAGAAAATCGAAAAGTTAGTTAAACTTGAAAGAAGATGATTTAAAAGTGTTTTTAATTCAAAATATCATTGAAGATATTGAAACGGAAAAAAAATTGAATTTATAAGACCTGAAAATATTTGAAGAAATGAAAGATAGAATAATCAAATTCGATGACATTAAAAATGAAATATAAAATAAAAAATGGCTGCTATTTAGCATGTATAGAAACATTACAAAAGTAGTAACGTTTAATGGAGGCCAAAAATAAAGTCTACAGAGGCCAAAGTAACATTAGATCAGCGTTTCCCAAAGTTTTTTCACCGCGGCACCCTTTTTGATTTCAAATTTTTGACGGAACCCTTATATACTAATTATTAGTATATAAGTATATAAGTATATAAGATCTGTATATATATAATCTGTATATATATAAGATCTGCACAATGTAAATGTTGCCAGATCTAGGTTTTATAACAATACTTTGTACTGATGATGCTGAATGAAATGGAATTGGGACATATAAAATAGAATGGATATATGTTTTTTGAGGCAATATCAAGCGGAACCCACTTTGGGAAACGCTGCATTAGATGAATGGTATTAATGGGGAAAGCCTTTATGCTAGACGACTGGAATATAAATTACAAAGAACTTCAAATAAATGAAAATAATCAAGAAATTCTAATCAATAGAATTAAAGGAAGTCATATTCAAATTCTGATACTCGTTGAAGGTTATGCTTGGCTTACATAAAAAGGTGTCACCTACTGTCAGAATGTCTAAAAGGTTCAATACAATTACTGCCACAAGAATGGGTATTTAAACACAAGTGTTATGAATCTCATCAAACGAGATTCCATAGTTATGGTTATATTGCTGGTTTTTGAGAGGAACCCGAGCAAACTGTAGAAACAGATAACTCAAACGAATTTACTCCGACATCTGAGGAAGTGATCGTAGCCATAGACAAAATGTTGGAAATATTTTGAGCAATAAATGTATGGGTTTGAATGATTGTGAATGCATGCAATTTAATTTTTAACACTTGTGATAAAAGTATGAATGATTTACTTATAATGAATATTTATAATAATTATTATTTAAATGAAAGTAAATGGATGTTGGATATGTCACGTACACCAGACAATAAATATGCTGATACGTGTAATATTAAATCAGGAAACCTAACCTTGGCCAGTCAAACATAATAATATGGGAGAACGGAAAGTGTAAAACATTAAATAGATATATATTTCTCAAATTAATATTATAGAATTTGATAAATGTTCATAATAGGAAGATGCTTATATAAGGGGATGTTCATATAAGAAAGAGTTGACTGTATAAATAAAACGATGTATATGCTAGATAATAAAACAAAGCTTAGTATATTCAATACACTGTATTGGAATAGAATTTATTCAAAAATTTTGAAAACGCATACATGAAGACATTTGAAATAGAAGTGAAATGTGCGAATTTAGTGATTGCAAAAATTCCCATAAACTTGAATTCCGATATTTAAAATAATCAATATTGCAATCTTGGAACTAATATCGGAATTGGAACATTGTTTTATATTTTTATTTTTTTTTAAATTCTTTTAAAATAAAAACAAAGATTATTTAATTTATAGAAAAATATTTTATTTCATTCTATTTTCCAATATTTTATACAAAATAATTAAGGAAATTAAAATATAATAATATAACCATAGACTATAGGCATTATTTCACACATTACGTTTCGTTTATTGATAAAAATTGTGCACGTAAAAAGCATAACATACTAAGGGATTCATCCCTTAATCTTGACCTTATTTTTTACAAAATCGACCAGAAGCTGAAAAGCTTTGTTCGCTCTCCACACTTGTCGGAGGCACTGTTAAAAGATAATCATACACTAATTGAATAGAGATCATCTAAACCCTTCATCCTCAAAAACTTTATCTCACATCTAAATTTTTTCAATACGGATTTGGAACTAATTATTTCTATTTCAGTACTTTATTATTTAACAATTTCATATTGACACCAAATTCCCCTTTTAACTGTTACAAATAATTATAAATCCGAAAGTTGTACCTAACTGCATTTATTCTAGTATCTGATAATGGTGCCCCAGCCAGAGACGTGCTGTATAAAAATGGTACTCACAAATGTGCAGAAATATGTTGAAGTAGGTGCAAACGCGATTCAGACAGCCGGTAATACACAAATAGGAATCGAGTTGTTTGAAGTAATATTAAAAAATTAAAAATCAATTTTTATTAACATAAAATATTGAGGTTGAGAAAAATAGATTGTATAGAGTTCATGATTTGAACCATACGAAACAAGTGACATGTCAAACTGATTTCCAACAAGGACGATATATAGTAATAACTGCATATTTAGAAAGAGGTCGCTATGTTGTTATACCTTGGATTGCAGCAGGCAGCGGAACAAAATATACGTTACAAGTGTTTTCATCTGACAATCGTGTAGAAACTACGTAAGTTATGTAATTTTATGTTTCATGGAATTATTATTTTGTTTTATTTCATATAGATTTCTCGAATTTGATATTCCAGAACAGCAGCTGTGCACGCCTTGCCAAATTAAACAAACGGCCTACCGCACCCAAAATAGATTTAAATCGCTTTATGATCGTTCTACTTCGGAATATACGCCTTCTTCTCAGAGGTTAGATATATTGTTTATTTAATTTCTTGTAGGAAATAATCCAATTATTATTATTATTATTATATCAGATAAGTGAGTAACAAAATAAACTGTTGCTGGGAAGTAAAAATTATATTTTTGAAAAGTTTCGATTATTAAATAATCCTTTTCAGTTTCTTTTGATATATTAATTTATACTGCTACCAAGGAATCACCGTTTTATACTTATATTATTATTAATATTATTATTATTATTATTTATTATAAATTTGTTAAAATAATTAAAATGTAATTCGTAAATTGACTGGAGTAATGCCGTGCGACAGATTGGCCAATCCAAATAATCCCGCGTGCTTTCACATTGATTAGTGATTTTGACATCAAAATGAAATCTAAAATCAATAAGTAGTTGCCTATTTAATTTCGAGTCATAGATATAATAATTATATCAACTGCTCAATAATTGATCCAGAGAGTAGCAGTTCGGATTTCACTATTAACCGAACCGATCAATTGAATTTCATAATTTACATTTCTAATTGCAAACTTTTATTCCGTTCCATTATTAATAATTAATTTTTATAATAATTTATTAATTACAAGATAACTAATCACATCCATGACGGTCGGATAAGACTCATAAAATTATAAATATAGATTTTGCAAGGTTTACTAACAAAAATTTGTTGTAATATTTTACCGAAATTATTAGATTAAATCATTAAACATCATTTCAGCTATGCAAAATGCACTTGACAATTATATGCAATTCGCAAAATAATACATTTTTCTCAGCGAATAATATGCTAAACAATACTGAGTATCACAACACAACATTTATACTTTAACTAATTTATTAACTAAACATGCATTACTGGCTATAGAGAATAGTTCATTTTTATTCAATTTTCAACTCTGTAGTCAATAATAATTATAATTCAAACCTTTATTGAAAATGCTTAATTGAATAAAATTGTTAGGGTTAACAAAATGCACAAAAGCAAAATGGAAACCAAATAAAGACATTGATATTCGAAATAATAATTAAAAAGGCAAAATCAATTCAAGTTTTAAAATAACTATTTATCGGGAGAAACGGGTATGGGTGGATGCCAAATGACGAGACGAATTCAAATATAATAAAATTAAATCGATTAGGGGTTCCCAGAAGGAAATATTTAATAAAAATAGAAATTAGTTGGCTCATGGGAAACCCGAGCTAATGGAAAGTCCGAGAGAACAGAAAGCCCGAATAGTGTGAGAAACCTGAAATGTCAGCAAATTTTCTAATTACGGAAAACAAAATTGGTTAACGAAGAAAACTCGGGATAAAAGAGAAACCCACTACCAAAATAATTATTGTAAACAAATGGAAACTCCGGGAGCCCAAAAAATAACTAATTTGGTTTTGGACGGAATTGTCAAAAATGCCAAAACCAATTTAGTTTGCGGGTGACTTGAGTTGCGAGATGATTATAAAAAGAAGGCAGATCAACAATATTACCAGTTGGTCGAAGAGAATATTTCAGAGAGCGGAGTAAAGGAGGTAATAAACTTAAGGATAAATCAATCAGTCAAACAAATTGCGTACCAGACAGGGACATCTTCCTTTGGAAGACGTATCCCTACGCATTGAATTTTGTGAAATCGTGCAGAGTAATTTTGTAGAGTATTGTGAATTGAATTGATTTTTATGTGAAAGTTGTGATATATAAATTGGAAATAAATCTTATTGTGTTGGCTTAATTAAATCTATTAAAGAAAGACACCAAGGAGTAAGGCCTAAGCACCGACTTTCTATATAAAAACCCAAACAAAATTAAAATATCCCATAGCTAGTAGTATTAGTGGATTTCTAGTTCTACTTTGATTGTGTTCGGATCTTGATTATATATATCATGAGGACAATGCCACATACATTGGAAATACTGCCGGTCATTTCTGCTTTAAAATTCTTGATCATAGTCAACTGATAGAATTGATTGATATTAGTAAGCGCAATTTTTATGCTGCTGATGAAAATAAATGTACTTAATTTTCTTCAATCATTTACAGATCTTGGGTAGATCTCATTTAATAAGAAGTGATTACATAAATTAGAATGATTTGGTTTATCCAGAAAATATTTGCAGTTCAGATTATATGATTTCAGTAAAGAATCTGTATTTAACAGGAAGAAAATCTGTATTTTAACTATTAGACTTTGCACTCATTGATGTGAATCCTGGTTTATAACACTGAACTTAATTTTAATACTCAAAATTAAAATATATACCATAAATATGCCATAATTAAAATATACCATAAATCGAATACCATATGTATGTTGAATGCCTTCGACATGTTATTCATTAAAGATTTCGTCGTAAAAACACTGGTATCCGATTGCTCAATCGCATGTGTTAGAAGACTCTTTGAAATCGTTGCCCAGACATGAATGAAATATATTCATTGAAGTAACACAGCAAATATTTCAGGCTCTTTTAAGCTTTGCACTAACTTTAAACACAATCAAATATTCGGCAGGATAAATGAACATTTGACTTGGTTCGCTGTTTGATTTTATAATCAACATTCTTCAGTGATGATGATCGGTGAAACTTTCAACAACATCTTGTATTGAACAGAAATTGGTGCCAACTGCAAACTCAGTTACCAGCTCGGAATATTTAATATTTCTAGTATCGATATGTTAAACGTTCATTTTTAAGAATTAAAATAAATTGAAATATAGAAACAAATTTATTCTATATTTTGAATTAAAATATTTTTTATTCTATTTTTTGAAATACCCAAAATTTTTATTGAGCATCATTGATAATGCTCATAGCATGAAACGAGTAAATTGTGGAATTTAGTTTTTTAGAATTTATTTTTATATGCATGCAATTGATTTCTGTTGCATAATGGCAGTTTCATTATTTTTTTAATATAATGTATGTTAAATAATTCTAAGTCTGGTAAATTCTAAAATCTATTTTAAAAAATAACAGTCCTAGTATTTATCTCTTTGGAATCGAAGGCTATTATGTAATAATGAACATAAAATATGAGATGCCTCTGGCATACAATAACATACATATATGCATCAAACCATTCATAATAATTATTAATTAGGTAATTTAATTATTAGATTACGTATAATGTACATTGTACTTATTACTCATCCTTCAAGCTGCGGCTGTAAAATAATGTGTAAAGAATCTCTAAATTGGAATTTATAATAATAATTAGAAATAGATAAATTAATTAGAAAAGTTTCAACAATCCAGCCAGATATATGCCAGGAATGTCGGGAATATTATCCGAAACGCGCAACGAGAATATCAGTGATTGGTGCCACAGATATTCGTTTGACCGCTACTTATCAACTACCGAATTTCTTTTTCAAAATATCCTGTGAAAATGAGCTTTACATTTCAAATTTGGTAAGTTCTACCTTGAGCCCTCAATGGGACGAACATTTTCTTTTCTATCGCATCAACAACGATTTCTCCGAAGTGAATATTCAGGTGAGATAATTTTGCAAATTTTCAATTAATTCTGAAGCATTGTTGTATAAATGTGTATAGTAAAATATGATATATAAATTTTCCGTGAAACATCTAATAAATACAAATAACTTGAATTTTATAATAATAGCTGGTTGGATATAAATTGCATTCAATTTCGTCTGTCATTTAAATTCAAGTAAATAGATAAGTCCAAGTATAAAATTTATATTTCATAAAAACAATATTTTTAAACTTATCTTTGCAGACTTTAATTTCGATGCTGTGCTTAAATTTTCGAGGAAATTCAAATATCTAAATGTGTATCAGGACATCTCCCCGTCGGCATATCCCTCGGATTTTTCCCCCATCAAATAGGACTTCCCCCCCCTCATTATCTTTATACTAAATATATTTAAGGTGACATTTTGCTAATTAATTATCAAACTTATATCATTGATGGTAATGCAAATACAATATTCATTGATATTTCACTCCGACAATCGTGACATCATAGAATACTTAAAAGCAATTGCTTACAACATTATCTTTTAAACAATACATTTTTAATTTGGTTTATGGCTGGTATAAATTTGTATAAATAAAATTGTATAGATTTAATTTAGTATAAAGATAATGGGGGGAAAGTCCTATTTGATAGGAGGGAGTCCGGGGGAGATTCCCTTGACTCATCTAAATTCATACCCGAAATTCGAATTGCATCATGTCAAACATTTCAAATTAAAATAATAAAATTCATAAATCACCAACCAATTAAAATGCTATAAACTAAAATTTTTAAATAAAACATTAATATCATTAAAAATTAAAATTTCACAAAACAACCTTAATTCAAATTTATACAAAATTTAGATATTAAAATTTAAAACCGTGATTCTTTAGACTTTCCTTTGCAATAATTATACTTATTAATTGTATAATTAAATCTGTTTCCTTGAGCTCCGACATAATTTTCTCAGCTAGTCCAAATGTACCTCGGGTAATACTTTCTGAATTATAGCCATATCTGAGTCCCTTTGTTTCTCCACAACCCTTCAATTAGCAAGTATATATTCTCAAATTATCTATTCATATCAATTATATAAATACTGTTGAACTAAATTCATAAATTTTCTCTACACAATAGTGTTCTTTTGACAAATCATTGATATAACGGAAGTACCGACCTCATCGAACACATCATCGTTACAAAATTTGCATCCCTTTTATTACTGCTTACAGGAAAGATGATATTTCATCGAAAATTTTCATCTTTTAATGAAATAAAACCATTTTCCAAATTATAATTTCAAGTTATTGAAATACAATTTATAAAAAATAAATAGTTTAGTGTTTTAGACTAGTAAAACACTTGTAAGTGATTAGTTAATTAGATAACAATTTATAACACAAATTATATTTTACGAAATTTTCCTGATTTCGCAAAACCGTGAATGCTAACATGTGACGTTTTGACTAGGTTACATTGATTTAAGTTCAAAGTTAAAATATTTAAAAAGGTTTTATGATACTGCTCTTTGCCGGTGCTTGTTACTAAAACATAAAATTCAAAACATAAAATCATAATATTAATATTATATATCAAAATTAAACGAAAACTACTGTTTATGACGATATGGTTGCTAAGGATTGGCTTAACAATTAGTATGCTGTATGTAATGATGATCCGCCAGATCTTGAAATAATTCTTATTCCTATATAAATAATATTCCAATGAATATACTCAAAGATATCTTGACTTTCAACGAAATTTAATAATGTTTTTGCATCTAGAAGTTGTTGATCCTAATGTCCTAACTCTTAGCATAATTTCATCCTGCCATAGGGTAGGCTCCGGTTCTATTATTTTTATGCTAATGTCTTGACTGATTTCTTCGTATTATACTTTATTTTCACTAAATCTTTGAATTTCTCCTCATTATTAGAACAATTTCCTGTGACATTATTTGAATTTTTTATGCTATAAAAGTTTATATACAAATGGAGAATTTTATTAATTTTTTAATGCACTTTATACTAAGGTAAAATTGTATTTAAAAATTATTCTGTGTTATAAACGGAGTTTTGGAAGTAAATTCTGTAAAAGATGTATTTGTAAATATGCGAGATAATAGTTATTGTTGGAGCACATTCAAAATACCGTATTAATTTAAAACAAAATTATAGAGAAAAATCTAAAATAAGTTATGAACAATGCAAACACGAGCAGAATCTAAATTATTTCAAAATTTATAAGTATGTTAGGGTTTGCTTGGGCTCGCTTAGCGCGTGCCTTGTGTGATTTTGTAAATAAAAATAATAAATAAGATAAATTTCTAATAATAGTTCGGAAATTACTAAAAATAGAATTAACCTAATTTTAGCATATAAATAATACTAAAAATAATAAATAAATATAAATAGTAGTTATAAATAATTAAATAATATAAATAGTAATAATTGTATTAATTTGGTAATTTTTAATGACCTAAAATTAATAAATTGTTCTTGTCAAATTAGTATAAAAAGATTACGCTGACAGTTGGTAAGTGACGATAAGAATAATAATCTTATAATAGATTGAAACAGATTTGCTGTAAATTAAAAACGTTCTAGTAAATTAGTGTAAGAATAATTTGAAAGATTTAACTTTTACCAACTTATCTTACTTAAAATCAATCAACGCGAAAAACAGGAGTTTTGCATCAGCTCGCAAGACTGACAACTTAATTGTAACAGTTTTAGCGTTTGCTTGAACTTTTTTTTGCGAAAGGCATCAGTTTTCGAGGGAAACTGCATTGCCGTTTATTTTTGTGGGTAGACTATAGAGGATAGTCAAATTTAGACTAAACGTTCTCACCAAATCTCTGGTTGATAATCGATCGCGTATAAAACCGTGGGAAACCCTCATCTTGTTCCTATCACCTTAGAGCGGAGCTGCTGATCTATTAGGATACAGCTTTCGCCATCTTAGAAATACCTCGAGGACGGTTCGCAATAAAAGATATTCTTACTGTAGTTTAGCGGTCGATTTTTATAAAAAGTTGTTTTGTAATATTAATCCATATTTGTATTTATCTTAAATAAATATTTGAAAAAAGTCAGATTTGTTTGTTTTGTTTACACGAATAATCTTTGGAGTCAGATATTCGATTGTGTTAGACGTTAGCCCACTGACGAACCTAACAAGTATTTGCCCTGGCAGTGAATTAGCATGCGCTTCTAAAAAATTCTTCCAAAGCATTTCGCATCGAGTTGACATGATTTTTTAACATATATAACTAATTCAGGCGTATGTAATATAATTAGTTGTTAAAACTACTAACTTGGTAAAGATCACATGACGTACTATTCATGCTATATTAACATTTGGTACAGATAGCAGACGGTGAGTATAGCATGTCATCCCAGCGCAAGTGACTAAAATATTGTATATTTTATATACTATATAACATAGAAATTTATGAAAATTTATATTTCTATAATTGCATTACAGAATGAAAGATTGTAATAAGGATTAGGAATTTTATTCGTCACACACAATTATACGTAGCATACTCCCTTTTCAACCCGATTTCTCGGCTAATTTGCATTTCCTCAATTGACAAATTAAAATCAAGATGAATTGTATAAGTTTATTTCCATTTGTTATCAATTTAAACAAAAAATTAAATTTCATTTTTTATTTAATTTTGACATAAGTTCACTAGCATTTCTGCTTCAATTTATGGTTGAAAGTCATATATTTTCTTGATAGATTTAATCATTTTTATTTTAGCTATTCTGCGAGAACAAACTGGGACTGAAATCAAGAATTTTTGATTATACATTCTCGGAGAAAGAACTGAGAGATAAATGCCGAGTTAGTCTTCCAATCCAGGACGACATAAGTCCCGAAAATGAATCCGAAGAGAATAGAATTATAATTGAAATAGAAAACTATTTTCTCTCTGAATTTAATAGAGCATAACATTTGGATTTGTGTTTGATTGGTTATTAGACGATTATAGCTTGACTATTTCATTAAACTCTTCATGACAATGGTTTGCCATTTTACATGTGGTTTCAAGGATTGTTGACTTTATGAGTATATATTCCGTAGTATCAGATGGTGATTTCACATACAAATAAACATTAACTATTTGCGCTTATTGTGAAACGGTTGAATTTATTTTTTACATAGAGAGCTGCTTTTAAATATAACCAAGACTTATTTTTACTTTTTAGACACTGTTAGTCATTTCTAGATGAATAAAGGACATCCGTTCCATATGATTATAACTTTTAATGACAACAGATTAAGTTTTCAGTGTAAACAAAATTTACAGAACGGACTTTGTTGATCAACATTTTGTATCACTCAAGGATTGAATCGTACTAATATGTTCGATGGACCGTGAAAAGAAAATTTAAGCTAGGAATAACAATAATAATAAATAATAATAATAATTAATAATAATATTAAATAATAATAATAACAATAATAATAAATAATAATAATAATTAAACTAAATTGGTTTCGGTATTTATGACATCTCTGTCCAAAACCATTTTAGTTATTTCTGGGCTGCCGGGCTTTCCATTTGTTTACAATAATTATTTTGGCAGCGGGTTCCTCTTTTATCCCAGGTTTCCTTCGTCAACCGGGTTTCTCACACTATTCGGGTTTTCTGTTGGCTAGGACTTCTCATTAGCCAATTAATTTTTAATTAATTTCTATTTTTATTAAATATTTCCTTCTGGGAAATCCTAATCGATTTAATTTTATTATATTTGGATTCGTCTCTTTATTTAGCATCCCCCCATACCCGTTTCCTCAGATAAATTTTTATTTTAAAATTTTAATTGATTTTGCCTTTTTAATTATTATTTCGAATGTCAATGTTTTTATTAATTTTCCATTTTTTACTTTTGTGCATTTTGTTAACCCCAACAAAGTGGACTAATATTATCTGATTTGATCAGTACATTAAAGTCAATAACTCAATTAATTTAAACAAAAGCCCTAGAATAATATTGTCGATTCTTTTCAAGGAACTGAAGAAATATGTCTTTGATTATTGTGACCAATAAATAGTGATCAAATGTTTTCAATTAAACGGCCCTAAGAACCTTTTGAAGAATCGTGCCACACTGGGGGAAGTGGATCAATCTAAGTTTATCCTTACACTACATATCAGTCTTTTCAAATATTTTATCATTACGTTTGGTTTATTATTTAATCCATTATTAAAAAAATATGAATAAATTTTTCTTAAATATTGATTTATTTATTTTCTTTAAAGATTTCTTTATTATGTTTCTTAGATGTTTCATCGCTTTATTATCAGGCTTAATTAATACATTCTTAAATCTTAATTTTTATGAAAGTATCTTAGTATTTTAGTTTTGCTTATAAAATATTGCATTATTTTTATTGAATATATCTTTTCTAATACGTTTGTCATCAGAATATTGCTGGTTAAAATCAAAGAATAAATAACTATGGGTTATTTTGGTTACAAATTGAAACGATTCGATTTGAATATGTCTGTCTTGAGATGAAATTAATGACAGTTACATCTCCCGAGTTTTTGAAAACAACTAAGTATTGAATATAAGCTACCAGTTTTATGACTACCACTCTTATGGAACAGATTGTGTTTTACAAAAATAACTGTTACACTCTGATGTATGCTGTTTTTTTTGTACAGAAATTATTACATTTCTTTTCTTTATCTACTCCTAAATACAATTCATTAATAATTAAATTGCTGTTTTGTAATCTAGACCCTTGGTTCTCAAACTTTTTGAAGTCGGGGAACACTAAACTTTGATATATTTTTAGACAGAACATCTACAATTGACTTAAGCATAATTTTTATAACTGCAATAATATTTTATGTTTCCAAGAAGTAATTTTAACCCGAAAGATATTTTTATACATACAAAGCCGAATGGTACGTGTTCATTTTACATTGAATTGATTTTTATTTTCAAACAAACTTTAATTTAATTGTACATTTGATTTTTTCGCTAAAAACGCTTTGAGAACGACGTATCTAAATGAATAGTTTTTATCAAAGAACTTTATTATTGTAATTTTTATTTTTCAAATTGGTTTTGGGGTTAAACTGTGGTCATCATCAGCGCCCATGTGCCAATATATTTTACTGAACTTTGATTGAAATATTTGACAAAAACTAATGTTTTCTGTCTCACCTGAAACTAAAAAACATCATTTTTAACTCCTTTTGTAATAAAAAAATTAAACATGTATTGTTTATATTAATGTTGTTTATTATAAATTATAAATTTGGTTGTCCGGAATGAAATTTCCGCTAAATGAATTATAAATCAAAAGACGTATAAATATGTTTAAAAATTTATTATCAAACCAAAATATGATACATCAATATTAGTACTTTCTTGCCTCGTTACGGCAGCTTTTTTCTAAATTTTCTTTAAACAAAGTCTCATGTCTGAAGACCAAGAAAGTAATACCTGTCGATTTTATCTCCTCAAAACCTTTGAACTTCCTGTCTTTAATATAAATACTTAAATGTCTAAATAAGTGGAAATTGGTTGGTGATAGATATGGTGAGTAAGGTGGATGCAGTAAAACTTCAAACCTTAAGTCGCGTAATTTTTTATAGTGAATTTTGATACGTGAGACCTAGCGTTATCCTGCAAGATAATTGAACCTTTTCTATTAATAATTGCAGGATGACTAATGATGAGTTTTTCATGCCTTTTTTCTAATTCTACACGTTCAGAATTGATTGTTGTTTCCGTTTTCCGAAAACAAAAATGTATTACACCATACTTAGACCACCAGACTCTGAGCATGACTTTCTTTTGATGAAGTTCCGATTTTAGAAACGGGTTCAGGCATTGATGTTTATCCAATTATTCTCCTAACCTCTTTCGATTATAATATTGAATCAATTTTCATCCCTGGTTATAATAAAACTATTGTGGTTGACGAGATATGAATTTGAAACCTGTTTAATTTCTGAAATTCAATCAATTCATGTGTGACCTGTTTTTGAAACTTTTTGACCATACCAATTGTCTTTATATTATCATGAACGGTTGTTTTTGAGATAGAAAGATCTACAAAAATCTTTAGAACAGATTTTGTTGAATTTTGGGCAGACTGCTTTGAAGTTCCAAAAAGAATCATAACCAATCAGGTTTATCACTTCGATTCGAGTTATTTGAAGCTTTTGTGAAAACCTCGGGACACTCAAGTCACGAACATCAATATTCGATCCAAAAGATTACCGAAAGATTACACTGCACTCGAAAATATCAGCCACAGTTGGATTTCAGCTTGGCAATACATACTGCTGGAATAGAAAAATATCCCAGATAGCAGACACGGAGCATCACCAGCATAAATGCTATTTTGATTGAACAAATATTTGATCAATGGATCTTACACAACGACGGTTCAATTGATGACATTGACATCAAGGCTGTAGGTAATCATTTCAAAAAATTCAATACGAAGCTCATAGAAAAAAACACTACCAATATTTATGCTACAAAATCTGAAAGAAACTCAATTAGTTTAACACAAAAAATAACAACCTTAGTCATAGAACATCAAAACTCATGTTGGGCAAAAACTGATAAAACCCCTTTTTTTATTTTTGTTTAGCCAGCACGATAACGCCTGTGTGGTTTTGAGCAGAAAATTTAAAATTAGTTAAAAATGGAAATTTAAAGAAAAATAAAATTAATAAAAATTTAATAAAAATTTTGAGATATAAAAATTTAAATTTAAATCAAAAAGAATAAAAATTTTTATAATTTTGGAATATTCGAGAAATTCCTTGTTTTACTGCATCAAAACACACACACAAACAATCACGATATAAAAGGCGATGCTGGCTGAGCAAAAATTAATGCATTTTTATTATTATCAACAATTATTATCTCTTGTACTCTGAAGTGAGCCATTACTTATTTTACATTAATTTTATTGACAATTCATGTATGAATTATATTTTTTTTATTATTGTTATGATTGGGAATAAAACTTATTTGAAAATATGTTTTCTATATTTTTACCCATCATAATCAATTGATCTATTTGTCACCTAACCTCCATTATGAGGTCTAAATTTAAAATCACTAATTGCGTAGCTGTATAATCATATACTATAGACTTACATGACGCAAGGAAGTAAATTGAATTGTTTTATTTTCGATACCCCGGATCGAACCGGTCGTTAGTGGGGGAAGCCGCGGTGCCGGTAGTAACCAGGCCCGTCCAGTATTCTCCCCTTCCTAAATCCTATCGCCCGACCCTCGAAAGAGTAGTGTTGAGATCCTGGGAAAGGTCAAATATAAAGTTTCGAAATACAATAAACGAAACACATATAGACTAACATCTAGAAGAATTAGAAAGATTTTTTTTGGTAATTGACAAATTTTATTCTGTTATAAAAAGTATTGTATAACTCACATACACTATAATTCGAGACCAACCACACTAGGAAGTTCAATCAGCCACATATCAGATTTTCTTTGTGACATCATCGTTCGAATTTCATTTACGTTCTAAGCATAGAAGCTTAAATCGATTTTGAAATCACTCCAAAAGATTGTACGTTACCTCATTACTTAGACTTCGAATTTTCGTTCAGTTCATAAAATCCAATCCATGACCCCATAACCCATAAAACAACTGTTGACGTGCCTATTATGTTTTTAAATTTATTATTATTACTAAAGATTCCATTATTAATTTTACTATTTTTGTTAGTTGTTATTATTGTTAATATTATTATTTTATGATACTGTTGTTGTTATTAATATTATTTTTATCATTATTAATGTTGAAAGTTTCATAGTTTTATTATTTTAGTTATTATTTTGAACCCATCTAACAATTATTATTAATGTTACCAAATAATTATTATTATTATTATTTTATTACTATTTTTATTATTAAAATTATTATTTAATTTCATATTGATATTATTATTATTATTATTATTATTATTATTATTATTATTATTATTATTATTATTATTAATATTATTAGTACCACATGGGTATAGTCATAAACTATATAGTATCATTAATGAGGATAGGGGATTAATTACCTTTAGTATGCTTCTGAGATCGTTATTATTATTGCTATTATTATTATTATTATGAACATTAGCAATATCATTAATTTCATATTAATTATTTTATTATTTTTATTATAAATATTATTATTATTAAAATATTATTATTGTGATGACTATATAGTATTATTAATGTTAATAAAGTGTCCTATTCGTACTATGTTTTTGACATTATTATTAATATCATTTTTGTTATCAACATCATCAACATTATTGTTAATTGAATATTTTTACGATTATTATTATTATTATTTATATCATTATTATCGTTAATAATATATAATTATTATTATTATTATTATGGTCATGATCATTATTACTAACGATGATTTACTATTATTATTGTTATCCACCTACTAAGGTTTATATTACTATCATTATTGTTAATTTCATCTCATAGTTATTATTAACTATTATCATTATTATTAATCTTATTATCTTTATTATTATCTTTATTAATATATTATTACTATATTTGATAACTTTATTATTATCATTATGAATATTAATATTCTTGTTAAAATACTATTATGATTATCATTAAATTATTATTATTATTATTATTAACTTGTTAATATTATTATTATTATAGTTGCTATTAGCCTTATCATTATTATTGTTGATTTGAATATTGCTATTACTAATTTAACTTACGATCCTATTGAAATCCTAATTCGGATAATTAAAAATAAATGCTTACAAAATTTTTTTTTTTTTTTTTTTTGCGAGGCACAATAGGCAACAAATCTCTACAATTTAAAGTTGAAATAGAATTAAAAAGGAATAAACATACTTTACAGAATATGTCAATGAAATGGGAACGGCCCCGGTTGTCTTGAAGGTCCTTGGAATGCCTAAAATACCTAAAAATACTAATTAAAAGAAATACAAAATTTACAACCTTGAAAATTACCAGTTGTTTGACTCGTTGCTATGACAACGAGCGAAAAGCAAGGAATGAATTACATAAGTAAGGAAAACAAAATTAAAATAAAATATTTTATTGGGAAAAATTTTTTTTTATTTTCATTTTATAATAAAAAATTTTATAAATCACTTGATAGTAATTTAAAGTAGAAATTTTTATGTTTGAATTTAATAAATTTAAATTTTGTAAATTAGCTTCTTAAATAGGAAAATATAAATTTCGTATTATTATTGTAACGTTGATAATATAATGAATTATACACCTACCCTTGGTTATCACAGGTATTGTCAATGTTATCGTTGCTAATGCCTGTTATAATTAATTGGTTACGAGTACGATGATAGATACCTAGGGCGTATAAGGAAATAAGAAGACATACCCATCCTTCCCCCCCCATCTAGATGACATAATATTTGCCGTAAAGGTATTGATTAAAATATATTATTACATTCATACTCGTTATGTATAAATTAGAGTTAATAAAAACGAAATTAAAAAGTAATTTTGTTCAGTGGACTCTCACAGAAAGATGTTGGAGCAGTTCCGCAAAGATATAGCCAGCTATCATCAAACCGCAATAGTTCAAACCCAGCGGACGGAGGCCATGGTGCGGAAGTGCCGCTACATGGAGCAGAAGTGGCTTCGCCCCGAGGCAGCAACCAGGTTAAAGGTAGAAATAGATACCTTGAAGACACAGTTAGATCAGAAGAATGAAGCCCTGCGGCTGGCCGAGCAGAAGGCCCAGGAGCTTGAGAAGCAGGTAGCTGAATAGAAGCTTAGGGATAACATCCGCACAGGCCTCATACAGAGTGGTGTCTCGCTTTCAGAGGAACAACAAGCCATAGTGCTGAGGAATGCCACCAGGAAAGACGATGGCGTAAGAACTATAACACTAGGCTCGTCCGATACGTCAGAGGACTTACCTAAAAGAAATCGCAGAAAAAATCGTCCAAATAAAAGGGAGATGGAGCTACAGTTTAGGTTAAACCGAGCTCGCATATTGGGACATATCTTGGACGCCAATGGATTTTAATTCACCCTAACTCTGTGATTATATGTCCTATTAGACTATAGTTTATTGATGTTAATTGTTGATTAAATTTAAATATAATCTATTAATGTTAATTTAAATGTTAAAGTTGCTATTGACGTTTGGATGGGATTGAAGTTGTTGAATATGGGGAAACTGAGTGATCGAATGAGTAAGTAAATAATGAAGTAAATAGACAGATAGATGAGAAAGGGACGATCAAGTAGAGCATGAAGTCTTCTATGACAGCTCATGGACCCGAGGGAGGTTAGGGCATTAGCAGTTCTTGAGAAGAAGCTCACCTTTTGGTAACCTTCCACCCACTAGTTCACAGTACCAACGTCAATTTTGACGGGTGACTAGCGGTTCAAAATTCTTGTGCAGGCGCTGGGTGGGGATAGTAACCCTTAGGCAGTTCAAACTATTTTAAGGACCCATCAGTGCCCAGCACTCATGACCTTACAAAGTCATTAAATTAAACAAAAAATACGAGTACAATCACTGTGAATAAAAACCAAAAACAATCAATATCACCAAACTTAAACTCGAATTCCATTTAAGTAACAGTAATACTGCCTTTGTGTTTTTATAACTTTTTCTCTGTAATTTGTTTGTGTTGTGATATTACAAAATAATCATGGGAAAGCAAATCATGACAAAATGTCATGATTTCTATTATGAAAAACACAAGAGTCATAGCGATTGTCCATCATAAATTACTTTGAGTTATTTTAAGCGAGTATACATAAATCATATTTAAATAAACTGTTGAGTTACTTACAATTCTAATGGATTTACAGTTTGTTAAGTTTTAATGTAAATACTAGAATGTAAATGATATTTTTCGAAGCGGCTCGTTATAAAAAATAAATAAATTTCTTATTTTATAATTTTAATAACTTTTATCGAATTTACCTAAATTCAACATAAAAACTAGAGAATTTTAAAATTTACTATACTTGTATAAGACTGTCAAAATTTTTGTTAAATGTAAAGCTAACTTTAAAACTTTAAAAATTTAATTTTATTTAAAAATATTAAAAATTCGTCGATTAAGTAAATATTTAAGTTAAAATAAAGCTTTTAAATTCATCGAAATGTTTAAATGCATTGTTTAATATATTTTTTTTTAAAAAGACATGTTTTCATGGTGGTTTAAATTATTATGAAACGATCCGTAAATATGATACATTTTTGAATAGAATCATGAGATTGGTAAATATTATTTAATTCCTGAATCAAAATAATATCCTAAATATTTAACTTTTAGAAATTTGAAGAATATATTTTGTATTATGCACATATAGTTTAATTACGTTAAAAATATATGAACTGTATTTCATATTTATCGTAATTTTACATAAATTTTCCTGAAAATATCTGAATCTAATTTTTAATTTAGGATGTTGTAAATGTTTGAACGTCATGTTTATTGCAATCTTAGGTCAGCCGATTGTTGCGTTCAGATAAAAATCCTAAATTGGTAAATTTATTTTAACTGTTATAAGATATAAATCTAAATGAATAAATTTAATAACTAACTACTTTGGTATTATAATGTATTTGTTAAGGCAAGTTTACATTTCATTTATGTAGAATCAAATAATGAGATATTTATAATATTGTCAAAATAACAAATATTAGTAGGATAAATCTATAACCGGAACCGGCATCAGAGATGCTAAAAATTTTATAATTTACAATTTATTTGTGTTGATTTTCATTGTCGAATTTCATGAAAATGTTTCTATTAGTAAGCACAAATTCTTTAAATACTCGTGAATCCAAAAAGTTAGCTATTATATAAATTAAATTTGTTTATTTTAAAAATTATAGAATTTATAAAACTGATTACTTTCAACATAAAAAATATACATTTAATTTTTAATGAGTAAAAAATAATAATAGTTGAATATTGAATTAAATGTTATGAATAGTGTAAAGAATAGGAATATAAATTAATATTATTGAGCATAGAAAAAAGGAACAATTGATTTATAATATTTTAAAATTTGATGTAAAAAGTTTAATAATAAATGGGAAAATATTATATGATATTTATTGACGCTTTGAAAATTCCCATTAACCGTAACTCTTACCGATAAGGGAATGATTTTAGATAACGAAAGAAAACTTAATATATTGGAGATAATTAAATTATATAAAATAAGCAAATACAAATTTTGTGTAAATGTTTGCATAGAATGATACAAAATCTTCAAATACAATGACAATTCAACAGAACTATAATTGTACAAGAAGAGTATATGATGTTGAATAATTTTTGATATGAACTATTTGATTAATATAAACTATTCAATGTGTTAATATCGTTTATGACCAAACCATTCGATGTAATAACTGTCATTGAATTTTTAATGTTATTTATGTGATAATTGTTTGATTTATTTATGTGAATAATAATAATCAATTAATTGACAAAAATATTTACACTTTGGTGAAATAATTGATAACTTGTGGGTGTTTTTAAATGTACAATTAAAAATTTAGAAGCATTAAAATTTAAAAAAAATAAATACAAGAAAATATATAATTGATAACTAAAAGTAATAAAATAAATGTATAATTAAAAAAAATTTTAAAAATAAATAAATACTAGAAAATAAATAATTGATAATTAAAAGTAATAAAATAAATGTATAATTAAAATTTTTTAAAAAAATAAATAAATACTAGAAAATAAATAATTGATAATTAAAAGTAATAAAATAAATGTATAATTAAAATTTTTTTTAAAAATAAATAAATACTAGAAAATAAATAATTGATAATTAAAAGTAATAAAATAAATGTATAATTAAAATTTTTTTAAAAAATAAATAAATACTAGAAAATAAATAATTGATAATTAAAAGTAATAAAATAAATGTATAATTAAAATTTTTTTAAAAAAATAAATAAATACTAGAAAATATATAATTGATAATTAAAAGTAATAAAAATGTAAAATTAAAATTTTTTTAAAAAATAAATAAATACTAGAAAATATATAATTGATAATTAAAAGTAATAAAAATGTAAAATTAAAAATTTTTTAAAAAATAAATAAATACTAGAAAATATATAATTGATAATTAAAAATAATAAAATAAATATTTTAAAAATAAATAATAAAATAATCAAAATTAATCATAAAAAAATCCTTAAAGGGATAATTTTTGATAAAATGAAATAAACAAGATGGAAATTTAAAGTCAAAGTTAAAAGTAGAATTATAAAATAAAGCTTTAATAAAAAATATTAAAATAAAAATGTATAAAATAAATAAATTAAAATAATATAATAAAATTTATTACCTAAAATAAACTCAAGAAATTCGGTTCTGTTGTAAAGATAGCATCATGGGTTCTAATTGGTGTTTGATTTGCTGGTAAGCTTGCAACGCCGGTTTTAGGGGTATTAGTAGGTGTTCTTTCATTGTAAATAAATGAATCAAAAATAAATCCAACGTGTAAATAAAAATCACTTGCAGATGCAAAAAATAACAGCAAAACACTTGTAAGTGTAAAGTTATTTTTGAAAAGAGACACACAAGGGCCTCAAAAACAAAATCTATAATTATCATAATAGAAATAATGATTTCTAATTATAAAATGTAATAATAATAATAATAATATACACAACCAGCCCTATATTCAAAATAGATAAAAACAACTTATTTATAACATTGAAAAATAAAATTAATGACCTTCTAACATTTAAATCAACAATGGGAAAAAGAATAAATACTTTAGGATTTTAAAATCAAACCACCCTTTAAAATTTGATTCTAAGAGCTTCAAGTTGGCAACAAACTTTTGAAAGTAATATCTAGAGCATAGAAATTACATAGCTAGCTCAAGCAAACACAGTAATTTATCGCAAAAAACACAAAATACTAAAACTCTATAAAATCGATTTATTAATTTGGTAAAGGTAAATATTTACTTGTGTATATAAATTGTGATACTCAATACACCTTTTGTGAACCAGTGTTTTGTCTTATTATTTATATAGGACATCGAGTTGAGTTAGAACATCAAAATCGAAAACTTAACACAACCAATAAAATTAATGCAATAGTATTCCAATTGAAATGCATACATGTGTATGACATGAATCATGCTCATAACCTTGGTGTGTGTGTACATGACCTCTACTTCATCTTTATTTTTGCCAGTGTTTAAATTTTATTAATAATACTGTGCATTGTTATTACACCTGCCGAGCATGTTCTTTGAATACTAATATTTTCTTATTACAGAACAATTAGACAATTGGGTCAATAAATGATAAATATGTTTTGTAATACTGGTCAACTAAAAACACAATTAACACAATTAATAAAACAATTTACAAATAAAAAATATTTTTTGAGAATTTACAATGGATTAAAAATGAAACTTTCTCAATTAATTTTTTAATATCCACATATTATCGTTTTTGACCTGATCTGCGCAGCTTTCGCATTTGTATACACATGGATTGTGGTTGTTGACCACCAGGAGATCTTGATTTGTTTTCTTTAAGTGGATACCAGTGAGAATCGATATTCCTGAATTTGATGATTTCAGATGCCCAATACATTGAATCCTTCAAAATATTAGGGCATAGTTACTGATATTTCTGATTAGAATCTGCATAAGCTTTTCTAAAATGAAAGAAGAAAATAGAAAATAAATTACTATAAATTTACCATTTGTAGTTAATGGAATCGAGAAAATATAGACAGTAGATAGATGTGAGACCGCTCACCACCTTAACACAAAA
Source organism: Schmidtea mediterranea (assembly GCA_022537955.1). Classification (NCBI taxonomy): domain Eukaryota; kingdom Metazoa; phylum Platyhelminthes; order Tricladida; family Dugesiidae; genus Schmidtea; species Schmidtea mediterranea. The sequence goes on from CM039680.1 coordinate 210,867,581, forward strand.
TTTCTTATCAATAAAATATTTTCTACTAAAACTTTATTTTAATATACTTATATTCATTATAATTCTCAATTTTTATTCTAAAATTTTGATTACATTATAAAAATAAAGTTTTTAAATTTTTAAAAATATATTTAAAATTCATATAATTGAAAACTAAATTTTTTATTCAAATGAATTCTATAATTGAATTTTTACCTAAAATAAAAAAAATAATAATTTATTATCAATTTCATATTACCAATTTATCTTTTTAATATCTAAAAAATTATCTTCCACCCGGTACTTGCAGAAAATTCAAATTTCCTATCTTTCTGACCTTATGTATGTTGTTCAGTTTCTTTTATCTGTTTATAAATTTTTAATGTCATCTGCTTGATGATATTTCCGTCAACTGGCATTCTTTTTTCTGAGCAATCCTCCAATGATATTAATCAATTTGACAACAAGAGATCCGTAGTACTTTTGGATATAAGAAGCAACAAAGGCTTTTGAAATTGCAAATGATAAAACTATGAAGAAGTTGCTGGCATTTGCAACGGCACACCTTTGCGAACAAGGAGGTTTGACTTGATTAAACATAAAAATACAATTTTCATTTACTTATAGTTTTTTATTAAAATTTAAACTATTCAATAAAGAATAAATAATATACACTTTGCTTTTTTTGATTTTCAGAATGTAGGGGTAACAGAAATATAAGTAAAAAAAAATTGGCTAATGGCTAAAAAAATCCCCGACCGCTGCAGTAAACTAATTTACCTATTAATCCTTGAATATTTTTATGTTTTTTTTAAATTTAATTATTTTATAGAATCTGTAAGTATAGGCTTGTATATTTAATATCGATGTTATCATAATTATTTAGATTATTTGTCACAAACAGTTTGTTTAAATATCAGTAAACTAACTATTTTTTGAACAGTTTGTACAAATAAAAAAAATTAGTTATTTTATATTATCTAACACGGAGAGAGTAGGACCTAGAACTTAACGAAATTGAAAATTGCTGAATGCATGTTTGATAGTTATCGCTATTTTAGAATGTTATTTTGATATGTAGATTTCGCTGGGCACCTGATAGTAGAAATATATTTTAACACGTTCCATATGTTTCGGTCTAGTCAAATTATAACGAATAGTGTGGGTCGTGTTTGCAAAAGGTGATCTTCAATTCTTGACGCTCATAGAGTTCATGTATTTATTATGGTGCTTAGACTGGTCACTATATACGATATAATCCACATTTACCAGTGTTGAGGTTATACAAAATGCAAGAAATAAAAAATTAGATAATTTCAAAATTAGAAAAATCAATTAAAAATTAGAAAAGTAAAAATTGATATAACCGGTGACAAATGGGATTGTTAAGACGAATAAAATATTCTTAAATTGGTTATGGATCTATAAAAAGGTCATTAACCGAAAAACAAACTAATTAATTTTAAGTTGAGGGCATTAATCAATAGCAATACAGCCAAGTGTCAAAATTATGGGTTGCTCAGATTTAAGATCATGTTCAGTAAATTGTATACCCAGCTCAAAATGTTTCGATTTCTCATAGATGGATATTGAGTGTCTCGAACTGCATAATTTATACATGCAAGAAACTATAAAAGTGGAGAGCAGTAGACTTTAAGCGCCAGTTGTCGAAATTTTAATTTAAAATGAAAATAATTGAAAGAGAAAATGAAATAGTACCGAGAAAGCGAGAAATCATATTGCATTTAATTTGACAAAGATTATACCCACCGGGTGTTTACCGAGATTACAAAATTGTATTTAGTTGAAAATTGTGAAAATAAATATTATTTTGTTAGTTTTTATTAGTTTTCTTTTATTTATTTGATTTGTTGAACACGAGGAGTTGGGTCAAGTTTCAGGTCTGTTGGGCTAGAAGCCACCATTTAAACAAAAATAAATTTTAATAAAAATTTTCCGAATTAAAAAAATGGCTGTCGAAAAACATACACAAACAGAAATCAAAAATAAAACATTAATTAAAACAAATTAAAATATAACACAATTAATTAAAACAAATATTAGTAAATTGCCAAAAAATGCTTACAGCTGCATACAGAAACATAATGTAAAACATAAAACCGCCAAAACCTTGCAAAATAATGTTTAGAAAATACATAGGTGGAAGTGGCGACCAAAATAAAAAATTAAAAGATCAAAAAAGTAATAATCAGCGGAAATTATACAAAACTAAAAATATAAATTTAAAGAAAATAATATTAAAAAATAAATAAAAAAAGGTAAAAATATTAAAATAAAAACCCCGAAAAATGGCTGAAAAAGTTTAAAATCCGCTTATTCATGAAATTAGTATAAAAACAACAGCCATTTTCATAATTTTTAACACTATGCAAACTTTGCAAACTTTATAGATATCGTTACAATTTATTTTCAAGCTTGTAAGTGGTTTAAGTATATTATGATTTTATATGAATATGTTTAATATATGTTTATCATGTCTATGTTTTTAAAGTTTTAATTTTATTTCATGGATTGCCGCTATACTTTTTAGTATTGTGACAGGTATATAAAGATATATATTTTATAAATCTGTTAGAAAATATTGAATTGGTATTCAATTCTCTCAGTTGAGTTTGATGGATTTTGATATGTCAATTTAATGATTTCTACTCCTCAGTGTCTGCTGGGATAGGTCAGCTTTGTACTGATCTCGAAAGTAGAACTCCACTGGACTTCATGAATGGTAACTGAAGTAAAATCATGGGAAAATCGTCAAGGGGAAAGACATTCAAAAAGAATAAAATTTTAGATCTTTAGACGTTTTATGCGGCCCTTTAGACTTTTCACATATTTTTTTAAAATTGCGTAAACAAATAAAAAAAATGCAAAGAAATATTATTTTCCTACATTTCATTCTGAAATAACCTTTCCTCTGTTTTTGTTCTTGTTGGATGTTTTCTTGTACTAGTTGTGATCCCCAGGACAAAGGTTTATTTTCGATATAACTGTACTAGCAAGAACTGATAGTGACGGTCACTATCACTAACATTATTATTAGATAGTCCTGATGGTGCTATAGTCATACCTAGCTACTAGTAACGAGTTATTCACTAGTAACTATTCAGTATGTTATATCATTATAGTTTTTTAATTTGCTCAAAATGTGTTGATTTTATTGTCTGATCCGGCTTAGAATTCTTGATTATTGAAACAAAATAGCATGCGGCCCTTCAAACTATTTTAATTTTCATACGGCCCCCTGCCCAAAAAAGGTTGCCCACCCTTGTACTAAGGGCACGACTACCGACATTTATTTTTTTTAAACAAAGAAATTGAATTTTCTTTTAAGATATAGAACTTAATTTTGTAGTTAAAATCGAAGGAGAGCACGAAGGGAAACGATTATTGACCGGCTGTGATATTTCTATTTTAAGTACCTGAAAATTACCGGCATTTAAGGAAATTGTACAGTTAAAATTTCACCAGGCTATTTAAATATCATTTTTGTGATTCTGAGACCTGAAATTTTTAAGAAAGAAAAGTTTATAATGAGAGGAATCACCAAAAAACCCAATTCTACGAATGTATTGCTTTAAGCAGAGTTTATTTTAAATACCTTCAAATTAACTTACAAGATTTTTATCACATGTTCTCATACCAAAACTCCATTTAAATGTTTTCTTATAATACACTTTTGTTTGCTCCTAACTTGAATTACATTGAACATTATTGAGCAACTTTCTTTCTAAATGCTAAACATTTAGAGACCCCTGCATGACGATCCTGTAGTTTACATTTTGATACACAATCATGGCTAAATCCCATAGAATCTTCACTTGAATATTAGAGCATCCGAGATGCAATTTCATTTTAATAGTAATTAAATCCATGAAGAATTTTGATTCGTTCTAGTTTATTTTGTATCATTTAATCATTTAATTTCAGATTTATCATAATTTTTCGATTGTTAATTAAACTATAAAATCTCATAATTTACCGATTGACCAAAAATTTACAATTTAAACTTAAATCAAATTCCAATTCGAACATTGATAATCCATAGATGACACCATTTCACCGATTTCCACACCAGTGCAAAACCCTAAATATATTAAGGCATAAATAATTCGACTGATAAGCCGATTAAAAGTTGGACTATCATCTCATAACAGAAAATCGGGCTCATAGAGTCATTATTAATGATTAGAGCGCAGTGCTAATAGCCTCCTTTACAGAAGCCGAATTGACCAACCGTCTGGCTGGTCGTGATCTGGCTATAAAATTGAATTTAATCCCGACAAACTGTTTTATGTCTAATATATGAAGTACGATGATGATAATGTAAGTATTCTGGAAATTAAAAGTTTATTATTGCCGAAATTTCAGGGATTCCGATAATTATGTAAATAAGTATTAAGAATGCGCTTGGGGGAAATTATAAATTTATGTAATTAAAAATATTAAATTTTATGATTTTGGAATAGCTGATTTAACAGTGAATTATATAATTTAGGTAAATTTTTATATTATCGCATTTTAGGTAAATTACAATTAATAAATTAAAACAAATTTTCGAGGTCATCAATACAACACAATTTACGAAATAATTCGGATAACATTAACTTAAATTTTAATAATTAGAATGAGTAAAATCTAAAAACTTTAATAGTGTTGGGAAAACAAATATGAGCCCTAAATTTTGTTTGGGCAGCACGATAATGCCTTTATACTTTTGAGCGGTAAATCTAAATATTAAATTTAAAAAGGAAAACATAAAAATTAAAAGAAAAATAAAAATAATTAAAAAATAAATCGAGTTCCAACATCTAAAACTCGGAAAAATAATAATAAAATCAAAAAACATAGAAAAATATATTTTAAAAATTAAAATTCCTTGTTTTTCCGCAGGAAAATGAACACATGGAAAATCGTGGTATATAAGGCAGTGCTGGGCAAACTTATTTTACCATAAATTCGTCTAATAAATTGAATTGTCTATGATCGAACTCCATCTCGACTTTAAAAATACAAAGAAAAGGTTTTACAAGTATGCAAGATAATAAAATAATTCATCACCGACTGTGGATGGTGCCAAACCTCAGACCATAGTGTTCAGGAAGCGAAACCCCTGTGGGGATGGTTTGTCATAACAGTCCAGAATTTTCCACCGAAGACCTCATCACCTGACCGTCTGTAGACCGAGAGTAGCCATGAGGTAGGTTTAAAATCAAATTACATAAATGAGAAGCATAAAATAACTAGATAGAAGAAAGAAGAGAATTGAAGCTAAAAATTATAATTATATTAGTATTTCGTGGAATGTATAATAAGAGATGGGTACGAAACTATGAGGTAAAACAAATCATCAATATGTTTTGAAGAATATGTGGATTTTCACCAAAACGCAAAAAATTATGCAACGATAGAACGTCATTTTTGGAGATCATAGTACCTGTTGTTTGACAATAATCAAAATTCATAAATTTCTGAGTAAAAAAAACTTTATAAATTTCGATTATTGTCAAACAAGTACTATGATCTCCAAAAATGACGTTCTATACTCTTGCCTTGAAGATAATTAGTGTTTTCTCTACTTCATATAGTTACGAAGCATTATTCTCAAAAATGAAACGCATCAAAAGCAAAGATCGCAAAGCAAACATCTTAGTGATCAGTTGAGAATTTCTTCAACAAAATGTGAGATAAACTTGTCCAAACTCTCGGAGGAAATTGAGAAGCATTAAAATTGTTTAAATACTATGTATTGTTTACTGTATATCATTTACTATGTACTATTTACTGAAAATAATGAATAAATTTATTGAAAATACTGAATGAATTTATTGTGGCTCGCGGTAATTATTTTTCCGAAAATTTGGCCCTTCGATTGATTTGGGTTATCCACCACTGACTTATTCTATGAGGCTTGATTGATACTTTAAAATTTTTTTGTTGTGTTTAAATAAAATTTAAATAAATTTTACGACGAAAATGATAGATTAAATTGAATATTATTGTTTAAAAATTAAAACAAAGCCGAATACCTTATAAACATTAATTTAATTAAAAAGAAATAAAAATACTTATGAAATGCGATAAAATCCATATAACATCACGAATCAGTATCAAATTTTCCAATAGAGAATTCAATAATTCATCGAACACGATAACAAAATTTGCTATCCAATTAGATTGTTACAATGAGACGAAGCAGAGGAGATGACAGGATCGGGTCAGTTGTCTACGAAAGTTAGGCAAGACAGATAGATTTGTCACCAGCTAAATCGATGGTAAATTTAGTTGGAAGTAAATTGAAATTGCTTTAAATTTTTTTCATTTGAGGGACAATGACTAATAGCATCATTCCTGTTATCGTTATCATGATTATTATTATTGGTATTAAAATTACTATTGTTATTATTAATATTATTATTTTTATTATTATTATTATTACAATTATTATTGTGGTTATTATTATTGTTGTTATGACCATTATTATTGCTATTATTTTTGATTATTATTATCATTGTTATTGTTATTAACTTGATTGAGTTTTAATTAATATTACGATTTTATATTCTATTTAATATTCCCCCTTCAGAAAATTGCTAAAATATAGAATTTGAAAGAGTTAATTAAGTATTAAATCAGATCCATTCTGAAATGTAATTTAATGTTAGTTTAGTAACCGGGTTTATATCTCGACTCAGTCACAAGTAATAAGGGCTTGTAATAAGAGGTCAATCTAAGGTATGATAGGGGAACGATTTCACGGAGGCAGATGACGACGCTAGAGTAGAAATATTGATGAAATCATGAGGAGTTAAGAGACGTAAGTTCTTCTATCGGCAGTCAGGAACCCGAAAGCGGAAATTTTGATTGACTAAAAAATCCAGCGTCATTTGTATCAAATGAACCTGAATACATCTCCAGATTCTATTATATTATATGTTAGATTCTATTATATGTAACATGTTCTTTGGAATGTTTAGCATCAAGCTATTCTGCTCGATGTTTTCTTCAAAGTATTCAAATTTCTCAAATTACATACGGATATTAATCCACCCAATCGTTAATCTAACATTAGTTACTACAAGTTTTATTACGTCGAAGATTGGTCAAAGTTAATACAATTACTAAGATATGTATGTTCAAATAAACTTTTTTATTGTTTGTCAACTGTATTAACTGTATCATTTTATTGTTAGACTTTTACCCTAATCAGAAGTCCCTACATTTAATATCATTGAACATTTCATTATTTTACAAATTTCCATTTATTATTCCGAATAATGACACTAGTAAATTTATCATAGAGTTACAACATCCTTGCTTTGCTTGATTACACATCTGTTTATAATTGATTTTATAAGTGATATTATTGACCCTATAAATGTTAGTGATTCATTAATTCTTCTCCTGAAAGCAGTATGAAATAAAAAATATGAGCAAGAAGTTGTAACAAATAATTCATGATTCTGTTATGTTTGACAAGGGTGTGGAAATAATACTTGTTTTAATTGGTATAATAATAAGAATTTAGAAGAAAATCCCTAGGCCAAAATCCCTCCCCCAATCTAGTAACTAATACCTGGTTTTAGAATTCAGTTCAAACAATAAACTAAAAGCTACTGGATTTAAATACTACGATATATAGTTCTAAATAAATGGCAGTAGATATTCTGTCTAAAAGAGACCGATGTTGAGTGCCAGTCTCTTTAGTGTTTATTTCATCGTTTTTTTGGTACTGCATGTCTTAATTTAGCTTTCACAGAGATTCCTGATCTGGTCTATGTAACGCTTCACGCGTTTGTTGGTTGCTTCGAAGTAGTCATCTAGATCGCTAATGCCATCGACGTCATATCTGCGATTCTAGGTACTTCATGCCTCCAGGTACGTTAGTCGCTGGAGGAATGTTAGGCCATCTAGAATATTGCAGCAGTATCAAAATGCAAAGTCACGGCTAGCTGTCTTCAGTCACATCTCATGAATCTTGCGTCAGGTGCTCTGGTTTCGATGATAGAAGCACTCGTGAACATTAACGTGTTGGTTCAGCTTTGTTGTGACGGAGTTAGTAGGTTGCTCCAAGTCGCTAACGACTGCTTTGGGTTAGGTCTAGTTGATCGCAGAACATGAAACAGTAAATGAATTTTACTTGAACAGTCATTGACTTTTAACACTTGTTGGGCCAAAACGTAAACGGCCTTCAAAATGTTTAAATGGATCAGAAACACACACGCAAACACAACACGCAATTTAAATAAACCCCAAAACACCAATTAAACCATATAAAATCTGAGAAATAAAAGAATTAAATATAAATTAAGAAACATAAAAATAAATTAAAATAATAACAAAATGCACCAAGATCCGCACGATACCTACACAAAAATAGCAAGAAAACACGACAAATTCGACGAAATTGGAAAAATCAGTTAAAGTTCATTAAAGCAAGATTTAAATCGGAAAATTTGAATTAGTAATAATTCAAATAAAATTCTAAATAAAAAATTATTAAAATAAATCAAAAAATAATAAAAATAAATATTAGAATTTGCTAGAAAACAACAAGGTCGAATTTTGTTTTACTGCATCAAATTTTACACACCGAAAATTTAGGTATATATACTGATCCATTTTCACATTAAAGTTAACCTTAAAACCATTTTTAAGACTAAAACTATTTTTGAACTCACTCCGTGTGTTTCAAATTATTTGAATCTTTTAAATCTATTCGAGATCATTGTTTTGAATTTTTTAGAAATTTTAGGTGAGAACCATTGATTTTGGAACCCTCTTTCCACGCCCCGTACCTTGCATCTCTGTAGAGCTCTGCTCGGACGACGACGTGGGAAGAGAGGCATTTGGTTTATTATGTGAATGTATGTTATTTTTATGAATTGGAAGGGTAACATGTTATATTTTTCTTATAATTAATAAACATTATTATGTATAATTTGTTTCATATATATCTATAATATGTTAATTAAACTTGTCGAAATTTTTCCGGCCCACAGCCGAAACATAATGCAAGTAAATAAAATCTATACACAATTCAGATTCGTGTAAGCGCGTGGAATATCGCCAATGATCTGTGCCCGTGAAGACTCGGCGTGCGGAACGCAGAGTTGGATCGTCAATATTATCCTTATAGATGAAAGGAGGAATAAGGGAGAAGTCATTTGATTGCTTCCTCGTTCCTCGTTTCTGTAAACTCGACTTAACTCATACTACACATGGCTCAAAATCATCTACACCGAGTAGTCCAGTGGGCACTCATTAAATATAATATGAACACATTATGCGCCTAAGGTCTATTAATGGGGAATGGCACGGGGAATCAAATCGTTGATATTGATTAATAAATTAAAATAACTTAGATGAAAAATATTAGTACAATTAAATTGAACTTGTCTTTCGAACAGATTAATATAGGTGTATTTTATTAATTCAACCAAGTGTAGTTAGAGATAAAAATTAACACACTTCTCAGTTAATGCAAAGAAAAATTTAAAGTGATTCGAAAATTTTATCACTTGGATTAATTTCTGGGTAAAGAGGTATAATTGTGATCCAAGGAAAATGATAACGATTTAAGCAAACATTAACTAGAATCTATTAGATTAATTACCAAGGGAAACTGATAACTCATTAATTTGACCAACGTTGAAACAACGATTGATGAAAACTTGAGGAAGATTAAAACAAATTATTATCGTTAAAGGTAAGGTGTTATCGAGAGAAAATTTTGCGATTACCTCATGGTAAGTTATTTAATATCAGTGAAAATTTTTGAAGGAGAATGTCAATCATTAAAACTCAGGAATTAGAATAAATATTAAATTGGATTAATCGGTTTGGTAGACAAGTTCTCTTTAATAATAATATAAATTTAATTGAACAACATAAATACTATGGCAACCTAAACATCGAATATTACCGACTAGGATTTGAACCAGCCCAACTAATGTTGACTATAAAATAACTGATTCGAATTAATTATGATAAAATCCCTTATTACTTCAATTACAAATCACTATAAATACATTAGAACGAAAAATGTTGTAAAATTTATTATCAGTAAATTACCACTACTCGTTCACATAAATCCAAAACGATGCATAAGGAATCCAAGAGATAAACGAAAGGGTTCAACAAAAATTCCAATAGAAGTCGAATCAAAACTGAAATAAATCGATCCGTTATATTGGCGATCAAGAAAACTCCCAAAAAAAAATTATGCGAAAAACTAAGTAATCAATAACATAAATTACCAGATGACCGATCGCAGCTTATAAAACACTATCGTCCTTGTTGAAAAGATCCCTCGTCCCGATAGCGCCAGATAGATAACCAATCCAAAATCCCTGAACCACGGCAAACTCGCCATAGTGAACGTCGACCATAAAATGATTCGCAAAGTACCTGAAATAGTTGCATAAATTATTGACGTAAGAAAGTTTACTGGCTTACAAATCAGCATCCTCAATAATGTAAACATCCGCTACAGTAGTTAAAGCATGAATGCCATACGTTTCCGGCCTATCCGGATATCCATAATACATTCGTGTTTATCCATTATGATCAAGCGTACAAGTATTTCACTTATAGATCCGGCTCTAAAACTTAATAATGATCTTGATTAATTAATTCGATTTGTAAATAATAATCATTAAAATTACCCCTTCTTAATCTTTGTGTTTTGTTTGAATATTTTGCTTGTAAATAACAGTCATTAAAATTATTTCTTCTTAATGTTTTTATTAAAATTACTTCTCCTTAAATTTTCGGATTTAATCTTCAAAGTGCTAATGGGTTTAATGATCTTGATTAATTTAATTTTGTATGTAAAATATGGCCGTAAAAATTACTTTTCCCTTAACTCTGTCGGATTTAATCGTCGCAGTACTATTTAGTTTAAGTGATTAAAAATTTATTATGCAAGCATCACTTAACCGGTCGCCCACTTAATTGGCGTATAGTAGACATTCAAACGAGTATCCATTTTAATGTTAGAGAATCATTGATAATCGAATGAGATAGAACGTCAAATGATTTTTCCACCGATCCCTCTTCAAGTTCTGAAAGTTAAGATACTTCGGAGTTAAGCTACCCCAGTTCCGTCAAATTGATAAGCAACATCATTCACGTGCAGAGTAAAAATAATTTTTCTCTCCTTCATTCAGGACCAACCGAGGCTATGCTCAAACTACCCGCCCATGTAGTGGAACAATGGAGACAGGCATGGAACCGGGTGTATCAAGAACGATACCCTTCCATGCCTGAAGATGATCAACTAGAAGATATAAACCCAGAGGAGTTCATGCGGCAGTTCCGGAGGCCGTTCGACGAGCCTAACCCTTCTCAGGATATTTTGACTCAAGCCCAGGAGCTTCTGGAGGACCTCCTCCAACTCCAACGCCAAGTCGAGGAAGATGTGGCAAGGGCCACAGCACACCTGGCCAACGTCCAAGATGATCTGATAGCAGGACGGTTAGCCAGTAGATATCCACCCTCACCAAGGCCAGTTAGAAATCTTAAAAGGCCTGTAATCGTGATCCCCGGTTACTCGCCAGAAGAAGGGATTAAGCGATTTCTCGCTGACGATTAATTCTTGTTGTGATAATTTGAACATTAATATTACAAACTATTTCTTTTCTCTTCTATTATTGGCATAACTTTCATTTTAAAAAATTGTTTAAATAAAACTATTCGTATTTACATTAGTCGCCATCCAATTCATTAGTACTATTTTAGAAATGGATCCCCTAAAGTTACTACAAAACGAGTTAACCCGAACACAACAGGCAAACAATGACCTCCACGATCAACTCTTACACCTGGTCCGGGAAATGCAACAACTCAGGGCTACGTGGGTAAACCCCACTAAAGTCAAGCCGTTATATCAAAAGTTAGCCGCGGCCCAGAAGGAGTGGGCTGAAGAAAGACAGTTGGTGACCAGTCTGAAGACCCAAATCAGGGGGCTAGAAGTAGCACTGTCCGCTAGTCAAGAGGGGGCAGCGGTAACCTACCCTCTAGTTTTTGCACCGGCTCAATTGGCGTACCGTGAGTCGAATCCGACCCCATCCGCAAGGCCAACCCCTGTCGAAAACCCTGCTCCAACCATTCCTTCAACATCCAGTCGACGACCGGGTCGCAAGGAGCGAGCTAAGCGCCGAGCCGCTCGACTCTCCAACCAATACACTTCATAGAGAAATAGACTGTTGTTAAATACATTGTTTTCTGTACATCTCTCATTGCATTTCTGTACTAGTAAATTTTTTTTTTTAATATAATAATAACATTGTGAGGAATTAAATAAAACCACTATTATTTTGTCTTCTCAAACTGACGCCGATAAACTAGCTGGATAGACGATAGGAATTTAGACGCAAAGGGACCAATAAATAAAAGCGAGCGCAGGTCTTCTATCGACAGCTCGTGAACCCGAGGATTGTCCGAGCAACTATAGTATTAGCTAATGATACTCAATTTTTGCGGGCAATCCACCACTTGAACACATTACCAACGTTGCCCAGCAACGGGTGCCAAGTGGCGGTTAGCATCTTTTTGTATGGCGTTACGGGGCAACCATGGAATAATTTAAACAAACGTCGAGACCCTGTAACCCACCACACTAATGTAATGTTAGAGTAATGCGTATACACGTGACCACTGATTTACCCAGCGGACAGTTGCTGAAACTGACGTGAGGCCATAAATTACATGAACCACTGGTCCGTTGATACGATATATCGTCGCTGTTGGTAATCTGATAACTAGTATTGGTTCTGTCGATGTCACTCCGTTGCTACAGAGTAGAAACTACTGAATACTTGACCTCATGGTTTCTAAACATTGCCCTGTAAGGTTGATGTCTGCCAATGAATCTTGTTCAGTCCATATTATTCCACATTCCTACCTACCCAACAAGACACAATAAACTGTTATTATTATTAGAATAGATCTATAGTCTCTGATAGTGAACAATAATCAAAGGATAAGATTATTATAAGCATCAAGTATACATACTTTCAGACCTGCCAAACCAAAGACGCATTTCCTGAGATACCGACAGTACGGATTTTTTCTCAAATTCTTCATGACTTGTGATCAATTCTTTTAATTCTATTTATAACTCAAATATTAGTATTTCGTTTTGTCTCTATCATTAATGGAAGTAAATTGGTTAAATATTCTAGATCGATTACACCCACTTGAATTTATTTTATTACTATCAATGATTCATTATCATGTGAGGCCATTTTTTCAATGCATCCTTTATTTCCTCTTTTAATTTTGTTTGTTTAACTGATTTTGCTAACATTCGCTGGTCTTCTCTATTTTTTTCTAATTCGTCGCTATCAATATTTACTTTATTATCAAAATATTCATATTCATTTATTGATATCTCTAATTTTTTCTCCATAAGTATTATTTTTCGTTTTAAACTCTCAGGGGGCCAAGATAAAAGTTATACTAAATTGAAAAAAATAAAAAGACTAAATTCAAATTTCATTTACAAATGTTTTTAAAAAAATTTCGCTTTCTTGGTTTTCTGCACATGTTCCCTAAAAGTTACAACACGGTGCTTGCCAAATCATTCAAGAAATTATCTGTAACCGAAAAACATTCAACAATAGGTTTCAGAGCAAAGTGACTTATTATTAATATCAATTACTAGTTAAGCCGTAAATTTAAAAACCTCTCGAATTTTTCCTTATTTAACTACTTATAACATGGGTTCTCAAACTTTCTTCCATTTTTCTAGATATAGACTTGGCCCTTCAAGTAATGTATGATTTTTTATCAATATTTTTTTAGGGTATAACATGTAGATAATAATTTAAAATAGTTACAAAAAATTAACTATTGCATTCTAATAAGAACAAGGTGATATGACTGTATAAATTATCATATTTATTAGGTAATAAGGAAAAACTCAAAAATTGTAGCGATTAAATGATGCTATATGGCAAGCGTCGCACACTTCTAGTTTGTGCATCACTGACTTATCAACATATTTATTATTCGGAAAAAATTACCCTATTTGAGTAATTTTATATGGATATAAAAGAAAATATAAAATAAGTCCTGACATGGTCGTCATATTATATGCTATAATATTTAACTCTTCAGGGATCAAAGTTTATTTAAATCCTGCATTATAATATAAAATTTTAAACATTTTTTTTTTAAATTAAAAATACTTCCTTTTTAAATAATCAGATAATTTTAAAATGCTATTAAATTTTTAAAAATTATTTTTAATTTTTATCCTCACAAGTAATATCGAAAGATATAATTTCGATAATTTGAAATATTTATAGAATATTATTTATTATTAATATTAAAAATCATTGCTGTGATTCAAAACGTTATAAATATAAAAAACTAAAGTCATTAAAAAATTTAAATATATATATATATATATATATATATAAGGATAAAACATATTTACTTATAAATTACTAAAAAATCTAATATAAAGTAAATTAGTATATAATCATTTAAAATTAGTTAAAATGAATTATATTTAGGTTTCCTAAACTTTTTGAAGTTACGAAGAACTTTTGATTAAAAGAAAAATTTGCGGAACATCAAAATCATGAAAATTTGTATTTTCCAATAAAATGTAAATGGGCATTTATTTATATAGATTACAAAATAAACATAAAATAAGCAAAAAGCATTATAAAATTTGACAAAGCACTTGTAACATTCTTGCGGAGTACCGGTTGAAAATCGCTTAACTAAAATAACATTTGTAAATTTAGCCCACAAATATTCGCATCTTTGTCGAATCAAACACCAATATCTTTTTAAAAATCCAAATAACACGTTTCTCCTAGTAACTGAGTTTTACATTGTTTTAAACAAGCTCCAAATATTTACAGATTTGAAAATGAAACTATCATAATGAAAAAACAAATTTTTCTGTTTGTAGTGTTAAGGACGATATTTTACGTTAAATGTTGCGCTTTTCTTTTATTTTCTTCTTCATTCGATAGAAATATTACAAAAACAAAGATCATATTTTTCATGATGTTTCAAGTAATATTTCAGCAATACCTCACCCAATCGGGTAAACGGTTCTTTCAATATTTCACAAATTAAAATAACCAATTAGTGCTTGTCATCACATTTAATTTCGTTGAAATTCAATTTAATCTTTTTAACATTCAATTTGATCAATATTTACTTATAAAAATGCAAAAAAATAAAATAGTTTTAAAGGAAATATTTTTCATACAATAAAACATTTATTTCATATAAATTACAACATTAATACATTAATAATAATAAAAAATATTTAAACCAAATTTTTAACTATTCATCAATAATGAATTAAATAAATAAATCTACTTATTTAATTAAATGAAGAATTTTTTAAACATCCATGTTTTTTGTTAATGTACTTATTAAAATGTAAAGACAAATATTTTATTTTTTAGAAGAATAAAGATAAATATATGAATTTTTAATTAATATATTTTTAAAAGTAACGAAGGTTTTATACTCTTTATTGTTCTCTTGGTAATTCGGGAAGATCGATACAGCTTGTGCACCTAACTGTTACTAAATTTGATATTTCCAAAAATTATTTTTGTTTAAAATCGTTAATTTCGCTCAATTCTTCAGGTGTTAAGCATTTTTTTGAAAATTTTTTGAATTATAGTAATATTCATTATCACTCAGCATTCGTTTTTCTTTTGTTGATTGAATTACAGTTATCATAATGAAGGGTATAAAAATAAAAAAAATTATAAGTTCATTGATAAATTCATTGATAAAATTGATAATTTACAAATTATTTGTGATAATTTTTTGTTAAAAAAATAATATACATGGAATTTTATACTTAAAAGCTTTTTACGAAAATATTTATACGAAATGTCTAGGTACCATTTAATTTATATTTAAAAAACTCCGGAGAGGAGAAGATTTTAAAAATAGTGCTTTGTAAACGCTCTGTTTCTGTAAGCTAAAATTTAGATCGATATTTGTAATCTTTAAATTCTAATAGTTGATATTTATACTAATTTATATTCATTATTTAATTTGCTATAGAGTAACGGTTCTCAGTCTTTTTACTGCTGTGACCTCTTGGTAGGATTTGCCAAGTTGTGTTGACCTTGAGCAATAAAATTTATGGTTAAGGCATATTAAGAAAATCAAGTAATGAAAAAATATGGTTCTATTTATTGTTTCAGTTTCTACGCCATTTTTATCAAAGAAATCTTATTTTTAACAAACATTTGTTTGTCGAAGCTTAAGATTCATTTCGAAAACTTGGATTTTTTCTGATAGAGTTAGACAAGTTGCACTTAGTCTTTGAAATATGAAATTTAACTTGTTTAATATTTGCAAATATTAAACAACTAAATAATTTTGTTCAGGTTGTTTTAATCGCGGATTGGGGCTTCAAATTGTGTTTCTCTTTTTGATTAAAAAAACTATTTTAACTTATCTTGAATATCCAAAACACGTTTTAAAACTTTTCCTTGACAACCACATCACAACGCTGTGAAATTAAAAGAGACCGATACAAATCTGAGTCATCACAAAGTTTATTGCTGACGAATTTACAAAATTCACAGCACTTTTTTATTCATTACACCGAACAACAAATTTTAGGCTATCTTGTCACGCTGATTTAGCACGAGTTTTTTTTTGGTAACAAGCAATATCACACAAAATGATGCATTTTGCTGTCGAATGTTGGCAATGTAATTTGCTATTTCACACACGTACTCACTCGGTTCTTTATTTATTTAGTCAAATTAACGGCAGTCATTCATATTTTTTGATGAAAAATACTTAAATTTTAATTAACATTAGAAATATGGGTATTTAGAAAAAATGTCGTAACTCGCTCATTGAAGCAGATGAGGTTGATTTTTTCGGTGATTCTCAATAATTATGACAAACAGATGACCGTGGAGTGAATTAGACCTTTTCTCTTAAATGTAAGGAGAGTTTCGCTGTGTGGTACAGGCTTTTGAGTAGAATCGACGTTTAGGATAGATACTGGAATTATTATTATTTTTTTAAAAAGACTGAAGTTTTTGTAATAATAAAAGGAGCTTGTATGATGTTTTGGTTCTCGCCACAGTATTTGGATAGCAATAGTCATGGTTTTGCCATCAAAACACTGTTGTAGAACTGCAAAACTTGCACACTCTGGTATCCAGCTTTTGTTTTCACCACCAACTTTCATACCAAAATAGTGATAGTATGCAGTCATGATATTTCTCTGCTGCTCTTTATTAGTATTTTTACCAAATACAAAGCAAAAACTGATCTGCATGATGAATATATAATGAAGCAGTAAGTGCATCTAGAATTAAACTGTGGAGACTATACCCTGCAAACAATCATGCACATCCTACTCATTTCATAGAAGCACTTCTTAACACAATAATATTCACTTCAATGACAACAGATGCACTAATATGATGAGATAATGTCATGTAAATTAGTTTTACAACACTTTCATTATTGTTGCTTTCATTTTTATTTGTAACATTAAAGTATTAGTGTGTATATAGCATGTCACAACATGTACAAAATCAATATAATTATTAAAATTGAAATAGGTTATTATCATTAAGTTAAAGTTCATTTTCAATCAATTAATAACAAAAACACAAATCAAAAATAAAATTCATAAATATCAATTATCATTTGGAGCACATTATTGTTATTTCATTGTCATCGTCGAAGTATCTACCTCGACATTCCACACTGCACATATATGCTTTCCTTATAATTATCTTTCCCCAATTTTATAATATTTTAATTATAAAATCACCAAAATTTTCAAACATTCTAACATAAACACTATAAAATTTCCCCGGGGATATCATGAATTTGCAAAAATGATCATAGTTGTATATATGCAACTTTTACAGTTTGATTTTCCGCATTCTTTTTCAACACAACCACTTTGTAATGTTTATGTCAATCGTATTTCAATTTTGTTTGCAGCTTTAACTACATTAGTTTTATCCAGTTTTTATTATTGGCTATTAAGCTAATATATTGATTGAATGTTTTTTTATTACCAAAGGTTCACTGTATTTTGTGTCACTGTCTATAAATCTCCGATGTTGTACATTTGCAACAAAGTCTGGAAATTTTAAAATAAAATTTATTTACATACTTTTACTCAAGGGTTCTCAAAGTTTTTAGTTGACTTACCAATTTCATTAAAAATTGAAAATACGTGTAAATATTTTAGAACCA
Organism: Schmidtea mediterranea; assembly: GCA_022537955.1. NCBI lineage: Eukaryota > Metazoa > Platyhelminthes > Tricladida > Dugesiidae > Schmidtea > Schmidtea mediterranea. The sequence continues at coordinate 210,885,809 of CM039680.1, forward strand.
GTATGTTTATTCAACTAAGACGATTTATTGGTTTTGATTATATTATTTAAATTTTATAAGTTTAATTGAATATTATTGAACACCAATACATAAAAGATAAATCATGAAATATTTATCCATTTTAATAATGTTAATAACAAATCGAAATTGATGCAGAAAATATAAAATAATAAGTTATCTTATTTTAATTCTTATATTTAATTCATTTATGTTTAGAATAATTTTTTTAAATTTGTTTTTTAAAAATTTTCGTATATTACTGAAATAATTCCCGAGTACAGTTTGAGATTCTTTGCTTTAACTAATATAAATCTGAGTCTATTGTGAAATTATTTGTTCACGCAGTCAAGTCATTTTTAGGTTAAGCAAGGTTAAATATAAAGTTATCTAAATTTAAAATTTAATCTTGAAAAATGTCCCCATTTTGTTCCAAAGTTGAGAAGTTGAAGCTGAGAGACTTCTCAGGATATTTTTTTCTCTTGATGTTAGAGTTGTTAGAGCTTTAAGGTTTATACAGGATAAAATCTTTAGGGAGTATTTTGTCACAAATACAAAGTTTGATAGCCAATTCAACTAATAATCTAGATAAAAATGACTTTAATCTATAATAGCACTATTTGTAATTTTTGTGAAAAGATGATTATATATATATATCTATAAAAATCGATCACAACCTGATTGCTTAATAAGGAATTTTATATATCTATTATTGCACTTTTTATTATTCTAGGTATTTGCAATATTATGCATTACCATGAATTTTATATTTTCTGATTCTTGCAATCTTAATTTTTATAATTACTATTTCGAAGTCTGTATGATTATGAGACGATTTTTGTTATTTGAGTTTACTGTCTGTAGTAATACAAACATTAATTATATTCTAATTGTGAATTTCTATTACTATTTTGTTAAATTCTTTGAACCATTGCCATATTTTGATGATTTATGATGAAAGTAGTGTTACAGCCTTAATCCAGTATTTCATGGTTGTATCTGATTATTATTAAAATTTTTCCGTTTTCTGATCTTGTTCCTCATTCACCAACCCGTTACATTTGGACATATCACCCATAAATTATTTATATTCGATTTAGTTCTTTCTTTAAATGCGTCTGTTTGAACTACGGTTATCTTTCTGGACGGATAGTAGTTTTCATGTTGTGCTTATGGTTGGCATAGCACGGGTGTTATGAAGTTATCTATCCTCATTTAGTGAATATTTCTTTGATGGCATAGTTTTTGGAATTCGGACATCATCAATCAACAAATTTTCAATTTTTAGGCTAACTCTTATATTTTTAAATTCTTCTAGCGCTAAATGAATGCCCACTTGTGTTTGTTCAACAAATTTTTTCAATTTGAAAAATTCTCCTTGTCTTTATATTCCTTTCAAATGTATGCCATAGGGTTAAGTTGTTTAAATCTTCAAATTGAGACACAATAATGTTTTACCAACTACTCCATTTTGAATATTGGTCGCACTGACTTCTGATAGCGATTTCTGTTATCCCATGAATTCTTGCATTGAAATGCCGTACTTTTCCTATCGGTGTTGGTTATATGTTCTTAAGTTAATATTAGTTGTTGGTAAATTGTGCAATTAACAATTATTGATCTTACTCCAAGGCGTGTTAATAATAATAATGAATTCCAGAAAATATAAACTTTTATTGATTAACACAATTTATTATCAATTTACAGCGACACAAAAAAGTATCTGTTACGAAGAACTGAGTGCTTATTACAACCATTTGGGAGAAATAGCGCGTTTACAATAAACTTGGAATACTAAAATTTAACTGACTACCAGTTCTGGTTTCAATAATCGGTAAATTTGATCTAGTTCCACAGCTCTGATTTAAATTAAATCTGTTTCCTATCAAATTCTCTTTAAAATTTTTTCTTTACAACTTCTGTCCTCAAAATTCTGTTTATGTTTTCCTTTATAGTCTGTAATATAATGACACTTACTGATATTGATTTTTGTTAAGATTCTTTTTCCTGTACATTGCCTTGAGTCATTTCTTTTCATTATCTCTGGTAGCTGTCGAGATATATAACATTTGAGGACGTCATTTCTCGATTTCCCGGTAATCCATTCTCTTTATAACTGCTGGGCACCTGATGGGTAAAAATATAAGATTCTCGAGACCATTTCAATATATTCCCTCCCAGACGCTCGCATAAGAGATATAACCATTGGGTACTCGTAAAAAATGACGTTGGAAATATATTCAGTCGGTAGATGTCAGCCCCATGGACCAGTATGAGTTATCGCTTTCAATTTGGTCTTGGTTCAACTAAGATTCTGAAAAAAATCCTCGAAAAGTTTCTTGATTTTCCCAGGAATTAAGAAAAGGTAGAATCAATTGATCATTCTCAGAAATTCGGCTATGTCCGAACGGACTACCAAAATTTCACCATAGTTATTTATGACAGTTCATCGAAAAATCACCATATTTTGATGGGACTTGAAACTTTCTGAAGTAAATTTGAATGACGATCTGGAAGCTTTGTTTAAACATATAATATTACTGTACGAAATATGAATATTTGTTTAAATAAACTCGTTTTATTAATATAGAATTCATATGAACAGATATATTGGTACAAATTTTTGGGTTTAAGATGTAATTCACGAAGGGGATCTCAAATATTTGTTTAAAATAAAATGTTTGCGCGGGAAATTCAAAAATTCTCAAAATATAAGCTTAGAAATATACATTTTTAGAGTCAAAATAAATTTTTCATCAACCTATTATAAAAAAATATTTTAAAATTATTTTCATGTCAACACATCAAATAATTAACAATGACACTTTTATTAAAACCAAATTATTTGTAACATAATTGTTGATATTTATACAACTCATTAACCAGAATATTTATTGTTTGTTTTCTTTTATGAGTAATACATTCTTGACATTTATAAGGAAACATCAAAGATTTGAGTAATTGCATTTGCTTTTCATTTCTATACATCATAAATTTATGATGAAAAATGTTACGTTTAATGTTGATTCCTTTTGCCTGAAATATTTTGTTTGGAATGATTTCCGGAGAACAATTCATAATATCATCTTTGATTTCGGGATAAATTTCAGTGATTTTATTTACAAAAATTTCTACTTGATAATCTAAACATAAAGTAATAATATATATTAAGACAACAGAATTTTACCTATTTCCGAAAGTTGAATCATTGTAATATAGAGAATCTTAACTTTTGTAATATTTATAGTTTTGGTGAACCAATCAAAATTTTTACATTATTTACAATTTTGTCAACAATCCAATCGTAATTAAGAGTTTTTAACCCTAGTACAACTATCTTAATACTAGAAAATAAATTTACACACTAAGGTTTATAAGTTTCCAGTCTCAACCCATGGAATATTTCTGGTTCATATCCACATTTTGTTTTCATTGACAAATACTGAAAGTTAATTCTTTCCTCGATATCAATAGTGATTATACACGATTGAAGATGAACATCTTTAATATTATAATGTATGCTTTCAATAGGTTACTTACAATCCATTATTCGACATTTCCCCTGTCTTGAAAAATATTATTGTATAATCATCATTTTTATCTATAATTTGTCGAGGTTTACCATGAGTAAATTTCATATTTTTTATAACTTTTAAGGAAACTCATTCACGGTAATTAATATTTACTAACATTAATGAAACTAATGGTTAAGCATATTGATTATATATTTTAAATTTAAATATTATTATGACATCACAATTATTTATAATTCATAACAAGATTTATTATAATAATAAAGTTTATTACATATTTTTCAACATTTATGAAACTAATGGTTAAATTTTTTGATTTTATATTTTGAATTTCTTAAAAAAATAAATTTAAAAATTTTTATGACAACCGAATTATTACTAAAGTATAAAAACAAGATTTTTAACAAGAAACATATAATTAATATAAAAAAAGTAACACAATTTAATTGTAAACAAATAACTCATTACAGGTTTTCCGTTTAGAATCTTCCGTATAGGTAAAATGGCATTTGTTGGAGCTATTTTTTAACTTTGTACTTGGATAATCAAAGACCATTTTGAGTTTTGTTCAAATGGAATTTGTTGCTTTTCCTTGTAGAACTTTGTTGAAAGCCTTTAAATGATCCGTTTTCATTTAATATAAGCTGATCATTTACCTGACCAAATAATGCAGTAATCTCTTCTCGATCTTCTTCAAAGTCTTCGATCCAATAATTGTAGCGGGTCTTCACGAGTTCAGTCGACTTCAACATCATGTATTCTATTGGGTTCTTCAATAAATGAATCTCATATTCATGGAATATATAAGCCTGTTTGAAGGTTGTATTCTCACTGATTTTTAATATTGAAATTTGAAATAATAATAAAATATAACTTGTATACACACACTGATTTTTTTATATAAGCACATCTCTTTTGATTTGTTGAATTTATTTTACCATCTAATTAAATAATTGCATACATATTTTAATAACCAACCAAAATATACATTTATATTCTATTAACTAATCAAAATATGCATTAATCTAGCATAAATATGTTTCATGATATTATAATGTATAATTTTAAAAATGGTGACTTATGCTTCAAAACCAACGTTTCGAAAGAGTATAAAGATTGCAGACATTTTAATTGCTGCTTTTTTAAATCAAGATAATGTTTGTTTAGATACACCTTCCTACATATGTCAAACAGTTTTGGACTTGTCGAAACTGCGAATGTACCAGCTTCAATATGTTAAACTTCAAAAATATCGAAGAGAATTCAATTGTCAAATCAACATTGTTGCTCGTAATATCGATTCGTTCCATCTAGAGTGTCGAAATATCCAATTAGAAACTTTATTAAAGGCAATGATCTCTGATAATTTATTAGATACGTCAAATTATGAACACACTCATCCCTTGTATAGTATAAAATTAGATTCAGTTATTGGTAAATTCAAGGATGAAAGCAAAGGGATTAAATATGATGAATGGGTCTTTCTTAGGCCAAAACTGTACAGTGTTTTGGGAGGAATAAAGAAAAACATGAAAGCGGAAGGAATTAGTTTGAAATATACCGAAATAAGTAATCAGTCATACCTTGAATGTTTTAATGGAATTATAATCCCAAAGGTTCCTCAAAAACGTATAGGATTAAAAAACCATCAACTTTTAACTATTAAAACAACAAAGACAGCTTTTTCAAATAAGGACGATAAAAGGGTCTGGGTGGGTCGGAACAAAAGTTTTCCATTGGGGCATTATGGTATAAATATTGTTGATAATAATGATAATGTTTTTTGTATGAATAAGTGACAAATTTGTTGTGTGTGAGTATGCGAAATCGACTGCAATCCTTTCCAACATCAACAAACATTCTCAATCACACAAATGTCCTTTTCATTTCAAAAAAAATAATTTCAAATATTTTAAATATCTCCATTCAAATAAAATATTCAATCCAACATTTCAATACCAAACAAAAATAAATACTTCTGTTGGGCCAGGACTGAATTTAGTTTAATTGAATTGGAAATAGCACGCAAATATAACATGCAGATTTAAAATCAGACCTTTAAACACCAAATAAACAACCTTAAAATGTGAGAAAAATGTAATTAAACATAAAATTAAAAACAAAAGTAAATTAAAATAATAACATAACGCATCAAGATCAGCACGAAATTAACACAAACATAATATAACAAGAAAATTTGACCAAAAATAGAGCAATTTATAAAATCAGCATTTTAATTGGAATGCTGGTTGAAAATAAAAGATTTCTAATCGGAAGTATTCAATTAAAAAATAAATTATCTATTTAATGCAATAAAATAATAAAATTAGAGATTAATATTACAAATAAAATCAAGGTCAAATTTTGTTTAAATGCATCAAAAAGAACACGCAAGGTTAGGGTCAGAAAACAGGTATATATACCAATTCATTTTCACAGAATCTTAATGTGAATGTGCATGCAAACATTTTTGTGAGCAGTTCAACTTTCTCGCAGAAACCAGTTTAACGATCGACGTCAATTTTTTCATACTACGACTTCAAGCTATCTTAAGTAAGATCTACTTGAGCGTACGTATGGAAAATGATTTGTTATGAATGTTGGAAGCAGAATACTATGTACCAACGATGATTTGAGAAATATATGATCAATTGAAGATGTCACATTCACCAATATCTCGTGCCCGTGAAGATTCTTCTGTGTGTAACACTAGAATCCAAATGTCAATTCATACGATTTATAGGGGTAGATGGAAGATGGAGGAGCTGTCTTTTGGCTGTCCCTTCGTCATCTATCTCCCGAAAATTCGACCTAAAATAACCTTACTTATCGGCTTAAAATCATTCACACCGAGTGGATACTCATAAAATCCTTATATCGATATATCTAACCTTAAGGCTAATTAAAGGAGGTGAGTGTGGGAAAAGAGCTGTAAATCGTTGCAACGTTAAAAAATCAATCATAATTTAAAATAGTAATCCGAGCCAAAGGCTTTCATAAAAAGTAAACTTCTAATAACGAGAAAATTGATATAAATTAAAATGACTAAATTACCTAAATAATGCCCTCAAAAGATAATTAAAATTTCAGTAAAAACACTATTTGAGTAAAATTATAATAAATGACAAAAGGATCAAATAGTAAGACAAATGACAAAAAATTCAACGCGTAAATTATTAGTAGGCGAGCTTAAACATAGAAAAGAGTTAAATAAAAATAATTACTAGTATAAAATACGGGAAATTTATAAAATAGTCATTAAAGAATCTAACCCACTAACGTTCACTGGTACAATCAAACCAAAATATGGCTATTATAAAAAGTAAAAATATAACAATTCAACGGAAATTAGATAGCACCAATAACAATATCATAGAACCCCGACAAATACAACAGCCACCAACTGTTAAACAAAGAATCGAGTATCATTTATGAAAAATTATTTAATCGTAAAATTAAAGAATTAATTATATAAAATTCATTGTACTTTGATAGTTACATGATTTAACCACAATAAACAATATTCTACAAAATGCAACGTTATGCTTCTTTAAAACGACAGTAGGATAAAACACTTCGGCATAGCATTGAGGCATTCGCTGAAGCATTAGACTAACCAAGTTTCGAGAAAACAGAAATAAAATCCCGAAGAGTTCGAATGTGGATTTGAATTGAGGAGAGATGCGAATACCGAGAACCCTAGAAACTATCAAATATGAAATAAAAAGAAATTGATAAATCATTTACTCACTGTTTCTCAAGAAATTTAATGGAGAAATTTTAATCGGGAGTCGATAAAACTGAAATTTAGTAAATACAACTAAAACGAAAGTTAGAATTCAGCAAACATAAATAGCATTCTGAATTCAGTGTCAACAAATTGTGAGGACAATGAACATGTGATTAAATATCCACTGACGTCATGCCACGTCGACAATATCAGCGTGGCGGAAAAGAAAATAAAGAATTAGTAAAATCGCGGAAAGAAAATACGGAGCTCCACAGCCAGCTTCTCCAAATGAGTCGCGAAATGCAGAAGATTCGCGCGACATTGCCGGCTTTCCAGGAGGGCAACGCAGTGACCTATCCAGTTCAAACAGCCTACCGAGATACGAACAATCCTAGTAAACTGGTAGCTGCGAAACGTTGTGCGCAACGAGCCACAGATCAGGATTGAAAATTTAAATGTCTCAATGATTTAGATATATAATTGTACTGTAAAATAAAATATTTTGTTATCTGAAACCTTTAATCTGCTTAAAAAATAAATCAGTTGAATCGAAAGAATGGGCGAGTATAGTTCTTGTAATTATTGAGTTCACACAGAAGGGACCAGACAGTAAATCGCGCGTAGACCTTCTATCGGTAGCGCATTGAACTCAATGAGGCCGGGCCTTAGCAGTTCTATAGTTAAAGCTCACCTTTGGCGGTATTATAACCAATGGTTACATTTCCAACGTTGCCTAGGAACGTGTGACCATTGGCGGGCGAGAAAAGCTTGTATTTAAAGGGGTCAAGGTTAGAAACCACTAACCCCACACTTAAACTATTTCCTACATTTATACAAAATCTTCAATTTGACATTTCTCCAATCAAATATTTTCCACAATTTCTCTAATTCTTCAATTCATTATTAAAATAAAAAAATATATTTACAATCAATCATTCCCAATTTTTCCAATCCTCAATCAAACATCTTCAAACAGTTTCTTTGAAATTATGTACATGTTCTGAAACGTTTGTTAATGTTATTTAATAAAACTTGTCCAGAAACTGTATTATTTTATATTTTTTCGAAAATAAAGAAATCAGCAACACCAATTAATATTTATTAAACTCAAAACAACTAAACAATACAATCTTGTCCACACGTAACAGATAATGGTTCTTGATATCTAATTCTATTGTATACAATAGGCTTTAATAATTTCGACAACTTTGAAACTAATGGAGATGGATAATAGCAACCCATAGGGTCAAACACTTTAATCTTTTCTGGTTTCACGTAGACTGCTAGCCAATGTTCACCATCTAGACTTGAAGATTGAGTATTGACTATTTTGCATTATTAATTTCAAGGAAAGGTATTTTTATCCAAAGGAAACTCCTAAAAATTTGGGACCAAATCGCTTTGTCGCAATTCGGTTAAGCTGAATAGAACTAATTTAGTAAAACTCTTGTCATAAATAAAACTTACTCCATACATCAGCATTTTAAAAACATCAACTTTGTTTAAGCTAAAATTGTTCGATTTTCCGAAATTTGAATTTCACTCTCAAAATCTCCATAAATAATTACATGCAGGAGATGTTAGAGCTTTGCTGAATTTTATATCAAGTTTCAAATTTCCATTCTGTTGTAATTGTGATTGATTCCAATCATAATCTGGAGCTAAATTAAATGTAAAGAAAGGATATTTCTTTTTAAAATCTACAGTGTCGATTCCGCAACATAAATTCTTGTTTAAATAGACCATATTTCGAACTATAGATTACATATATGTCGTAGTGTCGAGGTCTCGTGTATTGGTGAGGTCTCAACCTTTCACTGGTGTTTCTTATATATAATGAAAAGACAAACTATATAAATATTTTATTAAATAACAATAAAAATTTACCAATCAATATATTCAATATAATCAAACTTTTAATTCCAAACTTTTGAACTTTTCCTTTTTCTTATAATAATAGTGCGTATTGTGTGAGAGTTAATATTTATAAAGATGTATGCTGTGTTATGAATGCAAAAAGATTGATGTAGACGTTTTGACTGTCTTATTTTAAAGCCTTGTAAAGATTAACCCTGCAAGATTGTTTCTTTTAGGATAAGATTTTTGGGCGCTTTCAACTAAAAATTTTCTACTTTGATTTTAAAATATTTATTTAAAAGGAAATGTTATTTACTTATTTTTTTTATTTTTTTTTAGGAATTATCGATATTTATTTACCGGGAAAGATTTATTTATTCTATTTTCTCCAAACTTTTTTATTTAAGATTTTTTTATATTTAATTTTTATATTTATATTACCCAATTATTTGAAACTTATAAGATTTTTTCAATAACTTTTCAAACAATACAATACTATTATAAATTGTATAATAATAAAACACCCTAGGTATAAAATCATAATTATAAAACACCATAGTTAATAAAATTTTGTTCAATTAAAATAGAATAAAATGCTACGCATAAATTTAATTAAAATAAAATACTATACATAAAAATACCACACATAATTGTTCAAAAAATGAAGTGTCATAATAATTGTTCGGATAATTCACAAAACTGTCAATACTGTTTTTCATATTGGGAATTGGCTGGGGGTTTGCTCTGGACTATACATTTTGAGGATTGAATTGTTTGCTTAAATTTGCTCTTCAGCGCAAACTTTCACCATATATTTCCCAGGTCCTGCTTTGAAGTATTTATTTAAGATAAATGTGGTGATGGGCTTGCCCTCATCATCCAACAGTAGAATAACTATCATTGTCGAAATCTTGAGTATACGAATCACGATAATCAGAATTCTTTGATACGGTTAATGAAGTTATACTGAAATGTTCAAATTTTGAGCTAGTTTCTGTATATGAACCATTATATTGAGCTTCTGTTTGAAATGTTAGAAGATCAAAATTTGGTAAACACTTATCACCAAATATTTGCTCTTTATAAAATGATGATGAATCTTTACTTATTTCAAATGCAACAATTTCTTTGGTTTTGACAGGATAAATTACATGTTGTGAATTAAGACCAATCTGATGACCTGCCAAGACTGATGATTCAACTCGTACTCGGCGAACCACTAGTTTCGCGTTAACCAACTGATATTTCGGTGCTCCTCCAGCTACAGTTGTCTAAACAAAATTTTGAATCTTATCTTTTCATACGTAAATGTACATTAACACTTTGAAGTAAATACTTTTATTGGTCCATAAAGTCTAGTTGTAATGATGAGCACATTGAAAACAATCTCGATTTCGCAATCCAAGTTTTCCTAAATTCTTTACTTCCATAACCCATAGGTGCAAGACAAATATTCTTTGTATCTCCATTATAGTTTAAACTTATTTTAATTAAAGCTTTGTGTGCGTAAGCATTGTTGCCACCTTCGATTTTAATATTATTAAAACCAAGAAGAACATCTTTAAATAAAGTATGAAACATGAAGTTGCTAGTTATTACATCTACACCATGTGCCAAATCTTTCTTGTCTTTATCTAAAACTTTCAGTTGAATGGATAATATAGTATCGTTTAAATCTAGATATTCTGTCTCTGAACCTTTAATATAAAATTCAACATAATTTCTAGAATCTGTTATTGAATTCTTACGAAACACATCTTCAAATATTCTCTTTTCAATTATTACTTGTGGAGATGGACTATCAAAAATAGATAATTTAGTTTTACCGCACATCATCATTTTCGAATATTGTTACACGTCTTTTCCATCTTTTGTTTATACGAGATCTTCGACGTTTATGGAGAATTTGTTGTGGTGTTGTTTTCTGAGTTGATGGCAATAATTTTTCAATTTCCTCCATTGCATGCCTTTTCAATGTTGGTTGTATCTTTTGATCTTTCATAACAATATCCTTTGCGGCTTTCATACCAAAAGAACCAATCTTTTTAAGTATGGGAATTGCGAACCTTCCGATTGTTCTCAACCAACCCGAACCAATTTGTTTACCAACAAAATATGGTAATTTTCCGCCTGATTGGCTACCACTATACAGAGAAACAATACACGATTAGTTATTTACCTTTCCAAAATGAGTTTTTGAATTCTTTGAAAAATTTATCAATTTTCCAGAATCATCACGTATATTAATTTCTATATTGGCTATACAGGATGTTGAAAGGTGTAAATACATAGGATTTTCAACTGTTATTTGAATCACTTCATCTTGATCGTGTTTTTCAATCCATACTGATTTCAATAGAGGAACGCTAACATCCCCAACAATTATAGGTTCAACAATATTACTATATATTGTTGATAAAGATTGATTATTTTCGGTTTTGATGTTCCTTCATTAGTTTGCCTATTTTGCAAATATATTTCTTTTGATAATCCTAATGTTTTTAGCTAATTCTGATCAAATTTAACTCGACTAATATTAGAATTTAGTTGGAATTTAAAAATTTTATCTTTTTCCAGTTCAACAATATAAAAAACATTTGCATAATAATTCGTTAAATAAACTTGTAATTGATCAAGATCTGTAATATATAAATCATCTTTGAAAGTACAGACATGTTCAAGTGTTTTGTTATACAAGAGTTGAAATTTGAATTCTATAATAGTATCAGTTTTTGGAAGAGAGTTTAGATCTATTTTCACTCTTTCATCGAAATTATTACATAATAGCGTAAATCATAGATGTTTTGCATCGTTTAATGTTTCAAATAAAAATTGAAATGGTTTCTTCAAAAATTGCAAATGTAAATATCGACTTTCAACATATATTATTGTATTTGTATTTTTTTGATTGATCAATTCATAGTTTCCTTTAAAGATTTTGATTTTAACATTTTCTGTCACTGTCTGCGTAGTATCATATTCAATCTTGGATTTACTGTAAAAAGGAAAGAAAAAATACAAATGTAAATGGCTGGGTAAGATCATGTAAAAATTACTTTTATTCATTTGAGTTGAGATTTTAATATCCAATTAGGGTTTTAATATCCATGCTACTTGACATAATATTGTTTATATTGTTTGTATTCTAAATAACGTAGGTTGTGGAATGACTTGTTCATAGAATTTTCCTATAACTTCATTGTTAGCATTATTTTTAATGACATACAGTTTTGTATTAATCTTTGAAATTGTAAAAACCTCATCGCTCCAATTGCTATCAAAGTTTTTAATAAATGGAGAAGCACTAATTTTTGATGTTCTCACATTTTCTCCAATTATGTATTTAGGTTTCTTTGATTTTATGGTTTGTCCAGATAACCATAACTTGATTATCAGTTGAAACATCAACAGGTCTTAATCCATTTAAACCGCGATGTGATGAATGATTATATGAATAAATTAGATTTGATAAAACATATATTCATGTTTTAAATGGAGAACAGCTTATTTTTATATTGTCACATTCTCCAATTATGTATTTAGATTTCTTTGATTTTATGGTTTGTCGAGATAACCATAACTTTTCTTGATTATATGAATAAATTAGATTTGATAAAACATATCCATATTTTATTACCCTGATGTACGAAATACTTTTTCAATTTAAATCGTTCGGCGTGTGCTGCTTTATACTGAAAATGCACTGTATAATGATTTACAGCAATACCTCGCTTAGTGTGGTTTCACTATAGTGCGTTTTTTGGGAAGGAAAAAATTAAAATTTATAATTTTTTATCAATAAAATGCGCAAAAACGTATTAACAAGCCATTTAAAATATAAATTTCTTAATTATATAAATAGGCTTTGTCTAGATTTTTCTGGTTTGAAGTGGTTTCTATCTCGCTGGTGTCTGGCGCAGGCTATGAAAGCAGGCTGTTTGAGCTGATTCACTCCATTATCCAACCAGCTATAGCTTAATTTAGTTGAATTAATTAAATTTTTGTATCAAATTTTTATTGTAACCATGACCACGAAAAAAAAGGGGAAATAAAGATACGTCTGCTAAGCGCAAGTGGTTGACATTAGAACAAAAGTTAAACATAATTAAGCTTCGTGATGACGGTGCATCTTTCGCAAAAATTTCAGAGATAAAGGTAGCAACGAATCATCAATTCGACTAATTATTAAAAATAAAGATCAGGATAAATCCCAAGGAATTGCTACAGCATCTTATTTATCAAAATCACTTGTCTCTAAACACAGAACCTCTCGAATGATTAATATGGAACGTTTATTAGGCATTTGGATTAAGATTTAAATCAAAAAAGAATTCCACTAAGTCAAATGGAAATTCAAGCAAAAGCTTTAAGTATTTTTGAGGACTTAAAAGACGAAGATAGAGGCGAAATTAATGAAACTTTTACTGCAAGTCATGGCTGGTTTTTTCGTTTCAAAACAAGGTGTGGAATTCACAATGTACGCATTGTTTATGAAAGTGCAAGTGCCGATAAGGAAGCAGCTTTAAATTATCCTATAGAATTAAAAAAAATTGTTGAAGAAAGTGGCTATCAAAATGAACAAATATTTAATGTGGACGAAACAGGATTGTTTTGGAAAAAATTACCGACACACACACATTTATTGCCGAGAAAGAAAAGACATGTCCTGGATATAAAATTTCAGAAGACTGTCTAACACTGTTATTGGGTGGAAATGCTGCAGGGGATTACAAACTAAAGCATATGCTAGTTTTATTGCGCTGAAAATCCCAGAGCACTTAAAGGTTTCTCTAAAAATACGCTTCCTGTATTATGGCGTGCAAATAAAAAAGCATGGGTGACAAAAACTTTATTTGAAGATTGGTTTCAAAATTATTTTTGTTCTGCAACAGAGCGTTATTACAAAGAAAATGGCTTAGATTATAAAATTTTATTGATTTTAGATAACGCATCAGGTCATTCAACTGGGCTCTCTGATTTAAATTAACATATAAAAATAATTTTTCTTCCCCCAAATACTACCTCATTAATTCAACCAATGGATCAAGGTGTCATTGCACCATTCAAAGCCTATTATTTACGCCGAACATTTTCGCAAGCTATGAAAGCAACGTCAGGGGAAAATGCACCAACTTTAACTGAATTTTGGAAGAGTTACAACATCAGAAATGTTATTGAAAATATCGGCGAAGCTTGGCACGAAATTACTGCCAGCAATCTGAGGGCAGTTTGCTGCATTGCGCAAATGATTTCGTAGGCTTTGAGACTCATTTTGCTGAGGTAACTCATGACATAGTAGAAATTGGAAGAGACCTAGGTTTTAGTGAAATTGATTCTGCTAATGTGATAGAGTGCATCAATTCAAATACGAATGAATTGGGCAATGAAACTATTCTTAATATGGAAGAACAACGAACATTCAAAGAAAAGGACATTGACTTAGATAACGCAGTTGCAGTTGATACGCCACAAAGGAATTATCAACTGAAGAACTTTAAAAATTATTTACATGGCCGATAAGCTTGATCCTAATTTTGAACTCAGCATTCATGTTCGCTGAAACATTGAAAGTTTAATTCGCTGCTACAGAGAGTTGTTTGAAGAAAAAAAACCATAGAAGATAAGTAAACAAACATCGATCCTACAACTTTTGGAAACTAAAAAATAAAATATTTTTTAGCTCGAATTTGCGAGTGCTTCTGTACTGTAACGCATAATAAATACTTTTAAATTATTTATTTGGGTTTATTTCATTCATATCGTAATATTATTAATTCGTGACATTTTTTATTTATTTTGAACTTGAAAACATTGATAATATATGATAAATGTTTGTAAAACTGCCATTGATTGTTTTGGAGCCTTCAACAATGAAGTTAAATACGGTAAACTCTGGAATCTTACCTTGTTTAGTTGTTTTGAATTCTTTAGGTTTTTGTTTCGATAATCGAAACTCTTTGGGTTCAGTGTAACTAGTTTTTGGAGGAATTTTAACGCCTATTTTTCTCTTTATTCGTTTTTAATCACATTCTTTAAATTTCTTTTCTTTGAAGGTTTGACGATTGTTTTCTGAAACGACATTATTTGAATTCTTTTGTTTAACTTTGTTTATATATTGTTGTACCGTTTTTATTAAATATATCTGTACGTACTCGTAAATCATCTGAACATTTTTGAGTAAAGTTTATAAATAAATACCCATGGGGATTTTTTGTTGCATCTCTAGGGTTTTCTAAAATTATCAGATAATGTACATTCAAATTACGAGTTCTGTGATTTCCTCATTGATGGAATAGATTTTTGGTTATAAAAATAACTAACTCCAACATGTCTAGAAATCTTTGTAAACAAATTATTTAATTCCTTTTCTTTGTTGTCTTCTTGATACAAATTGTCAATGATGATAACATCTCTCTTTTGTAAACATTTAGTCCAATCATTATCAAATTCTTTTATAATTTTCATTTGAACTTTACAAAATTCAAATTGTTTTAAACCATTTTCAGTCCGAACCGCGATACCAATATATTTTGTTGAATTTTTCAACAAACAAATTAGATTGCAACAATTTACATACAAAAAGCGTTTTTCCACTACCACTAAGACCGACAATTTGATAAACAGCTTCATTTTGTAAATCCATTTATATTAATATTTTACAAACATTTTTTATATATTTCATTGAGTCTAAAACTTAAAATTTTAATTTTCAGAAAAATTTTAAATTTCCCGCAGAAACATTTTATTTTTAAACAAATATTTGAGATCCCCTTCGTGAATTACATCTTAAACCCAAAAATTTGTACCAATATATCTGTTCATATGAATTCTATATTAATAAAACGAGTTTATTTAAACAAATATTCATATTTCGTACAGTAATATTATATGTTTAAACAAAGCTTCCAGATCGTCATTCAAATTTATATCGTCATTCTAAAATATGGTGATTTTTCGATGAACTGTCATAAATAACTATGGTGAAATTTTGGTAGTCCGTTCGGACATAGCCGAATTTCTGAGAATGATCAATTGATTCTACCTTTAATTAATTCCTGGGAAAATCAAGAAACTTTTCGAGGATTTTTTTTCAGAATCTTAGTTGAACCAAGACCAAATTTTTCATGAAGGATGTCTCGACAAATTATGTCGCATTCTCAATGTTCCCAAAAAGATTCCTTAAAAATCGAAAAATAGTATCACAAAGAAATGTTTTCCTCGACTTCTTTACATATTCTTGTGTGTTGTCATCGAACACATCTTCTTCATATAGGATCTCTCGACAATATATTACGAATAACCAAGATATACCTCTGACTAGAGTCAGAAATGCGGTTTGCACATTTTAGCACTTTTAAATCAATAATTACACTTAAAACATTAACTGCATTTAAAATCAATATATGCACTGTAACCGATCGGCCAGATGCGCGATAACCGATCAGCCAGGTGCACGATAACCGATCAGCCAGGTGCACGATAACCGATCAGCCAGTTGCACGATAACCGTTCATCCAGGAACGCGAGAAATTATTGTGTCCCAAAGTGAAAATCTTTAAATTTTGGAGGGGGGCATAATCGCGCGATAACTCATACTAGTTCATGGTGCTCACATCTACCTAATGTTTTCCAATCGGTGGTTTCTAGTAAAAGGTGAGCCATATGATCATGACTGCTAATACCCTTGAAAAGTTGGGTTCACAAGCTACCATAAAAGGTATTCACGCTCACTTTAATTACGGTTCCCTCTATCGATAATTCAATTGAACTAATATCGATTTTTTTACAAATTTATTTTATTTTACGAGTATTATTTATTAGATAATTTGAGTTAGTTCCAAAACGATTCTCGATGTAAAGACACAAAGCATTTATTAAAACAGAATTCATATTGTTGGGCCAAAACACAAACGGCCTTGTAAATGTTTAAATGAATCGGTAATACACATGCAAATATAACCTACAACTTTAAAATCAAACCCATGAAAACATCAATTAAACCTAGCAAAATATGAGAGAAAAGCAAATACATATAAAATAATAAACATAAAAATAAATTAAAATAATAACAAAAAGCACCAAGACCCGCACGATATAAATATAAACATAACAGGAAAACCCAACAAACTCGACCGAAATTTGATAATTTAACAAAAATGAAAATTTCATGAAAATGAAATTATAAATCAAAGAATTTGAATTAGAAATGATTGAATAAAAATTTCAAATAAAAAATTATCAAAGTAAATTAAAAATAATAAAAATTAAGATTAGAATACACTAGAAAATATCAAGGTCGAATTTTGTTTTACTAAATCAAAAAGAACACGCGAGGTAAAGGACAAAAAATAGGTATATATACCGATTCATTTTCACACAAAAAACACAACAAAATTTTGAACCATTTTGAAATCGTATTTGAATCACTTTTGAAAATTATATCACTCGATACTTTTAAATCTATTTTAGGTGAGTGAGAGTTTTATTTGGAAACTCTCTCTCCACGTCTCATCCTCGCAACCTCGGTAGAGCTCTGTTGGGATGTCGACGTGGGGAGAGTAGTATTTTTATTTGGTATGATGTTATGCTTTATCAAGTAATTTGTTATATTGCTTTTAATATATTAATAAATATTTATAAAATCTAACATCAGTTTATTTTTTCATTAATTATTTTATTGTCTAAATTTTTCCGGCCCACAGCCAAGACACATCACAAGTTAGTAAAATCCACATATTATTCAGATTCGTGTAAGTGCGTGGAATATCGCCAATGATCTGTGCCCGTGAAGACCCGGCGTGCGGAACGCAGGGATTGGAACGTCAATATTATTCCGTATAGAAGAAAGGGGAAATAAGGAAGGGGTCTTTTGGCTACTTCCTCGTTTCCTGATTTATTTAAATTCGACCTAAATTAATCTACATACGGCTGAAAATCACCACACCGAGTAGTCCAGTGGGCACTCGTTAAATATAATATGAACACAATGCGCCTAGGATCAATTAAAGGATGGTAACGGGGAATAATAAAACGAAATCGTTGTTAACAATTTGAATTAAAATACGAAGAAAATGCTAAAATCCTAAAAGTAGAGTTAAATTAATAGCCAAGTTGCCAAGAGCCCCCAATAACAAATGATCCGTAAATAAATCATAAACTTAAATAACCCCACTAATTTAATACCTAAATAGAATAAAGAGGAGAGAAAAAATTGAACCTAATGTCTGCGATAAGTCTACGACCCCTTTTTCGACATCAACTTTACGAGTTAAAATTCCCAATACGAATTAAATGAAAAGATTACCAATAAAATATAAACAAATATGTCCTAATTAATAAATAATTTACTTAAACAAAACCACCACCAAATAAAACGAATAAGAGGGGATTATATTTAGTGGATTCACAGATTGAAATGAACAATTCCACCAGAGCGAGTTTCTTTTTATTGTCATCCCAGATTCGGAGGACTTTGGAGATAAAATCATATCTCAGAATGAGAATTCCATACTAGCCAGCGAATAGCGACGCCTTCGGTAAGTTTAGAGGAAGATACTTCCGACAACCACCCGGTAGATTGCCCACCTAATATTCCGCTAACTAATTGATAGGACTCCGACATAGTGAAATCTACACAGCCAGGTAGTAAGAACATTATAAAGGTATCAAAAATTTACCTTAAGAAGCTCCAAAGGTTTTTATTTATCGTGTTGGAATTCCCCGAGTTAATCATAAATTCCAAAAAATTTATTGAATTGTCTTGTTGAAATTCCCCGAGTTAATAATAAATTCCAAAAAATTTGTTGAATTGTCTAAAAATCGATAAGTAAATTTAATGAGATTTCAGTTCTTACCTTGCATGCCGTATTGAAAATCTGAATGCTAAGAAACGATTATACATACCAACTGGATTTAGAAACACACCTGAGGGGTAGAGAATATGACGAGGTGTGATTCTAAACCACATGCGTTTACCTTATAAATAAACAATAAATATGGAAATGCCATTTTCTAAAAATTCTACTAATGGCGTATCAGGTTAATATCAACGAAGGAGTGCCGGCGAGCCGATCATTCAACCCCGTCGAGCTTTTGGAATGTAATTTAAGTGTAGCAGGTAGATTTTTGTGATAATTTTCAATCTTTAAATAATCAATAGTATACTGGTTAGCATTTTTCGATTTAAATAGAATTTAATTTACAATTGAATAAGCGATATATAACTTCAACCTTTGATTTTTGAATATAAGAAAAGCCTATTCAATTAACAATTTGATCATATTTTATTAATATTCATTATAAGATACTAAGATACTTTTTCTTTCTAAATAGTTTATACGATTTAATCCTAAATCTGAGTGTAGAATTGGGTCAAACTAGGTAAATAAATCTATCGATAATCTTAGACACATTCTTAGCTTGAATTGTGGGAAATTTATATTACTTAGAAGTTTTAATCCTTAAAAAAATCTAATTCTCAAACCATGAATCTTGTGGAGTCGATGGAATTTAGATTTTTAGCCAACTAACTTATTTTATAAATCTGAATTTTGATAATTTTGATCAACCATTGAAGTAAAGTTACCCACTGGAATCTGGAATTTTCTCTTGATTTGAGCTGAGTGGTTTGTGAGAGACTTGGATGTTTTGATTGCATGGTTGTTGGGACCCTCAGTGTGGTTTTCATAAATGATTTAATTCGAATTTTGTTTTTACCTTTTAAAATTATTTAATTAAAGATAAATATACAGCATTACTAATGATTTTCCCGCATTCAGAGAAACCCGGTTCAATGACTTATGTCTCAACCCACGTTGCGGATCGGTGGAGGTGGGCATGGGAACGGTTCCGGCAGTAGAGATGCCCTGAGTTCCCCCACCGGAGCCTCAACTAATCGACTTAACAGGAAATGATCACGACCGATGGCTGGCCGAACAACCAGGTACCGGCACCCACCACCACGCAACGCCTCTCTCGGTAACCGCCGATCAAAAAGGCTGGGCTGACGAACGGCAATTAAATCAGAATCTCCGAACGCAGATAAGGGGGTTGGAAGTTGCCTTGTCCGCCAGTCGGGAGGGAGAGGCAGTGACCTGCCCTCTTGTCTTCGCTCCATCCCAAGTGGCTTATCGAGAATCAATAGTCAATCTAACGCCTGCCGTAACTCCTACTACAACACCGTCCAGCAGTTACAGGCCGGGGCGAAAAGAGCGTGCCAGACGTAGAGCCGCTCGTCTGTCGAATAAACTTAATTGATTTCAACTTGCTACATCTGTAAATTTAATTAAATTATAAAGGTTGTTTAATTATTCAAAATAATGTTTTAAACTTGAGGAGTATTAAAAAACCGTAGCTATTTCCTGAGTATTCACACTTCGTCAGATAGTCGTTGCCTTATCTCTAAGAACGCCATCACCGAATTTAACTCTCACTATGATGAATCTCCAATTTTAATAACCAGCACAAGGGACTTGTAAAGCGAGCATGAGTCTTCTATCGACGGCTCGTTGAACCCAAGGGTTGTCCGAGCAATTACAGCATTAGTAATAGCGCTCACTTTTTGCGGACAATCCACCCACTCGAACACATTTCCAACGTTGCCTAGCAACGGGTGCCGAGTGGTAGCTAGAAAATATTTATTTGGCGTTACCGGGGCAACTATAGGAAGATTCAAATAACTAGCAAGACCCAGTAACCCACCAATATATTGGGTCAATGGATCAATTCAGATCTGAGATGTTCGGCATGGTCATCTTCATTTGTCCCATTAGTCTAGCCGTTTTCAATCACCGGCGTCTCTCCCTCTCGGCTTTATTGGGACTATTTTTATTTGTTTTGAGCTT
The DNA here is from genome assembly GCA_022537955.1 of Schmidtea mediterranea. Taxonomy (NCBI): domain Eukaryota; kingdom Metazoa; phylum Platyhelminthes; order Tricladida; family Dugesiidae; genus Schmidtea; species Schmidtea mediterranea. Next base: position 210,906,769 of record CM039680.1, read on the forward strand.
GATAAGATTGTGGTCCATATTGGCAGTTTGATATGAATATGAAGGGATCAGTGTTCTGTCGATGCATGCGGTGTTTACGGTAGATGTGTGGTAACCAATGTCGTTCAGAATTGTATCTTTTAGTTTTAACTGTTGATTTTCTTTACCTTCTCTAACTTTACGGCCATTTCGGAATACTGTTTTTTTAATAGGTCATTGTGTTGAGTTAGTTTCTTTGCCTGTTCCGGCTGCTTCCACGTTTCTTCCATTCTGCGGCATCATCGGATCATTGCCTCGACTTGCAGGCTTTAGAAGACCACGTCTCGTCAAAACCTTTAGATATCCAGCGTCTTAACTTGATTTTTGTTCACTGAAATTTGATATGTATTTAAATTAAATTCACTATCGGTTTTGAACATTTACTATTATGATTTTGATATTATTATAAAAATATACCGGGTAGCGAAATATGATAGATTTTAAATTTCATCGACTTTTGATGGATTTTTGTTCATTTTATGAATTTTGTAAGTTTTGTGGTTAAATGGCTTATGTAAAAGGTCCAAATCCTAGTGTTTCAATCTAAAATGTTGTCAAAATTATTAAATTCGCGACCCCTCCTCTTTAAAATCCCACATTCGAAGTTTTGAATTTTATTAATTTAAATACGAAATTCAGTCTTATTTTTAGAACGGAGTTTCAAAAATCTACATGCTTACTCGGGTGAGATAGTTAATTTTCCTGTTCCTTATATAATTTAATCGACTTGTTTTCTTGTAGAAAATTTTCCAGATATTTTTTCAGTAAATTGAAATTTTTTGTCTTTTCGGATTTATGGAATTTAGTGCCATTCGTCGTTGGTAAGCTCGAAGAATTTAAATTTTATATGAATAAATATTTTGTTAGATCGTTTAATTCCTTTTTAATTCAATTTTATTAAAATTCTTTATAGTAAATTCATTTTGAAACACTTTTGCACTATTTTCTCTTTTTGTTTTTAACAAATTTTTAGGATTGCATATTAATTATATATGAATATTGAAAGAACAAAATCAAATCAAATGCGTTATGTATATATTTTTCTTTTATTGGAATTTTTATCAGAGGCATAGTCCTGGATTTCGAGAATAATTGGAGTCAGGGCTCATGAGAGAGTTTTCCTTTGGAATTGTTATTCAGCAAATAAAAGAAAAGAAAAGATTAAATAAATATGATAGATATGATAATTATGGTTAAATAATTATACTAACTCAGTACTTTCGGCACATTTGCCGCAGTAGTTTCTCGCGTCGACTTGTTCTGAAACTCGAATTCTTCCCAATTATGGCCATCGTGTACCTGACCAGCTTCTAAAGAATCCTTTTTTTAATTAATCACAATAAAAATTTTATAAAAAGAAATTTGTGTTCTTTCTTTCAGAAAATAACAGTCAGTAAAATTCTTTTTTGAAATTTTTTTTTATTTCAGCATTTTTAGAATTTAATAATTAATACTTGATTAGTGGTTCGGTTACTAACTTCATGATGATAGTTGGCAATATGTTGATTTCGATGTTGGACTTTTCTTTCTCGGAATACTTCTTGATACAATAATTTTTCTTTCTTTTTATTATTAATGCTTTTTAATGATGTTTGTTATTCTTCTTTCTTTTTCTAAGTCTTATATTTTTCTTTTATTCTTGAGTATTATTTAGACCTTTCTCGTGATCAATCGATCTCTACTGAGGGTCTGGTGTTGAGATTCTTGGAGTAGCGGACTGACCCACAAACTGCCATTTACTATGGGTACCTCCACATCGAAGTACTAGTTCAAGACTAGTTCGATAAAAGATCACTTTATTTTCTTGCACGCATATCATAATTACTTTTTACATCGTATGATTGAGAATTATTAATAACAATTAATAATAGTAATATTAGAAAATAAGCAACAAATAATCAAATAAATTCGGTTCATTTTTCCTAACAATTACCAGCTTAATAATTATTATTATTGTATGATGATAATGAAAATTTAATTATGAGACCATGGAAACGAAGTTTTCATGGTACTTGGTGGATACGAGGAAATATTTTTGAAAATATGAAAAAAAATTTCTAAAATAATTCAATTAAAACATATTTTTAAAACATTTGAACATTTGACCATCAAAAGTGTACATAAGTATGGCATAAAAAGTTCATATGAAGATAAATTCATTTCCAAACTATGAAATCGGTTTTATAAATTTTTATAAAAAATAAAAATTTAAAACTCCACGGTTTGTTTAGAAAATAACTTTGAAAATTAATTCTTTTAATTTTTTATAAAAAATAGCATTAAATTATGTCGATCTGGCATCGAATTATATAGGGGGTTTTACACGCATGTTTTTTGATGCGGTAAAACAAAACGCCTACATATTTTTGACATATTTCATCACTTTTCTCCTGATTTACAGATTTTCGTGATTCTTTTTAATTAATGTTTCTAATAACATTTTGGGCTTAATTCTCCTAGTTATTTTCTAGAATATAAGCGTTTTCGATTAATTTGAAGTCAATTTATTGAAATTGGTTAATTTTGTTAAAATGTAATGTTTTTAAACTTTTGTTAAATGTTTTTATTTATTTTTTACATATTTTTTTGTATTTTTTCACCCTTTTTATATTTTTTGTATTATTTAATGCTAAATAATCTATATTTGATGATTTTTCGTCCATTTGGATTTTACGAGCCCCAAAGTTTATCAGCTGTCGTGCTAGATAAACAAAAATTTAAAACCTTAGTTTTTGCCCAGCATCGCGACCAAACCGTCAAGATATTAATTAAATTTTGTTTTTGTTTTCCCCTTTTTCATATGAAATTGTTAATTAAGAATGACGTTATCGTATTTATTGATTTAATTTTATTGATTTGTTACTTCTCTTATTAATTTTCATGTCTTGTCCTCAATTATTTTCTTTTGGAATTCTGAAACAAAACACTTTCCCGTTTTATACATTTATTTTTATAGATTATTTTATTTAATTTGTATTATTTAGGTATCCTTAACATCATATATTATTTTCCATATTATTTTTCATTACTAACTGTTTGCTCTCCGATATACTCTATTCCGATCAATGAATAGTTTAATGTATTGTATTTTTTCTTGGATAATTTTTTTTTGGATAAATGATAAATTTCTTTTTAGCATGTTTTCCGAGATTGTTAATAATTCTGAATATGTTGACAATATAAAATAGTTTTGTGGAATTAATTGCTCCTCATATTTAAATCGTATTTCAACTATATTCATTCTTCGCTCATCAATTTACAAAGAATGTGGGATTTTCGTATTATCACAGTAATAGGATGTGATCCCGTCAGATACAACCCCTAATTCTTCTGTAATATTATATAGTATTTACTATAAATGATATATAATATACTATAACTGACCTCTACCCATTCGGTTACTAACTGACCACTGCTGATTGTATGATAATGTCATGCGGACACTGGTTGATTACCACCTGATGACGCGCACACTCTTATGATGTAACAAAGTTGTGAACCAACACACATACACACCACTGCCCATCAGCGAACAACGCCAACAACTAAGTCGTGGACTTATTAATATAATTCACTGGTACTATTAAGTATAACAATTTTGATTAAATAATTGTTAATCACAGATTATCCACTCTATATAGAGTTGTCCATAAGCTCTCATTTTCACGATTGCTCCATTTGCTGAACTTCTGAATAATTCCATCGGATCTCGTCATCCGGCATTGTGACTCGAGTTTGATTGGATCGATCTTTCGAATAATGTTTATCTCTAAAAATCACCAATTTTTGCAAATAACTGACATTTTACAAAAATATTTCTTTATATTTCTTTAATTTTTAGATTTTTATTTATTTTAGTAATTAAAAGCTTTATATTATTGTTGGTGTACGGGGAAAACTTTATTGATGGGAATTCGTGACCCTCGTTAAAAAACTTGCCTCTCCTATTCTAGGATTAATTACCCACGCACACCACATAATTTATCATTTACTATCATACACCCATGGTTGGATCCATGTTGGTAATGTGTATAACAGCCGAATGCCATTCGAGTAGGTGAGCATTGTTACCAATATTACTCCTCGAACAACCTTCGTTCCCAGTTCACAGCGGCCGCTAGAAGGTCCCACGCATTACATTACGAGTTCCCTGATTCTTAAGAAAAACCTGGTTTCTTGCATTCGAGGATTGAGCATGAATTGGGAAAATATCGACTACTCTCGTCGCGAATTTAATTAGACAACCGTAACTGCCCAGTTTGTGAGGCTACCGCAGAACTTTAAATTCTAACTTTTTGTAGCTCTGATTATTTCTACATTTATATGGGTTATCCCTTAATCTATTCCGTACTACTAATGTGATTTGTAAAAACTTCATTATGCATTACGCTGCAATAAATGACGGAGTCACGTGGTTTATACAACTAAATAACACCTGATTATGCATTCCGTTTAATATTAATTACGATAGAAAAGAACGAGTGTGATAATCAAATCGTATAATTTTGAACTACATTTTTATAGATTGGTACAGAAAGATATAATAAGATGATACATGAAAATACAATTAAACTAAAGTACAGTAAACATGATAATAGACAAGAGACAGGGTCGTAACGACCACGTATAAGGTGATGTACAGAATTAGTGTCACAATATTTCACACCTAGAACATGAGCACACTAATCATCCCCGTTGATGTCTATTGGTAGACGTCGACGTTTGGGGTATCTTGTGGATGGGTTTGAAGTTACTTGGCTCGGCCCCTCTTGAGACGAGGTTACCGGCTCGACCACGGATTGGATGATCGGAGACGAACGCTCGCTTAGAATTCCTATCTCAATTGGCGTGAGATTTAGCATCGTAGAGATTCGGATTTGGCTAAGCGATTCAAATCCCGCCGCGTTGAGATTGATTTGTGCTGAGGACGGGTGGCGAAAGGAAGGTGGCACCGGTGCATTGATTACATCCGGATCAAATGTGCGCCGATTCTCTTCATAAGCAGGAGGCAATTCGGCCATTTCCGCCGGTTCTCCTGACCTTAGGTTGGTTTGTAGCAGAGCGTTTTCTGCTCTTCATCTTTCTCTACGGGGACGGTTCCTGTTATGTCGATCTCTCTGATTTCATATCGCCTTCAGTAATTCCGCTCGGGGGAGGCCCGTTGTGCGGTTGGGTCGCTGGATAGAGGGGAAGATGATGCGCAGGAATTAGATATAATTCCTGCGCTAATCTCCGACTCAGTAGGCGAGTCAAGAGTTCATGTTCGATGAAGATCTGCCGGATCCGCTGGCTCCGGTTCTCGATAATCAGATCATCTCGAGCCCGAGAGAGGCGAGATATTTTCTGGTACAAGCCGTGAGTGGTTTCGGGTGAGCTCCATGTACTCTTAACCTTCTGGTACTTCGCTTGTAGGATGACATGTTCCCACATTATTGTCGCACATTCGTTTAATAAAAACATTTTTTAATTACTACTGTCTGTTTCTCAAGATATTTTCTGTTGACAATCAATAATAATATCAATAACCATTAATAATAATAATAATAATAATAATAATAATAATAATAATAATAATAATAATAATAATAATAATAATAATAATAATAATAATAATAATAATAATAATAATAATAATAATGATTTTACCCTTGTATAAAAAATTATTGTTTATGAAAATATATTAAATTACACAAAACAGATACATATTATTTGATGTCACTCAATAAAATAAATAAATAATTGTCAATAAAATAGAATGAAATTAATTATACCACAAACAGATACATATTATTTGATGTCACTCAATAAAATAAATAAATAATTGTCAATAAAATAGAATGAAATTAATTATACCACAAACAGATACATATTATTTGATGTCACTCAATAGATAAATAATTGTCAATAAAATAAAATGGGATGAATTACACAATTAGCAAATATCCGATAAATAATTGTCAACGAATAATAATAAGAGAATATTGTCTATGATGTCGATAAGTTAATGATAGATTGTACGCTGTTCATCATTCGGCTTTGGGTTGTTTTGGGATTTGCTTGGGATTTGACTGTTGGTTGTTTCTCTACATAGATACTAACTCGGTACCCGCTAGGCCCAGTTCTATAATACTTTGAAAGTACGAAGGTGTTTAAGGGTTTTCCTTCGTCATATAACATTTTAATTTAGTTTAATTAGTTATGTTATAATTCCGAAATATTTTAAATTAGAAGAAAATATTGATTTTATCAATTTTATATTATTTTTATGGTATATTCAAATTTTCAAATTAATAAAAGAAACTAATATAAGTTGTACTGATTATAAAATAGCCAAAAGCAAAAAAAAACGAGTGATAAATGACGAAAACCATAAATTTAACATGGATTAGACACATAAACTCGCATTTGTATGTAATTCGAAAGGATTGCCATCATGCTTAATTTGTCAAGAAAAACTTTCTCAGAATAAAAAATCATGTCGAGAGACTTAAAATGCAGGGAAAATGAAATATTGCAATACAGCTTTTTAAAGGGATTATTTATGTTGAAAAAAATTATTCATACTGGAGGAATACTTTTCCAAGAATTACATGTTGAATTTTCCATTTTTACAGAAATATAAAGAATATCACAGTTTCATCGATGTCGATATTTTCCGAGGCATTCTTAAGAAACTTAAAGAAACATTCTGATATCGATTCGTAGACTTTAGAGAGCACAAATCAACATTAAAATTTATAATAAAACCTCTTGAAGCTGATGTAAATAAGTTAAATTTTTCGTTATTACCATCAATCGATGGAGCTCAATTCGAGTTCCAGTTAATGGATTTAAAATCTAAGGATATGTAGACTAACAATTTTGTCAATCTCTATAGTGAATTAGAAGATCTTGACTGCTGCATCTGTAAAAATGCTCAAAGTTATTTATATTGTGAATATAAATTGTGAACAAAAGCCAATAACATAATATTTTGATATTATTATAAAAAAAATTGTACGTGACTCTATAAGAAAATTTTTTTTTGTGGTCTTGGATCCTTTTATCTAAAAGGTTGTTGACTTCTGCACTAGAAAAGGTACTAACGTCATTATTTGACGGGTATCTAGTGGTATTGTCTTGTTATGTGCGTACTGAATATAAGTTCTTAATTGTCCCCTTTCAGTGCCCAGCACAAATATCCCAATACAATTGCATCACATGTATTTTGTTTTCTGTGTATCTAAGCCAATAACTACAATTTGTAATATTTTTCAAACTAAATACTATTCCGTGAAAAACTTTAATCAGTAGTATGCTCAAAATGTTTTTTTTAAAATAAAGTTAAAAAATCAACTTTATTTAATATTTTTTTTCAAATATATTATATTAATTTTTTTCTTTTTTCATTTTTATTTATGTTACCATAAAAGTAAATTGTAATTAAGATAACTATTGTTATTTATGATTCAAATATTAGTTATTACAATATTTAAATATGAACATTATTGTCTAAATATGCATGAGATCTTTTAATTTAAACTTGGAAATGTTGTTTAAATAATATGTAACATTACACATTTAGCATTTCATTAGTTTTAATTATAAATTGACTTATGTCTCTGCTACCTGACATCGAAAATTTAATTTCAAATAGTGACGATGAAGATAAGAGAATTGTTCCGACGGATGTTATTTTAACTCATTTAAAAAATAGAAATGTTGAAAATGCGCAATTTGAAGCAGAAAGTTATGTACCAGGTAATACATAAGAATTACATTTGATTTATAAGAAAATTGACGTAATTACACCAAATATTAGGTACGCATCATATTTATATTCAAACGTGGGGCTGTTCGCATAATAGCAGTGATAGTGAATATATGGCTGGAATATTATCTAAATATGGATTCAAGGTTTCTTTAAACGGTTCATGTTCATTAAAAGGGGATGGAGATGAAATTGTTCTTCATAATAAAAAAGTTATTGAAAAGTCTAGTGATGAAGACAATAAATTGATTGCTGATTTATGGATTTTAAACAGTTGTACAGTAAAAAATCCTTCTGAAGATCACTTTCGGTTTGTAAGAGTTATGATTACTAACTTATAAATTATGGAAAGTCTAGCAATATGATAAATGAAGCAAGAAAGTACAACAAGAAAGTCATTGTAGCTGGTTGTGTTCCACAAGGTCAACCGAAAGCTCCATATTTGAAAGGCGTGAGCGTTATCGGAGTTCAACAAATAGACAGAGTTGTAGAAGTAGTTGAGGAAACTCTCAAAGGTATATTTTACTAACTGTGGAATATTTAGCACCAAGTCTAGGCAATTCAGTCCAGTTCTATAGCAAAAAGCGAGAAGGTGGCAAAATGCTTGGTGGTGCGAAATTGAATTTGCCAAAAATCAGAAAAAATCCTTTCATCGAGATATTACCAATTAACACTGGCTGCTTGAATGCCTGCACATACTGCAAGACCAAGCACGCTAGAGGTCATCTCGGCAGCTATCCGATTTCTGAAATCGTCGATAGGGTGGATCAGGCATTCTCGGAGAACTGTGTTGAAATTTGGTTGACGTCAGAAGATCTCGGTGCATATGGCCGCGATATCGGGACAAATTTACCGGAACTATTGGAGGCAATTGTCGAACACATTCCGTCCGGTTGCATGCTGAGATTGGGTATGACAAATCCGCCATACATTCTTGAGCATTTGGAGAGGATCGCACACATTCTCCAGCATCCTCGCGTTTATTCGTTCCTTCACGTGCCAGTTCAATCAGGTTAGGATCATTATATTTGCTATTATCATTATGTTATCACTGTTCCCCCTCATTATATAGAATGTTATCAATGTTACCCCTCATTATATACAATGTTATCACTGTTCCCCCTCATTATATAGTATGTCATCACTGTCCCCCTCATTATATACAATGTTACCAATGTTCCATCCATTATATACAATGTTATCAATGTTACCCCTCATTATATACAATGTTATCACTGTTCCCCTCATTATATACAATGTTATCAATGTTACCCCTCATTATATACAATGTTATCACTGTTCCCCCTCATTATATACAATGTTATCAATGTTACCCCTCATTATATAGTATGTTATCACTGTTCCCCCTCATTATATACAATGTTATCACTGTTACCTCATTATATACAATGTAATCGTTGGAGCATTTATTGAATGACGATGATAACGGCAGGATCTGATAACGTGCTCGGTGAAATGAAGCGTGAATATACCCGGGAAGATTTCTGCAATGTCGTTGATACGCTCTATCAAACTATCGGCCGCACTAAAGTCAACATAGCAACGGATATCATTTGCGGCTTCCCAACTGAAACCGATGAAGATTTCGAGGAGACCTACAGTCTGGTGGATAAATATCGGTTTTCGGTTCTATTTAATAATCAATTTTATCCGCGACCTGGAACGCCTGCAGCTCGAATGGAAAGGTAAATAGATTGTCAAGGAGAGAGAAAATATCAACTGTTGCTAGGGTGGCGTCGTCATTGGAAGTGAAAAAGCGAACGAAGCGAATCCATGAGTTGTTCCAATCGTATGAACCGTACACAGACAGAGTCGGGGAGGAAATGAACATATTGATCACAGAGGAAAGTACGGATGGAAAATATTTTGTTGGTCACACAAAAGCCTACGAACAAGTCCTCGTAGCGAGGGTGCATCAATTGATGGGCAAAATTGCCAGGGTGAGAGTGACAGAAACCAGCAAGCACTCGATGAAAGCTGAAATTATCAATGATTCCGTGCTCGATGTCAGCGAAGAAGCCAATGTGATTACTCGACATGAAATCTCCTGCAAAGCAGAGGCTGTCACCGGTCTTTCTAAAGGCAGTCTAATTGTCACATCAGTGAGGATCTGTTGGGGTTTATTTGCAGATTTATTTGTTTTTTATTCAGGCTTTTCTCTCTCGGATTTTGGCAGTTCTTTTCCTGTCACTCGTTGTCATGAAGATCTATGCATTCTGGTTCAGATTGGTGTGATAGAGTTTAGTGCAATAAATGGTGCCGATATTCTTTGCTCTTTTCATTGGATTTTATTTTTATTATAATTTTATATTTATTATTGATGTTTTTTAAATTTAAATTGTTTTTATATTTTTAATTTTTTTTTATATTCATTTATTTTTAAAAATTTTTAGTTATTATTTTTATTTTTATTTTATTATATATATTAATTTTTTAACTTTCATATTATATTTATTTTTAAAAATTTTTAGTATTATTATTTGTATTTTTTCTTATTAATTTTTTTTTATTAATTTTTATATTGCTAATGTTCCTTGACTCCCTCTTTTCCGAAATAATGTTTACATTTGAAATAAATATTTCCGATTATCAATGTTTTTGGTCAACTTTAAACTTTATTAATTTATATAGATAGATAATGATCTAGTATGGATGGGTTGACAAAAATTTCCATGATTATAGGATTTTTTGTTAAATTTTAAATACTCCTAAAATACAAATAAAAAATGAGTACAGAAAATTTACATTCAACTTATCACTTATTAAATGAACATAGAAGTTTGATTTTTCAAGATTTTTTAATGAATATGTCCAGCAGAAATCATCCCAAGCTGAAACATCGAACCATAAATGACATTTCCGCTAAGTACAACGTCTCGAGAGCTTCAATTTCGAAACTTTGGAGAAATGCTTCCGAACAACATCGAACAGATGAAATAGTTATTGATTCATCATCAATGATGATAAATTGTGGACGAAAAAGGAAAAACTATGATGATAAATTAAACGATATCATGAAAATTCCATTAAACCGGCGTGGAACGCTCGAAGTTTATCATGTGCTAGTGGTATTCCAAAAACAATATTATTCAGGAATTTGAAGGAGTTTAAACTATTAAGACAGGTTTCATCTACAGTTAAGCCATTACTAACAGATTGAACGCCTGACATTTTGTCTGTCCTATATAAAAACAGATGCTATAAAATTTTTTAAATGTAAGCATAATTTAGGAACAAAAAATCAGAGTAATATGTAAACATTATTTCGGAACAGAGGGAGTATTTATTAACATCATTTTAGACCCTGTTTTGCAAATTATGGTCACAAGGGTGATTATATTTTAAGCTAAAAAATTAGCCATGTTTTTTTATGAAGCTTTCGATACAGTATTAATTTAATTCTTTCAGCCTTTTTCGTCCAAAATAAACTTAAAAAGCCGAAGTTGGCTGGTTTTGACTCTAAGAATCATGATTTGTGAGATTATATTTATTTACACGAGAACGATGGGAGCACTGGTAGACTCAACACATATATTACTATCCCATTTCTTTTAAAGGTGTTTTCGTCTAGATTAAATTTATAGAATTTCATTTTTATATAACAGGGCTGGCAAAGAGTACCCCGTGGGTCACACAATGACCCGCGTGTGAAATTGTAAACCCGCTTGAATTTTTAGTTAACTTATTAACATTTTATATTAATTTCTAAAAGAATTAAAAAATAATTTCTAAATTGTGTATTGAATTTTATTACCTTTGGTGGGTTACTGGGTATTATGCTTTGTTTTAATCTCCCTGTGGTTGCCCAAGTAACGCCATATAAATATTTTCTTTACTGCCACTCGACACCCGTTGCTAAGCAACGTTGGAAATGTGCTCGAGCGGGTAGGTCGTTTCTCAAAAAGTGAGCGCTATTTCTAATGCTATAATTGCTCGAACGATCTCTGGGTCCAACGAGCTGTCGTTAGAAGACTTGTGCTCGCTTTAGGTCATTTGGTCCCCTTTAAGTCTGAGGCTTTATCACTCATGTTCCTTGAGTTCTTTAGTCAAAGTAAAAAAGATATTAACGAATATATGTTGAGAATATCACTAGGGAACACTGGTTAATGAATGAAAAAACGACTAAAATATACTAGATAAAATAAATTTTCTACAAGAAGTGAATCAATTTCAGTTTGTAGGCTGCGTTATATTTAGCAGTCGCGCGGCCCGTCGTTTGGCCCGCTCCTTGCGTCCTGGACGATAACTGTTATTTACTATTGTCGGGGTTGAAGGTGTGGTCGTCATTGGAGTTGCCGCCGTCTCTCGGTAAGCCACTTGGGCGGGGGCAAAGACAAAGGGGTACGTTACAACGGCTCCTTCTTGGCAGGCCGATAAGGCGACCTCCAGTCCCCTTATCTGAATCCTGAGGCTCTGGTTCAATTGTTTTTCGTCGGCCCATCCCTTTTGAGCTGCTGTAATTCTTTGGTATATTGATCGGGCCTTCTTTGGGTCCACCCATGTAGCCTTTGTTTGTTGAATTTCGCGGGATAGTTGTATAATCTGATCGTAGAGGTTTTTATTGGTTTGTCTTGCGCGGGTCAACTCCGTTTGTATTGTCTGTAGGGGTTCCATTTCTATAACGACAAAATTAAACTCTTTTACTATACCCAAAAAAAAATGTTAAACGTGAACTTGATTTCCAAACATAAAATATGTAAAGTTACCCTATGAAACAAAAAAGAAGAGAAATCTTAATTAACAGTCGTTTATTAAAGTCGCATTCATACAAAATTAAAAGGTCCAGAGCTAATAGCTCGGTGAGATCAGGGCTCTTCGAGGAACCTTTTCACTCCCTCTTCCGCGGAGTAGCCCGGGTATACGAATACGGGCCGTTTCGTATTACGGACCGGTCTGGAACTGGGCGGCGATATATACGGGTAGCAGTCTGCGATCCTTCCGGCCGCGATGTCGTCCTCCACGTTGGCCAGATATTTCCTGGCCAGGATCACATGGCGGTCGACAATGCGCTGATGATCTTCGAGGCGTGCCAGAAGTAATCGGGCCCGATCGTGGATATCTTGGGCCGGACTTGGTCCACATCTTTGATTGTTCTGCATTAATTGCCTCCTAGTGTCCTCCACCATGAGTCTGGCGTCCTGTTGATTCTCTCCGGGTTGGGGCACATCTGGGTATTTTTCCTTCCAGATACGTTCCCATTGTTTTCGCCACTGCTCCACAACGTGTGTGGAGGCCCAAATAAAAGGTCTTGATTTTCCTGAACATAATCATGATCAAATAGGTTTTGTCATCAAAATTCAATAACTGTCACCGAAAATTAGAATTCTTATTATAGTCCCCAAAATGCTTATTATTGGTGGGAAAAAATGATATCGGGGTTCCTTGTCCTCCTTCCTAAATTTAATTGTTACCGGCCTTGAATCCCTGACATAGTCCGATTCCCCATCCTCAACATCTCAAAAAGAAAAAAAACCTCCACAACCTTGCTGTATGGATTATGAATACGTCGGTGGGTGACAACCCCACGTTATTCTATTTATCTTATTGTCCGACGACTATTTAATAATTACCCTTCCATGTGATATCGATAACTAAATAAGGAAAAAATAAACAAACGCATTGTAGTAAATTTAACGTCCACTTTGGACATTTTAGATGTCCCTTTATATTAATTCAAAGGAAAAATCATTCTTGTCATGTTATACTAGATTTTTTACCTATTTGGTCGCTTGGTAACGTTCTTATTTATGGAATGAGGAGAAAACTAGATGAGGTGAAAATGGTATATCGTAAGTAGACTCTTGCTTTAAACTCTAACGGTTTAGCACATGATAGGGCTATGAAAATCAACTATAAATATCTCTAAGCGGTTTAAGAAATGGCTTGATATTTCACCACGTCCTTTGATTTTCACTAACGTTCTTATATTTCGTAGCGATTTTAAATTCTTGAATCCACGATGGAGCCGATCGATTTTTGGTGGGACGTGAGTTGAAACAAATTAGAGTATTCCCATGCCCTCTACTTCCTTTAGAATCGATTCTTAAGGATTTAAATTAATAACCCAAAAAAAATATCCGGTAAGGAATTTATCCGAATGAGGTTAACAAAATTAATTGTCCAAATTTATCACTTTTAACAAATCGAGCATGTTAAAGTTAAGTTGCTAATAGTTTTAGTTCCTTAGCTATCTATTAAAGAAATATTGAAATTAAATTGTTCGTAGTTTTAATTCCTTATATACTTATTCAAGAAATATAAAAATTAAATTGTTAATAACTTTAATTCCTTATATTTTTATTCAAGATTCATAATCGGGAATTTAGGATTCAAAATCGTAACAAAATTTTACCTTCAATCTGTGGGTTTGAACTCTGATCACTTCCCCACTAGATATCCCGGTTGAGACATCCCCGTTGATGCAATCGTGAGGTGGATTCATTTTGGAATATTGTCAAACCAAATTTTTTAATTGAACGGAAACATTGACCTTATCTTATATAATCGAGCGATTGGTGGATGTAGCCTGTGCGTGTGTATGATATATTTATTCACACTTATTTTTCTTACCCGATATAGTATTGGGCCATGTGCATGGAATAACTCGTCGATCTTTCTACAAGCCATTGTCTCCGCTAGGCTTGGTGATGGGATAAAATGGCATACTAGCTGCATTTGTGTGCCGGTGCATGCATGCATCCTTCGCTGGGGTGTCTAGACAGCGAGAAAATTATCTGTCTACGACATTCCGGTGTATCGATCCGGTAATTGATATTTATTTATATAGATTCGATACTCTTGATGGACACTCACAATTTTAACGGGTTGTGGTAAGATAAATTTCGTAATTATTCTATTGCAAATGTCTCTTTTATTTAGATGATAACCGATTTTTATCGAGGCTCCCTCTGCTTGGAAAGATTTGTTCAAGGCTGGAGTTTCCGGGTTGGTTAACTCTATGTAAGATTGGCAATCCCTAATAGATAAACATTAGTGGGATGGAAGATTTGATTCCCTGTAACGACGATTTTGGTAAGATTGTCTTTGAACTACAGATTTCTCAAGGGAGGGTTTGTGACTAACTCGTGTTCATGATGAGTTAATATGAGTGTATTATTTTAGCCGTGGTCGATGCGTGAAGATGTCGTTGGAAACGATGGTATTGATTCACTCCAATGATCCTTAGTAACGAGCTCAGATCTAACTTATCTTCGTTCGATGAATATTGATTCTATCTCAACATTTGGCTGTGTTATCATGATTTTTGTCTATACTGATCATTATTTTTGTTCGTTATCAATCAGAAGTTTGTTGGACTTTGGCTTATTAAACAAGATTTTATTAAATTCTTGTCTTACCGCGGTAATTTATAATGATTCACATTACCTCTCCGTACTCATCGTGAATACTTATGGAAACGTTTTTGTTTGTCACTCTTTTAAGTGGTTGTAAGGTCTCAATTAAATGATTGTCTTATTCAAGGTTTAATTAGGCTTTTAATTTATCTAATTTTAATTTACTTTGGAGATATTAAATTGAGGCTACTATATCATGATTACCTTTTCTCATCACTTTACGTTCCTATAAATTTGGACATTGCCTAGACTAGTGATGGTATTAATTTATTGATTTTACTGCAGCTACGGCAGGGTATGGAATTTCCAAGCTATTGTATTTACGTCACTAAGTTTTTAGGTCAGATTTGTTGATCTTAGTTTTATAGTCGTAGTCCTGAAGATCGTGGTGAGTAAGGTTTTTCCTGCTCTTCCCTCCTTAATAGTTTTATTTGATGCTAACTACTACCGCATTTATTTTCGGAAATTTTATCGGCGTTAAATGTACAGTGTCTGGAATTTAGATTCATTGAATTATTTTATTATTTATTTTAGAGAGTTAATTCTCCAGGCTATTTTAGGGTTAATGTTAGTCCTTCTTCAATTTAATTTCGATTTTCTATATTATATCGGGGTGGGCATTCCGCTATTTGATCAATTTTAATACGGAATAATGTCTCAAAATCTATAATTTAAAGTTCATTCATCTTCTATTAGAGCGGATGTGCCAAAAATTCGTAATAGCGTCCTAATTTTGCTAAGCTGTTTAGGTCTATATTGACGGTTGAGGGGTCATAGTCATAGTTTATTCCTTTTAGTTATTTACAAACGCATAACAATTTGATTTACAGTTAGTTTAGATTCACAACAACGATTTCATTTTTCTATTACCCCGTTACATTCCCCTTGGTTGACATTAGGCGCATTGTGTTCATATTATAGTTAATGAGTGCCCACTGGACTAATCGGTGTGGTGATTTTGAGCCGTGTGTTGAATAATTTAGGTCGAATTTAAAGAACACGAGAGACGAGGAAGTAGCCAAAAGACCACTTCCTTATTTCTTCTTTCTTCTATACGTTATAATATTGACGTTCCAGCTCCTGCGTTCCTCACGCCGGGCCTTCACGGACACGAATCATTGACGATATTCCACACACTTACACAAGTTCGAATAATATGTTGATTTTAATGACTTGTGATGTGTCTATGGCTGTGGGCCGGAAAAATTCCGACAATAATAAAAAAAATTTATGAATTATGAATAATTTATTAAAATAATATTAAAAATTTACCGATCCAAACATCCATAAAAATATCATAAAAATATCACTCTCCCCACGCCGACACCCAAGCAGAGCTCTATCGAGGTTGCGAGGATGCGACGTGGAGAGAGTTTTCAAATAAAACTCTCACTTACATAGATTTTTAAAAATTGCTTAATGACTTTCAAAAAACGATTTAATGGTTAAAAATGGTGTAAAAATGGATCGGTATATATACCTATTTTTTGGCCCTAACCTTGCGTTTTCTTTTTGATGTAGTAAAACAAAATTCGACCTTGGAATTTTCTAGTGTATTCTAATCCTAATTTTTATTATTTTGCAATTTTATTTGATAATTTTTCTTTTAAAATTTTTATTGAATTATTTCTAATTCAAATTCTTTGAATTTTATTTCATTTTCATGAAATTTCATATTTTTGTTAAATTATCAAATTTCGGTCGAATTTGTTAGGTTTTCGTGTTATGTTTATATTTATATCGTGCGGATTTTGTTGCCTTTTGTTATTATTTTAATTTATTTTTATGTTTATTATTTTATATGTAATTGTCTTCTTTCTCATATTTTGATGGGGTTAATTGGTGTTTTAATAGGTTTGAATTTAAATCTGCATGTTATATTTGCATGTGTGTTACTGATTCATTTAAACATTTACAAGGCCGTTTGTGTTCTGGCCCAACACCTTTTTTCTACTTTAATTGTACTTTAATTATATAATTTAATGTCTAATTTATATTTTTCTGAAAATAAGTCTTTTCATATTACTACATTTTTTATTACTTTATAAATACAGGAAACTATTATAACATAAGACTTATATTAATAAATTTTCTAGCATAATCTCATTTCATTGAAACAGAGAAGAAAGAATATTTTTCACAACAATTATAACAATATAAATCCCAATCAAGTGATTTTTAATATTTTTTATTGCCTAAAACAACGTCACATGTGCTAGCTTTCAACTGTCACATTGTATTGCACGACATGGAAAAAATTTTTCTGAGTTTTTTAAAACAGCATTATTCAATGTAGCTAATCTTTTGCTTATTTTGAAGAAAAGATCGCATTATTAAAAGAATTAAAGAATTACAAGCCAGTTGAAACACAGTTAAAGATCGTGCATTAGCTTTGGACGAAGATACCTCGACTCAATTAATTTGCGATTTTAATCAGCACCGAAATGTACTCAATTTCTTTACTGATATAACAGGGCAAGCATATTTTGCAGTTATTATTAGATTTAAATCTGGAAATATTATAAAAGAAGAATAGATAAAATTGATGAATTTGACAGGAAAAACTACCGGTACTGAAATTATAAATTTGTAATCAAGTCATCTTATATAATATATAAAATGGCTTGATTACAAATTTAAAAAGTCCTAATGTGTGTGTGCTGCACATATGTTTTACAATACGCCCAAAAATAATCAATCAGGTGAAAAATGTAACCCAATGAACTCTGGAGCGGGTGAGCATTTCATGATGGGCAATAATAAAGATTATGATACTTGTAATCGTATCATGCTTACCATGAAAATAAAACTTATGGCAGTCAAAAAATTTAATATGTTTATACAACGTACAAAGTTACTGTTTTATAAACCGACTTACCCAGGAGTAATGATATATTTTGAGGTTTTGTCTTTGTCAATTGAAGTGGTTTATACAGCCAAGCTTTGTAGAAAATAATGTATATCTTCCATCAGATTAGTTAATTTTGCCTGAGTAAAAAAGACCTATAGCTTAAGCCGAGGTTGAAACAGCCATTATTCTTCAAGTAGACTAAGCGACTAATAGTATGATAAAAATGTTTAGAGCCTTCGTAAGTTTAACCATAGAAATTATTGGTTGTGTAAATTTAATTAGAACTTAAGATTCAGAGTCGAACTCTACCAACTTCTGTCAGTAAAGTGATACTCTGACAACGCTCGAAATAAAACCGAGAAATTTCAATTTTAATTATCATTGGGGCAGAAGCCTCGTTTAAACAATCTCTAGCAAAACTCTATGGTAGAGATATTGAGGGATCTGTGCTGAATGTCTGAATGCATCACTGAATGGTGAGGCGTGATGTGGAAGATTTGTGTTCAAGTATGACTAAAACCGAATGTTAACACGAAGAACGAATATGGACTAAAGAGAACCGAAAATTAAATCAGTAAGGAAAAAATATAGCTACATAATATTGAATGTTGGAAATTGTTGTTGTCTTTATAATATTCACTACGTCACTCGATTTTGAGTATAAATCTTCTTTATTTTATCTTTTTATTTTACATGACAAGAGTCATTAGAATCCCCCCTCCCTGAGCTCGATGATTCATTGTATTTTTTAATGCGGCCGATATCGTTTTTATGATGAATTTAAAAGAACTCAATTTGTTACAACCGAAATAAACAATTTTTTGAACACTTCTGCCTCAGTGAACTACTCAACAGACTGAAGGTCTCAATCCACAAAGATAGCAATAATGCCTATGGACATTACTGAATCAGTTTTGGAAAAATTATAATAATTTAAAAGCCTATAGAAATTCCACTAAACCAGCTTAGATAAACAAGGGAAATTCCAAAAATATGAAACTCATACGGATATTTCAGAGACATATTGAGAATCTGGCGATGAAACCGACGGGGGTAAGGAGGCAATTGGTGTACTTTCATAACCGACTGGCAAATTAAACTAAATCTAATTCTAAATAATTAATGCGCCCAGTCTAAAAAAGTAAAAAAATATCATATTAATATTCCTCTCCTCTGTAAATATATGTAATAATTTTATAAATATTTAATTATTTGCTCATCTGGCTTCGTTAAACATTTCTGAAACGATAAAGATTATAAAATTATTCAACAGGGAATAATAAAAATTTTAAATTCCAATCAACTAAAACAAAATTTAATTAATATTAAAAATAAAAAATCGAAGTAATGTTTTATTGACTTGAAACCTTGAAAATAGTTCATGGAGTCAATGTTGAATTGCATAAAAGCGGGCACCCCTCGATTGCATATTGTAATATTTTAGAGCATTGGTGGAATTTTTGGGAAAATATAATAAAATCGATATTTGTATGTATAGCATATAAAGTTGACCCCCATCGATGTAATAATTTCGGTTTAGATAGCTTTCATTAAATGCTTGAAAATGATCTAGTTAAGACGTTTTTATAATTCGTCAACTATAAAAATAGTTTTCAATTTTTAGAGAATTATCTTAAATCTATACATTGTTACAGTGAAAACTCAATAATGCCATTCATGCAAATGGCAATACGAATGAGACTCACCTTTGGAATTCTGTACAGACATATTCCTATGTTAAATATTCCTCTTCCCACTGAGGATAAATTAAAGTCTTTTAAAAGATCATATTGAAATATATAGTCAAAAAAGCAGTAGTCACCTTGATAAACAACATTTTGAAAATTTATTTTTGATATTTTAACCCCCCCCCTCCATCATAAATGCCTAATTGGTAAATAATTTTTTACAATCATTTATTGTTAACATAAATGATCTGATGAAATTAATAATAATATTCACCATTTAAACTGATGAAAATTTTAGCTTTATTGGAAAAATCTTATTTTTTTAAACAAAATTAACAATAATAAACAGTAATATTAGTAATAAATAATATTTGAGTATATTAAAAAGAAACATAATTAAAACAAAAATTATTTATTCTTTGATTTATATGAATTATAAAGACTTGTGATAAATACTTCAATGAATCTGTCATTGACATGGGTCTGCATCATTTTGATCATGAATATTCCGTCGCTCTGTAAGAATTCTCGACAGAAAAGAGAGAGCCCTTCTTTGTCAATTTTTTCATCCTCTTTTCTAAAAAACCTTTCAATATAACTTTGTTTACGAAAAAGTATTGAATATATCCACGAAATCGTATTTAAACTAGTCAAAACTAATAAAATTGATATCCATAAATACATAGACAAGAATAGTTTTTCCATCAAGGTATTGCCTTGCAATATACACTGCGTTACGAATTCTTTATTGCCACCGAATACTTTAAAGTCATCCACATAACAGTAAGACGTCCGAGGAAACATTCTAGTACTTCTCCAGTTAGTTTTTCCGGTAAAGACATTAAAAATAATCTCATACATTGACTCGCCTGTGTAATTACCGATCCTAACGAAAGATGACATGGCAAAGAGCTCAAAGAAACATATTCCTATATTTAAAAATTTGATGAGAATATACCAACTTATCATCCATGTTCCTCGTTTTTTATTGAAAGTGAAAATTTGAATATAATATGATAAAAACTTTTCAACTTTGTCAAAAATGTCATTTTTGAAATTTTGTTTTACTGACATTATTTGTTCAAATTTGGCTGTGAGTAAATTGATGGAGGAAAACAATTCTTTGTCCAGTAAACGAGATTGGGACACTGCGGATTCAGTGAAACTGTAAAGTTCATATGAATTCTTACCCAGGCATACCATTTTCCATATGAAATGTGGAATCATGAACAATAATCCTAAAACCATCAAATAGGCGTTTAAGAAGTTAGGTTGGTTGGTTAAGTACTTTTGACTAGCTATTTTCCAAGCTTCTGGTGATTGTGGCATTTCCTCGTGGGGTAAAAGAGATATTGTTCCTTTTGTGTAACAGTACGTATTCAAATGTCTATGAAGACCTGGATTTTCGAGATCAAAGCAATTTATATCGACGGTTTTCATTGTGTCAGTAATCAAAATCATACATATAAAAAGTGTCGGCGTATAAATGTGATTTAATTTGTCTACTAGATCCGTCAAATATAATTGCATAAACTGCTTGATTTGCCGATAATGAAATAGAAAATCTAATCCCAACATATTTTTGTTTTCAAATAATATAAAATTTTATTTATAATTAAAACAGTTATTTAAACAAATATTTTATTTGATTATTTGATAAATAAATTTTAAAATTTTATTATATTAAATATAAATTTTTTTAAATTTAATTATTTTTTAAACTTTTAAATTATTGTAATTAATTTTTCGATTATTGCTTTATATTAACCTTAAATTTATAAGTGAAAGCTAAATGAAGATAAATGAAATCGTAACTAAAAGCAGGTTAAACGTTGATACAATGTAATTCGTTCTATTTATAAAATCTTATAGTACAAATTAAAAATAGGGTAAAAATTTAATTAATTTTTTTAAAATTATAATTATTAAAATAAATTTACACTGTTTTTAATTGAAGTTTGAATCAATTTTTTTTAAATTTGTACAATAAATTTTTATCTATACAATAATTCATATATAAAAAAATATGAAAAAGTAACATTTCAATGAATTCCTGTTTTTCAAATTCTGATAAACTCTTCAACTTTTTGCAATTTCTCCTAAATTCATTTACATATCTGTATTTTCTGTTTTATATTTCTCTATGAATGGCTTAATGAAACAAATATAAGCAGATTTCGATCCAGTGGGGTTTTTTATTTGTCATTTCTGTTAATTATTAGATGATGATATTATATGCAACTTTTAAACAAATTATTGTAATTTCGTTTTTTTAGTTTTGCGATAAACAGTGTAATAGTAAGCATTAGATATTGTATTAATATGATAATAAATGGATCGGGATTTCTTGATGTCCCGATAATAAGCCAATTGAATTATATAAAACTACAATTATTTAAAATTTAATTTTTAATTTATAAATGAATTTAAAAAATAAATAATTTTTTAATTAACTTTAATTTTTAAAAGCATGTTTATTTATGTATTGCGATATTTATTATTCAATTTTTAATTTTTTAAAGTTTAAAAAGTAAAAATTCCATAAATAAAGTTTTCATTTATTTAAACACAAAAAATATAATTCTAACAATTAAATATTTTTCAAAGAATATTATCCATTGATAAATAAATATTATTTTAGCCACATTTTAGGCACATAAATAAAATTCTTCTGTATATCATGTGTATATAAATCAAAAAATTAGCCCAATTAAAAGAAAAAGAAATTAAAATTGTTTTACTGAATTCTAAAAAAATTAATATTAAAAATATATATTTATAAACTTTTGATATATGAAATTTCTGGTACATTAATTTAATTATTTATTATTTTATGAGAGATCTAATTAAATAATAATAAAATTTTAAAAAATTATAATAAAAAAATTTCCTTGTTTTACATTTTGCTTCACTTAAATATTGTTCTACTCAATGATTCTTGCTACTAAATTCAATTTAATTATGTTTAATAATTATTTTAATTTTTAATAATTTTTGTCTACTATATTTACTCAACTCATAACTTACTTAAATCATTTGATTTAATTATTATTGATTTTTAATTTTATTTTTATTAATTAATGGAACCAAAATGTGATAAACAATGTGATAAAAAGTACAGTGCCGTCTTAAGAAATTCGGCGCCCGTTGACTACTAAAAATAATGCGCCCCTCTTCGTAAAATATTCACAGAATAGCAAACGGGAGCAAGGTGTCCGGAAAAGTCATACAAAAGTGTTAGAATCTTAGCATCTTCATGAGTCACCTGACCCTGAACGCACGCTGATTTACATTTCGTTCTCGACACCATCTCTTCATTTATGTGACTAATACCTTTCCACTTTCTGCTATCACGACAAGACTTAAATATAATTGCCCTGAGGTATATTCTAGGTGCGAATCTTTCCGTTCCATATCATTTTCGATAAATCTCTTTCTGATATAAGAAGCAACATTGCATATAACATTTGAAAGCTCAACTTTAAAAAAATCTTATATGCTTCAAATATTGTGTATCTCGTGGATTCGCTTTATTTGATTAAAGGAATTTTCACTATATCGCGATTTTATTAAAACGAGATCTACAAATAAGCTGCTTTTTGTTGTATTTTTTGTAGTTTGAGACTATAATGCCTTCATCAGGCAATTTATCGATTATTTTTACATGTGAAAGATTATCAGCGGTGTAGAATGTTTCCTTCGTCCAGCCCCCAACCTTGTCAATATAACATTAGGAGGTAACCATATGGATTCAAAATCTTTAGATCTTGTTTGTTTCTAATGGCGCTGCTTTTGTCGAAAAAATAATATCTTCAAACTGCAAGAGTAATTTTCGTGTAATTAAGAATTTTTGGTTTTCAAAATATTTTTAAAAAATAGACTTTTGGATTGCGTTACTTATTATTCATTTAAGTTTCAAAGAAATTATATTTCCCCTTGTGGGACTGGCGCGAACGTGACTGGCGGTATTTAGCAGTGGCTGTGCAAGGTGGAAAATTAAAAGAATCTATGAATTTAAAGTTTTGGAAAATTTTGAGTTGGGTAAGTTTTCTATGGATTTTGAGATTTGAGAAACTTTAAGTTGGAAATATTTTTCTATAAATATCAATGGATTTCTTTAAATAATATACGGTTGATTTTGTATAAGAAAATAATTTTCTATAAATATCCTCACATTTTTACATGTAAAAAATCAGTAAGACTACTTGGAAAACTTTCAAAATTTTTCTAAGTATTTTTTATTATAATGCTTTTATTTACTGACACAAATTGTGTCGAAATAGGAATAAAATTCTATAACATAATTTTATCTACATTGGATAATATATAGATGTTGTTATATAATGGCATTTTGCGCTGATATTATTGATTTTATCGCCATGTGTTAAAGTATACGACTATGATTCTATAATATAAGAATGGTTTGGTTTTCATAATATATAGAATTATGTTATATTATGGCGTGACCTATATCTTAAATTAGAAACTTTGAAGCCAATTTCCATGGGAACTAAACATTTTTTGCATACAAACACCATATGTTTTTGTGACCTATATAAAATTCTGAGTTGACCTGGATATTTTCCAGAAGGGAAGGTAGTGGTCTAGATGGGACATAACCAGCTACTCATGCGAATCAATCTAAACTTTGGAATTTCTGATATTAATTTATCACTGATTCTCTATGTCAAGGTTATTTTAATTAAATGTTTATCAGCAATAATAAATCTTGAAGTTTTTCTGGTTCCAGTCAAATAAGATTCTATAAGAGGATCGTTCACAAGCCAAAATACTCCAGTTTGATTAATTAAATTAGAAGAAACAGTTCAATCAATTACATTAATTAAATTTTTATTAGAAACTACACATTTCTCATCACTGATGACAATCATTTTAGCTTTAATAATCATATTAATAACTTTATTTGACTTAAATGATTTTTGTGTTCACTATAAAGTCTACCTATTTTAGGTTTTAACAAATTTTGCATTTTACATTTACGAAACAATGGACGCCATTTAATATTTTACGATAATATAGTTTCATAATTTTATGGCATTGATCACCGTGTCCCATTTAAGACATGCAATATCTTGTATATAAAGAACCTGAGAAAGAGTTCAAATATGGAAGATGTCGTAATGAAGCATCCGCATTTGGATATTTTTCATCTGTCGAAAATTTCAGATGGGAAACAGGTCTACTTACAATTGGTTGAAGGTGCTGAAAAATATCATTCAGGAACTCACATTAATTGTTTGCCATAAAATATTGAATTGTTTTGTTGAAATTTATTGCATGTTTTTTTGTAAATTATTTGAATGGATTCTTAAAGCAAGATGCATTTGTAAAACATCAAGAATTTCTTTCATCAGAGGAGAAAACCAAATACAAATTCCAACAAGTCCACATAGTTTCTGCGTAATTTCATTCACTTATTTACAATTCCATTTTCATTATTTCCATTTTCCATTTACTTATCTCATAATTTTATATGTAGTCGCGTAGTAGCAAGAAGAAAGTAGAGAATGTAGCAATGCAAAAAAAACACGTCAAGTATGTATGCGGTTCAAATAAAATCGGTAATCCCCTTTTGCTAAAAAATATAACTGAAATTTTAAATTTATAAAATCGCACAAAAAGAATCCGCGTAAAAAGAGACTTGGATGTATATGGATTATACAAGGTTTCTGGCACAATTGCAAGGATCTTATCTGAAAAAAATAGCGATTCCAAATTAAGTTACTCTATGTAATTACTAATATATATTTAATTATATAATTAATTAATTTAGAAAAGTTTTTCACTGTGATACACAAACAGACAGACAGACACACGAATTTTTTATTTAGCATATTAATCGCCGAGTAAAATGCATAAGTGTTATTTTGCGAGTGGTACATGATTGTCAAGTGCGTTTTGTTTAGTTGAAATAATATTTAATAAGATTCAATCTAATAATTTAGGTAAAACGTCACATAACAAATTGTTAGTAAACTATATTTATTATTTTTATCCGACCGTAATGGACGGACTAAGTTTACTAGTAAAATCTATAATAAAAGAATTAATTTTATTACGGGTTTACTGTAATTTTACTGTAACATTACTGTAATTTACTGTAATAAGTCGGTGTATAACCTCGGTTGCTGTTTGCTAACGTTGCGCATTCACGATTATATTGTTGTTTTTTGTACAATAATACATAATAAATTTCGGTCGGTTAGAGCATGGGGTTTTCAAACTATGGTACTAGAACCCCTGGGGTCTGTCATATGTTCGCAAGTGGTTTGCATGGAAGTATAAAAACAATAAAAAATTCAATTACAATGATTCCATGATAGAGTCCAAATATGATAATTAATGAGCTTTACAAACTTACCCTTGTTGTGACACAAATTGGTCACAGTTCGTACATTTCTTTCTGAATTTTTGGTCTGCAGCTTGAATGCATAAGTGACATTTTCCTTGACAAGAAGGACCATTCGTATTATTTGCCTGTGTAAATGTGATATAATTAAAATCCTGCGGTGTTCACTGATGATTTTAAATTGGGTATGGAAAATCTCCAAGTTACAAAAGACAAATATAAAAACCTCTTTAGCTTACAGTTTCTTGAACTCATTTATAACCAAGATCGAAACCGATCTGAGCATGATTGGAAATTTCGGAGATAATCTCATAGTAATTGTTGAGAATCAGTGGAGCATGAAAAGTACCAGTCCATGAGCAAGAGTTGATGAATAAAGGAAAGAATAGACCAGTCAAGGTGATACAAACCCTACCTTAAAACAATCCGTAAAATTTAATTTTATA
Source organism: Schmidtea mediterranea (assembly GCA_022537955.1). Classification (NCBI taxonomy): domain Eukaryota; kingdom Metazoa; phylum Platyhelminthes; order Tricladida; family Dugesiidae; genus Schmidtea; species Schmidtea mediterranea. The sequence goes on from CM039680.1 coordinate 210,933,268, forward strand.
TTTCCAAATTTATAATTAATTTAATTTTTAACCGATTATTTGTTTTAATAACAACTCGACAATCTGATAAGGGAAATCTAGAATGAAATATCAAAACTTGTTGATTCTACAACTCAAATCCAATTAGGGTTTCCCAATAAAAACTGATAATTCTAATCATTCAGCTAAAAATGTCACGCACCTAGTGAAATTATTTAGGGGCCTCAAATAGAGTTTATGTGACAATTTGTTACAGCTGCTCACGAGGAAATTTGTTTTAATTATATTTACATAAACATAAATATATATTTGTGAACAACTGACGAAGCCAAATCATTTATTGTTTAAATGTGATAGTTTGATTGAAGAACTTGATTGTTTCGCTTGAAATCATGAATCATTTGCCTCTGAAAGTTAAATTTTGTTTAAATCAATTAGAATATATATATATATATATATATATATATATATATATATATATAAACACAATAAAATATATTACAAATGAAATTAAAAATTTCCAGTTAAAACATCTATGTTTTATTATATTTATTATAATTGTTAAATTTAGTTTATTATTATTATTATTATTATTATTATTATTATTATTATTATTATTATTATTATTATTAATTTTAATATTCCTACAACCAAACGTATAAAAAGAATCGAATCAAACTCATTTGGCAATGATTTTACATGAAATAATTTCAAAACTGGAAATTCCCTAACCAATTTAGGAGGTTAATTAACGAAATTTACATTATTTATTCCCCTAATTGCTAAATGAACCGGCCATCCATCAAACTATCCCCGTAGAATTCTTCAAAACACATCAAAAATTAATTTTGCTTTAATTGAGTTATGATGAAAAAGTTGCCAATTGAGATCATAGTGTTCAGCTATTGGTTTCAACTGTTGGTTAATAAATAGAATTTTTGTTTGAATCTATAATTAATTTAAATGTTTTTTGTATGTGTTATTATAGCTATATGCGAATATTATTCTAAATAAAACAAAAGAATTCCAAAGACAAGAAAAATATTTTCAATTTTTCACCTAATGCTACCGGTCCGGGAAACATTGTCAAGTGTAAAATCCGGCATTGCAGGAGTACATCATTTATTATTGTTGCTATCCTTTTGTGACAATAAAATAAATATTTACTAGCCACTGAGGTCCATCCAATTGAGAGTAAATAACCACTTAACAGTCTTACACGAATATGGTTCGGGCGTGGGTTTCTCTCCATATGATGATGAGCCTGAGTCTCGTTCGAGCAAGATTTGCTTCGACTTGTAGGTGGAAATTTTACCGAATATAGCTCATTCAAGCAGTTATCACGAGTGTCGGTTGTGCAAGTAACACAGCGAAATTCATTTTGTTCGTTTATAGCATTTAATTATATACAGTTTGCTATCGTTATCGTGTTACCTGCCAGTCAAAGGTTGTGTAAATGTAAGGAACGTACTGAGTTTCAACTTGTACCTTAGCATTTAGTTGTTCATAATTCTTGTTGTCTGAAGTCTATTTGTACTCTAGCATATTATAATTTTCCCCAAAATGTTTAAATCGGATTATGAAAGGGATGTGGAAATATCAGATAACGAAAGAGTTTTTATAGAAACTATTGTCCAGATTCTGACGTAGGATTGTGCATTGAATGTTTCAAAATATATCATACCAAATCATTGTATTAAATGAAATTATTTAATTGTATTTATTTGGAGTTGTAAATATATTCAAATTAAATGAAAAAATAATGTGACAATTTATTGACCCGGTGCTAGGATAAAATGGCACGGACAGAATTACACTTGATTTAAGTTTTTTATATATCTATAGGCACCGATATTCACGGGGCAATCCCAAAAATTTGAAATCCAGCTCATGCTCAAGTGATAATGCTGACAATTTATTTTATTAAGCGAAACAAATAATTACCCTTCTCTCACCAAATTCCGACTGTGAAGTGGCTATTAATTCAACAATAATTTTAAATGAAATGACTTTAAATTACCGGAAAATTATCTTATTATCAAAATATTAATCAAAAATTCCTTAATGGCATCATTGTCATCTGCAGGCGGCGATAAGCTCAAAAGTGACTGTCAGTTTTGTCAAGATTGCTAAATAAGTTTTACATTTCGTCTTTGTGTATATCGGCTTTATTTTTTATATTATAAATATAAAATATTATGAAATTTTTAACCTACAAATGATTTGTGATGCAAAAAATATATGCAATTTAGATTTGTTGTTTTAATTGATTTAAATTTTTTTATAAAATTTTTTCAAAAATGATTAAAAATGTTTCGATATAGTATTTTGATTATTCAAATATTAGGTTGAGCCAAAAGGATATGCCATTTTGTACAACAAATTGATAAATATTTCTTTTAAAGGACTGATTTTTTTTACGAATGTCCGCTGACCAGTTTCTTCCTTCGTGATGTTATTCTTTACATTTCTAATTAAACATTTTTAAACTTTAATTTTGACATTTTTAATGTGTTTTCCAGGAAGAAAAGGTTTAATGAAAATAAATAAGTAATAATTGAAATACGAACTAAGTCTGGACAAAATGGAGGTCATAACCATGTTGAAGATTACTCACAAGTCTTAATCAGAATTTTGTTCATTTAACTTAGATTTTCACAATTATCGAGGTTTCCTCAATTACTTTACTAATTATTTACATAGCCTATTCTTCTGCCTTCTTTTTCACCCGTCTTCTCGAGCTATCCACTATTCACCTCAGCTGAGATTTGGCAAATGAATACATTTGGCGAATAATAATTTCTGTTTTAAATCTTATCATCTTTAGAATTTTATTTGAAAGTTTTTGAAAGTCTGTTCCACAAAAATTCCGCTAAGCTGTAGGAAAATGAGGAATTTCATTTGATTTCCAATTAAGCCTTCCAATATATTATAGAGGCCTTGGATAATCACTCTAAATTGGATGTATTGAGATGCATATCCACGATTTCATTCAAAATTATTATTATTATTATTATTATTATTATTATTATTATTATTATTATTATTATTATTATTATTATTATTATTATTATTTTTTATTATTATTACTGTTATTATTATTATTATTATTATTATTATTATTATATTTATTATTATTGTTATTATTATTATTATTATTATTATTTTTTTTTTATTATTATTACTGTTATTTTTATTATTATTATTATTATTTTTATTATTATTATTATTATTATTATTATTATTATTATTATTATTATTATTATTATTATTATTATTATTATTATTATTATTATTATTATTATTATTATTATTATTATTATTATTATTATTATTATTATTATTATTATTATTATTATTATTATTATTATTATTATTATTATTATTATTATTATTATTACTATTATTATTACATTATAAAATATACAATTTTTATCCCCATAATAATGAATATAAAATAGTAGAACACTAACAATTCATCAAAATCCAGTTGCCCATGTCCAGGAGGCCGGTTTGCATCTCTCATTTCTGCCAAAAGCTTATTTTCTGACAAAAATCTAAATCAAAGAATGTTTTTTTTATTTAACGTTAAATAAAATTTTAATTTTTGTCAAATATTCATTTATTAATTTACATAGAATTTGCCAGCAAATTAGTAAAACAAATAATTTGCTCAACAATCCAATGTTGACAAAGGCCGAAAAACGGGGATTTTAGAAAAGAAATTATTCGAAATTGTAGAAAAGTATTTAATAAAAATATCTCTGTGGAAATCATGCTTATTGAAAAAACAACTTTTTACTATCAATTTATTTGTCAGTTAATAAAATTTCATGTTTTGTTTTAATGGATGTTTTATTTTTGGTGAAAAAGTTGATAAAATTATTTTTTTTCGATAATTTGATGAGATAGTTTTCAATTATTATTTTTATTTTTGGAAATTTGGTTACATAGTTGTTATAATTATTTTTTTAAATGAAACTCGCTGGTTTTCCAATTGAAGTGGGGGAATTTGTTGATTTGCACAGTGTAAAGGGCCACAAATATTTGTTAACAATGTCAGTTTCAGTAATTTTTGGGTCGGGTTTAATATCGAATCACAGATTAGGGCAGTTTAATTCTGGTTCTTCGGTGCTAAATTCTTCTTTCGGTTGAAATTAGAAGTTCCAGACTGCTCTAAAAATCTATCCATTGTATCGATGTGCTATATTGTAAAAATAATAAGTAGAATGCTACAAAAACATTAAAGTAATCGAATTTAATACATATTACATTGTTTTTATATTTTCATTTAATAGAATAAATTGATGAGATTTATTAAACATTATTTTTGAATATATCCTAATTTATTCGAATGTATGCTACTTGTTTCAAATATATATCAATATATACTTACTTCAATTCTTGACAGCAAATAAGTTTATTTATAAATAGTCTGAAATATACGAGATGTATTCGAAACATGTAGCCAAACATTTATAAAGATAAATTAGGATATATAAAAATAATTTTAAATAAATCTCTTGAATTTAATAAACTTACCTTAACATCTTCTTAATATCTATTAATAATACAATTACTATCAACTAATAATATGCAATTAATTTAAAGAGGATTGAAACACAAAACACAATTTTTAGTAGAACTCACACACAATGGATAAGAAATTGTAAAATATTAAAATGTATGGGTTATTGTAGGCATGTTTTTTTTCGCAAAACAGATTTTTAAAAGATTTTTGTTTTATAAAGTAAAGTAATTCGCTTACCGGTAGCTGTTTATATTATTATTTTTAATCTATGAGCTTGACAGTTGAAATGTCAGCTGTCAAGCTAAAATACCAAAACTAATAAATTTCTTACTTGTGGGTAAGTAATCAAGTTAAATTTAAGTGACGAATAGAAAGTTCTATAAAAGAAACTAGAAACTTAGTCAAACCAGCATAAATGAACCAAGAAAGAGTAAGTAAAAATTTGAAGAATTAAAGCGTTCTTATTAAATTAAAAAGTGTTCTGAAAAAAGCGGAAGTTAAATCAGATTCGTAAATTTTTGTTGCTTAGGCGTTTTTACTTAAAGATATTTTCCCTTAATATCAAGCCCCAGTCAATTTTCCGGGGTAAAATTGTTATATTTGGTATTATCAAAAAGTTATTCTGCTTCGTTATTATTGTGATCGTGAACACGAGAACTCCTATTTACACAGTGGCGTACCTAGGGTAAATGATGCCCCTCTCCGCCGATAGGTTACTTACGTTTTATTTTCTAAAAAACTACTTTAGAATTGGGTAATAAAATCACACAAGTTAAATCTATTAACACTATTACAAATTTATCTTTCTTGCTTTAGCTGACGCAAATTGTTTAATTATATTATCAAACTCAATTTCTTCGGTCATTTCTCGTTCTATGCTAAGTAAAGCAAGATCACATAATCGACTTTGGTCCATCAAGGCTCTCAAATATGAAAGTATCAATTTTAATTTGCTAAATGATCTTTCGCAATGGCAATAGAAATCGCGATTGTCAGCAATATTTGCAATGCTATACACATATTGGGAAAAGCGTTTTCATCTCCATACTGAACTATAAAATTACGTAATTGTTCGGGGCTTGATATTTTTTCGGTACGGCTTGTTAGGAGCGTTCTAAAATTCAAAATTTCTTCAAATAAATCTTGCCCATTGACATCACAACTGTAGGCTTCTTCAAATGTTTCACAACGCTCTTTCAAGTAACTTGTTTCGGCTTTAAAACACAACCTTAATGGTTATTTTTATTTGCATATTTATACGTTAAGCGCTTTTTCGCCCCCCTTCAGTTGGCGTCCATGGCACGTGACATGCCTTACAGCTTTATTCTGATGAACAATAATTGCACCTGTTCCAGTTCATTAACAATTTCTTTAATATAAGTTTGACTGAACATCCAACTGCAGTTATTATTCAGTTTATGTATAAGCCATTTTTTAAAAGAACTGGTAAGTAAATTTTTAAAAAAAGTAAATTTTAAAGCATAATTGTGATCTCGTAAAATTATGAGATCATTATTCAAGCTCTTAAATAATATTTTTTATCAACATTTATTTTAAATTTATTTGTAATTCATTTTTTTAGGTTTTTAGGAATTTTTGTCAATTTATGCCGATTATTGGATGTACTTTTCGAATAAAAGTAAGTCCGATAAATTTAAAAGTAAAATTTATTAAAAGGAAATTCATTTATTACAAAGATTTTCTATATTCCAATAAATTATTTCTCTGTTTTCCTGAAATTCGTATTTAAACTTCAAAGTAAATCTTACGTTGTTATTTCTTTATCTTGGCAAAAATCTAGAGTTTTGATGGATATTTCTGATACATTAAATTGATTGAATTTCATGAAAAATCATACAAAATTATTTCATCATTTTCTCAAAAACTCAAAGTTGAGTTTTTCTAAATTTCCAACGCCATTTTTAAAAAAAAATTGTAAAAAAGTTAAAAATGGTAATGTATATAATTGGTATTCATCTGGACATTTCTACATTTTAAAGGTTTTTATTCATTATTTACTATTTATTATGTTTGTGTGTTAAAAAGGTTTTTCTTCAAATTTCTTCATTTCTATACAATTAGTTGTCATTCATTCGAACAAATTACATCACCAAGAGGAATGTACATATAACGTTATAAATGTTTTCATTTTATTTTAGAAGAGGCTATTCAGTTGAAACAGGTGTAAAAATCAGCAAATTTGTTAAAGATGACATAATTCGTACAAGTGCACAAATGTAGACAAATTTGATTTGACCAAACATATTTATCCTACATTGTATCAGCCTTTTCTTAATTTATTTTTTCCGGTAAAACATCGTTCAGTAAAAGATGTGACAATACAATTTTGCACAATATAATAATATACTATTTTAAAGTATAATAATAAGTATCAAAATATAAGTATAAAACGGTGATTCCTTGGTAGTAGTATAAATTAATATATCAGATAAATGAATAATAAAATAAGATAAGCCCTTGCTACGGAGTAATAATTATATTTTTAGAAAAAATCTTTGATTATTACTTCGCAGCAAGGGCTTATCTTATTTTATTACTCACTTATCCTATAATAATAATATAAATTTCTTCTACAATACTCTAGGCATCACATTTTCTAGCAATTTCCAATCGCAAAACTTGTGCCATAACCTTTAAATAATTTATAAACAATGGCCACCAACAATATCTTCAGAAATTAAATGTCTTATCTACACTAAATTTCAATGAGATAAACCTTCAATAATTTAAGAAAAATCAATAGCCTTTATTTTATTTTTATTTTAATTGAAATTATTTATAATAAAATAAAGTATAAAAATAATTCGTGATAATAACATATATTTATATCGTTTACGTTTCTATTAGCTATTTTCAAATCTTTTAAACAAACAACTTAATATTCACACTGAACAATTTAAGAAACAAATTTTATGAAAAGCACAAAAGAAAGATTGATTTACAAAAATATTTCTATATTCCTAATTTGAATTTTTAAATTTTAATTTAGGATAATTTTGCAAGTCACTACAGCCATAAATTATAGATACATACAAACTCACCTAGGTGTTATTCTTTGCTATTTAAATGAAAACAGTATATTTCATGTATCATTTAAAAAAATTATTGAATGTTCTCATAAGCCCACCTCCCCAAATGCCTCCTACGAGCCTCTGGCTCACCACCATCTCCAGATTTCTCTAGTTTGGCCCTTGACTTAATCAAATTAAGTAGCCCTGAATTACATCTTTAATATAGATATGCACTCCGTTTCGTTCTACAGTGTTTTGTAGTGTGTTGGCTTGATACACACCTAGACACCTAGAATTTATTTTTATTTTTATTTTATGTTTAAAGCCATTTTACAAGATTAATTCACATTGCAATTTTATTTAATTTATGATAATTTTGATTTATAAAGTTTAATGAATTTAATTATGACTTTTAATAAAAATAAAAATATGATTATTATTATTTTTTTGTGGTAAATTAAAAAATGTTACGCATTTATTTATGATCACAAACAAACTATTAAAATTAATATTACAAGTCAATATTATTTATTTTGTATTTGGCCATTTACTTAAATTTTATTTTTAAAATTTTTTAATTAATTATTCAAATGTAATTTAATATTTATTTTTAACCATATTATTATTATTATTATTATTATTATTATTATTATTATTATTATTATTATTATTATTTTCCACTTTTTTTAGCAACTACTTTTGTCTATTTCTTGCTAAATTCAGTTTTAGATTATATCTTTTCCGTTTTCCCTCAATTGCTTCAACTTTTGCTCCTTCAAGATTTCTGTAGATTTGTATTTCGAGTTCTCAGGCTCGTTTCTCTTTCTGTAATAATTCTGAAGTGTTGCAATATATTCCATTAATTACAATTTTACATCTAACTATTAGATTTTTCACTAAATCTGATAGTTCTCTAATGCTGTTATTTTAGTGAAATTGATGCTAATTCTCACGATTTTGTTTTTTATTTATTTCATTTTTGCATCTTTTTCCTCAATTTAATTTCCAGAATGCTTTGCTTTACTTTTGATAAGTCGTCTTTTACGTTTAAATTTGCATTTTACGCTAACCTTTTATTTTTAATTACCTCGCTGAACAAACTATACCTAAATCGGTTTTTCCCAAAATAGGCCACTCCAGGACCAGTTCAAGTTGTGATCCGCAAATTCAAAGATCACACAAGGTATTGATGGATCATAGATAATAAAGATTAGTGCATAATTTTTCTTTAAATATTTATATTTTTGATTTTTATGGGTTTTAGTTACAGGTTTTCTTTACACTTTAACTATTTTCATTTTCATATTCAGGTTTCATTTTGTTCGGCGAAACCTTCATGATCCCTTACAAAAGGTATTACCATTAAGTAAATAGGTAATAAAATCGTCCGGGATATGTTCCTCACCCGATTAATTTACAATAAAATAATTCATTGTGCTTGCTATTTGCGGCCGATTTGCCTGCGCAACACAGGGGCTTGTGGACACAAATCTAAGTCCATGTATTGTATTGTCACTGGCGACAAAAGTGGTGTTTTTAGCAAGCAGGTTATTTTCTTATTCTCAATTATTTCCCTATTAGATAAGGTGAGCAAGGCTACTGAACAGAACTGACCTTTGCACTAAAGGCAAAATATTCTGCAGCATAAAAATACACAACCACACACTTCCCAGATCACAAATATGACCATCCCGGAAATGACTGGGAGATTCTGATGCATCTTCCATAAAATCCTGACTTCACTCTGTTAGATTACCACCTTTACCATTTGTTTTCTAACCAAATGCGCGGCATGACATTCGACAACAATAAAGATCTTAAGATTTGACTTGACAGCTACTTGAGACTATACACCAACATCTTTGGCGAGACGGTATCAACAAACTGATGGAATAGTCGTAAATAATGACGTAGAATACATAATTGTCTTTATTTTTGTTAAAATTTTGTTTTTTAATAGATGATTTAAGAACGAACGGACTTATCCCTCAACCTAATAAATTTACATCTAAAATCTGAAAACTTCATTCCAGAATTTATCCTTCTGTAGGCAAATAATTTATAAGTCATACTGATGATATACACAGAAGCACATAAATGACGGTAGAATAATTTACGTATAGAAAACTTAACACAATAAAACAAAATAAAAAAGAAATTCTCAATCTTCACGGGAAATATGATTATTTGATTATTGAAGCTTTTATTCGGTTTCAAAAACAATCGTTTTCGTTGAAAAGGGTGAATCAGTAAAAGTGAAAACGTTTGGTTTATAAGTGTCTTTATTCTCAATTATTTACTGCAGAAATTTTTTCAGGTCTTCAAGTTCTCTCTTGTACTAAGTCTAAAAAATTTTGTTTTTTCTAGAAAGTTTTTCAGTTTGCTTTCTAACAAAACTGATAATAATAGAACGTGTTTCTAAATTTCAAAATGCCAACCTTTCGAATAAGTTGTAGACGAGGGATACAAGTATGTCTCACCGGTATAATCCTTTAGGTTGGAAAATTCTCAATTCATTTAGAAACTTATTTTTGTAACCTGAGGAGAATTTTTTAATTTCAGTCTAAATGGTGTTTCTATGCAGATTCTGTAAAAAAATATTACTTTTCATTAATCAAAAGATTATATGAACGGTCAAAAATAGACCTCAATATCTAACATTTCTTTAAAAGTTCACATAACAGTTTTTAATAGAATAAAGAACTGTTACGACGTTACCTTTTGAAGTATGGTGAATGAACATTATCCTTAATTGGAGTTGAATAGATGCACATAATAGACACTAAGACCAACAAGCACATTCCGACAAACAGTTGGTTATTGCAGAACATTGTCTAAAAAAATATAAACAAATATTATTATTTTTAATTATTAGAAGTGCTAATGTTAAAATAATTTCAACTTCATGCAAAGTTCGTGATAATTTCTAAATAATTTTATTAGAGATAACAAAATATTATTGGATTTTGGACATTTATTTTATGTAATTACTAATAAATCAATAAGTATAATCGTTTTATTGAAGTTGTTAAATACATGATGATGACAGCTGAAATGTTGAAATAAATTACGAAAAAATAAATATCAGAAAATGGTGTTCTCTTATTTACTAATTATTACTATTCTTTTACTTATTATTATTATTATTATTATTATTATTATTATTATTATTATTATTATTATTATTATTATTATTATTATTATTATTATTATTATTATTATTATTATTATTATTAAAAGATAACGCCAATAAAAAGCTTTTCGTACGATATATTTCGATAGCATAGCTATCATCTTCAGGTACTCAAAACCAACTAAAAATATTATGAATTAACTGTTAATTAACTGTTAATTAATTGTGTTGGGGGAGGTATGAGATTTTGTTTATTTTTGTTATGTTTTTTTTTAAATTAAAAATTAAAATTATTTACAAAAAAAAATATATTTAAAATATATTTCTTATCTTTTCTTAAAATAAATTAATTATGCTGGAGGTGAGAACATAAAATTAAATATTAGGTGAGGTATGAAGTAAAAAAGGTTAAGAACCCCTGAATTAACATTTACTTTAAACAAATTATTTTTTATTAATTTAATTTTGTAATAAATAAATATTTATAAAATATATTCAATTCACTTTTAATTAATTTAAAATTTTAAAATTTTTACTTATATTATAATTTTTAAAAAATAAATGTAATTTAAAATTTTCAATTATTTTAATAATATTAAAAAAACAAACATAATTTGACATACGTAAACTATTTAAAAACATTCAAAACATTCATAGTCACAGCACTTTGCACATTAATCTTTGGATCCAATGACCTTATCAGCAATGCTTCACATATCACGCGTTCCCAATAATTATTAAAACTTCTCAACAAAATTCTAAAATCAGACATTCCTATTTCACTTTTACAGCCTCTATTGCGTTCACTAATATTGGCCAAACCCTTCAATCGACAATGCTCTAGAACTCGAGTACAGAGATGACGGGAAGTCTCTCCAATGTATGTGGCATTACACCCATTACATGTAAATTGATAAACGAGATCAGAACAAATATATCGTACGAAAAGTTTTTTATTGGCGTTATCTTTTAATTAAATCGTTGCCAAATTTATTTAATTATTTATTTATAAATTATTATTATTATTATTATTATTATTATTATTATTATTATTATTATTAATTTATGATTAATAAATTTTGAATTATTTCTGTGACAATTAATATTTATTTTAGGAACAATATTATAGAAAATAAATTGAAATCTGGTAAAGAATTAGTATTTTCTAATTAATTTCTGTGAATTTATTTGAATCCGTTTAGGCACTATGTCAAAATAAGGCCATTATTCAAAGCCATTAAAACTAAATGACAACTTTGCCTATCCAAAATTCGGATGAAATCTGTCAAATAAATTTCGCAAATTTCTTTAATAATATATTTCCCTTTTTGGTAATAATGGCACAACCTTAATGAGAATTTTCTCACTTTTTGAATTTAGAAACTTTAAGCGGCCCCCTGAAAAGAGTTGAAACGATTCAAATCATAAATATTAAAAGAACTCAAATTGGTTCATAATCTTTAGTATTTTTATTCAACACTTTGTTAAAGTTCACTTTCTTTTTCTTCCCCCCCTCTCTCTCTCTTTTACGATTTTGGAGATGAGAAATTTAAAGCAGGCGAAAAATAAAACATGCACTTGATTTTTTCTTAAATTTGCACAGAAGTTTCTATTCATCAAAAAATACTAAAAAATTAACATGCAAGGAGATAAATATTTAATTTTCCCCCATTTTTTGAGGAGCTCGGTGAACCTTTATAGAAAATTGAAATTTTAATTGGTTATTCACTGATTATAAATATTAAATTATTACTAATAAGGCGGTTTTTTAGTTCTTGTACTACAAAAAAATGGCGGAAAGCATTTCTCTATTCTTCAATATGAACTTGTCGTGGATCTGAATCAAAAGGAAAATTCTTACTAGAATGTTAAAGAACTGACAGTAATTCCTTTTTTACTGTGACCACGATAATTAGAAAATAAAATAGCATTGGTAACGAGGCCGATGTTTTTGGAAGAGGAAAGAAACGAAAGACAACTACTTCTAAGGATTCAAAGTCAGAGTAAAGTGCTAAAAGCTCTTCTCAACAAACAAACAAAAAAAAGTGTTAACAAAAATGTTTGAGAAAATTCCGATTTCATTAATGGTTTCATGGTCCGATGAATCCGATTAAAACTGATCTCATAATATGTCATTAAAAAAGTATGGGAAATGAAGGAAAAGCTTATAAAATAAGCTGCTAACGAGGAAAAGTAAAACATAGTAAAAGAAATATTATAATTGGAAATGATTTGGAATATTAGTATTTACTGACAAAAATGAATGCTACTTGTACACCAACCATTTAAAGACGAATTTAAAGTTTTCTAATAGGATATTAATGATAGGAATCGAACTTATCTTCCAATAATAAAACGACCAAAACAAAATGTGGAAAACAAAGGTTTTCTTTGAGAATAATGCAATTTTATTTTCAAATAGCTTCCACGAAGCCTGGTCTTAAACCGAATGTAACATTTGGATTCAAAATTGAAGCCAGAGCTTTTCAAAATAAGAATAATTTGAAAGAGGTTGTTAAAGTTGCCTGGGATAATATCAGTGCTGAAGACACAAATGTTAGTCAATTAAATTTTTTGATGGATATCATCATAGCATTTTAAAAATTGCAAAAATCATAACGGGCTCGTCAAACACAAGTCATTCTGGACAATAATTTTTTAATCTTTATAGGCTTGTATCTTTGTCAATTTTAATTTGTTTTAATAATCTTTGATATATTTCTCGATAACTTACTACTGTCCATTGAGGTCAAAGGTTGTCCCACCCCGTTTCTAGTATTAACCAAATTCTATTTTTTCAAAGATTTTTTTTTATGATTTATTGGTGTATGTTTTTTATTTTGCAGTGAATTTTTTCCGCCATACTCACCTCAACTTAATCCTATTGAGTAATACTTTAGTTTTGTAAAATTTCAACTTTCTGCTTTTTGAATTCATACAATAACAAGATCAGAGATAAAAGAAAATATCGGTGAAGTTTTAAACGATGCTACAGTTAATTTTGAAGGATGGTTTAGAAATATGACGAGAATTTATTTGATAATAAATTAAAAATAATCAAACAATCTTAAATAAAATTTGATTCTAAATATCGAAAAAAGGATGCCTATTATTAATAAAAACTCGAAACGCCAAATTTAAGAAATATATTTCGAGAAAATTATCCTCATCTTCAGTATGTCATCATAATCTTTGTTAAATGTTATGGACGGAAACAATAATTATGTAATAGTTATGATTTAATTATATAATTAAATAATCTCAATAAATTTGTTGCATATTGAACTATTATTCTAGGGATTGCGATTTAATCACCAACGCCTAACATAAAATTCTTTTTCACTTATTATTAAAGTTTTGATATAAAATTTTAAAATCTTTTAAAGTTGTACCTTTGCACATTTTTCTATGCTCAATAATATTACTTACACCTCTCAATCGGCTATGTTCCTGAACCCGTGTGCGAAGATTTGATTATTAACAATGTTTCATGATTTTTATTACATACATATTTATGAATAATTTGCTTTATATATGAATAATTTTATTTATTAATATGAATAAATACAATCACTTTTCTTAAAGTTTATAAAATACCCCTAAAAAATTTAATTTTTACAAAATTTATTGTCTGAATATATTGAAAAGAATAAATTATTTTATATTTTTTATTACTATAAACTAAGAAACATTCGATGATCTGAAAAATGGAAATTTCTTCTAAACAGCTTACAGATTTTGATGAAAAATGAACAGGTTTTCTGACTTGTATTAATAATGTTGTGGAAATGTATTTAAGTTAATTAATTTAATAAAAAATAAATAATAAAATAACATTTGAATAAAGGATTAAATGAATGTATATTTTTTAAATTGATGTGGTATGCAAATTCATGGTGCTTACTGGAAAACATTAGCGATCATCAAGGTATTCAGCACTGAGATAAATTATTATCCGCATGATTTGATTTGTTTCTGATGGCCTGCAAATGTTTTTATATAACATTGAAAACGGTTTTGAATTTGGTTTAGGAACATTTGTAATTTGGGTTTTGTTTTTGGAGTATTGATGATTAATTCTTAAATAGTGTTATTTACTTTATCGTTTAAAGTTGTTTTTTGTTTGTTAAAAAAATGTACTGTGATTTGATTCACAATGATAATAAACTGAAGTTCTGGATTGTAAATTTTTGATTAACTTAGATCTCGAATCGGATATGATTTTGTCTCCTATATGAATGAATACAATGACCTAAATTCTCCGACAATTTCTGGAGTTTCTGCAGTTGGAATTAAATATGCAGATGAAATAATCATCGCTTCAAGAGTTAAATATTATTCAATGGCATAGAACCTGGATTATCAGTCATTACTTCGACTGAGACCTTTCAAATCGGATGTATTAAAATTGGTTGCGTTGCTTGAGGGTTTAGAAAGACAAATTAACGAATATTCTACTTTGCAAATCGTTGAAGTTAACTCGGTTCTAGAACTTGAGTATGTAGTTAGGAGCTCACTGGTAATTGCGTAATTAATCTCTGATTACCTTGATTATGTAATTATGTAATCAAGATAATTAATTTTTGTGTGCGCACATTTATTGAAAAAATATTTTGAATTTGTTGTATTTATTTTGATGATATTTTTTTTGATAAATTCTTTGAAATGATTTTAAATTTTTGTTACTTTAATTTTTTAATTGTATTTTATAATTTATTGTTTAATAAAAATTGAAATTTTAAATAATCATTATAGTAAATTTGAAAGTTTAATTTATTAAGAAATTTTATAATTTTAAATTTTAAATAATAATTAAAGTAAATTTTAAGTATAAATAGAATTTAATAATAAATTTTATAATTTTGAAAGTAAATTTTTAAACTAAAATTTTGAAAGTTTAATTTTAAATTTTGAATAATCATTAAAGTAATTTTAAGCATAATTTTAAATATAATTTTGAAAGTATAATTTGAAAGTTTAATTTGAAATTTTGAATAATCATTAAAGTAATTTTGAATATAATTTTAAATATAATTTTTAAAGTTTATTTTTAATGTAAATTAATAAAGTAAATTTTAACAACAATTTTAACAAAATGAACTTTACAAAATAAAAATAATAATAATAATAATAATAATAATAATAATAATAATAATAATAATAATAATAATAATAATAATAATAATATTAATAATAATAAAAGTATTTCAACAATATTAATTCACCCAATTAAATACTTAATAAAAAATTGATTCTCAATAAATAAATAAATAAAAATAAACACATAAAATAAACACTTAAAAAGATTAAATTAAAAATTTATTTAATTTAAATCGTCACAAAACATTTTATAATAAACTCTTCTTAGTTCTGCCAACAAAATATGGACAACTTCTTTCTTCTTGTAGTCCCTGCAGCATCTGCATCTAAATGGGCAAGTCAACTTTGTGGGATCTGCACAAACAATGCAGACATTTAAACATTTCAAACCAGATCCTTGAACCGACTTGTAATGCATCCGTACAATTTCTTCGATGATTATTCCAGTCATTTGATAAATCCGTGTTGCTAAAAATTCAGGAGCACAATACGAAAGCTTATTCGTCATATTCGGAAAGACCTCTTCCATCTTCATCAGAATTGTTTCGAATACGTATGCTTCTTGCTCTTCGATTGTTTTTAATTTTTACAATCGTCAGAATTTAAACACAATCAGTGCTTAAGAAACAATCTAGTTTTCTGCGACAGTATTTTTTCGATCGGTATGCCAAATTCGGACTCAGAAGAAAATGCTGCTACAATATCGTCAAAATCCTTCAAAATTCACAAAATTCGGAGAAATTCAATTTTATATTTCAATGTATTGATAAAATGAATGCATCAATTAATGATTTTAAAATTTTAATTATTTCTGAAATGCAAAATATGTTTTAAAAAGAAGTTAAAAATCAATCCCCAAAAATATAGCGAAGTTATTAAAAATATTAATGAAAAATTTACCAAATAAAGAAGAAAATTTAATTTTTTAAATTAAATTCAAAAACAATTAATAAGGAAGAACAAGAAATTATTTTTAATTTAATTAATATTCCTCCTCTATATTCTCCATGACAGAAAATATTTACTCTTTGAACGCAGATATTCAACCAACTCAACCCCCTTAAAATGACAACAAACTTGTTCTTATTCGATTATTTCCCTTTAAAATATCATAAATTTCCCTCTTAACCAATCATTTCCCTTCAAATTTCACACACTGTACTAACGATATACATATTTTCTTTGTTAAAACCCTATAAAGCCGATAGTATTTATTCCTTTAGAAATCTATATTTAACCGATTATGTTCCTTGAAAATCCATCATTCGGATCATATTTACTATATGTATTCAACATATCAGATTCCCTTAAAATTATCATAAAAATCAGAATTTTACGAATAAAAATAATTTTTCTTTGAAGTATTACAAAATTGTTATCGATAACCAACATTTCTTATCGAAATCACCGCAATGTTATCTGGTCGTCCCTCTCCGGGGGACTCGCCAATCCCAGAACCTCAAGTCGATCTCGATGCCAATGACAACGAGGGAGAATTCGAATTACAAAGAATTGAAAAAAGAAGGGCTAACAGAGTTAAAACAGCCGCTACAAAAATGGAAGCAGCAATGGAACACCAATTCCGGAAAAAGCTTAACAATAAAAAGATCAATAGGCTATAAAAATAATTAGATCAAACGAGAAGATGAATGTTGAACTGAACGCCGAAATAAATATCTTGAAAGCAAAAAATGTGAAGTTGATCTAATGAAAACTTGATAAAAATGAATTGAAAAGTACTATAAAAAGGTTGGATGTATTATTTGTGGTAAAAGATGAAACTTGTTTCAGAATTTTTATTCTACTAACTACAAATATATGAATTCATATCACTTCTTATATATGAACTTACTATAATTGCTAATTTGAATAATTCAATAACTTTAATCTGATAGATTTAAACAAATGAATTATTCGTTAAATAACAAATATAATAATTCATGACATTCTTCTCTCCTACGTTTTATACCGGTTAGGTTTCGTTATTAGACATTTGGGTCTCGTTGCAATTGCGTCTTCGTTTTTGCTAGATTCTGTTTCAATATTTTCTTTTGAATTTGTCTCTTCTGTATTTGAATAATCTGTTACTTGTGATTTCTGAATTGCTATTTCATCTTGTATGTTAGAAGTTAGATCTAGATTATTAGAAGATGCTAGGAGAGGTTGTTTCTATAAGTTTAATCCTTTTCACTAACAGATCGTTTTTGTCGCATTCGTCTTTTGTGTAAGCAATCCGATCGTGGGGATTGAAGAAACACTGGAATGTTGGTTCCAGTATAAAATCGCAGGAAGTTGAGAAATCTTTATGAGGTGTTTCATTCGTTTTGTTTGACAGTTATGTTCTTTCAGATGATAATGATTTATCTAAAACCCTTTCTCATTTCGATTTCTCTAGGCTGCTCTCCTTTAAGGCTAGGTTGATGTTTTTCATTATAATTCCGTTAACTCTTTTAAACTGTCCATTTTCTTGAGGGTGATATGATGTAATTCTGGTCAGGTAGTTTACGTGATCGTGTCAGTCTTCTATGCATTTTGATAATGTCCATTCCTATTATTACAGGGTGTACTAATTCGGAATTAATTTTTTATTTTGTTATATTCTAATTAATGTTCTTTCATAAAATTTGAGCTGATAAATGAGAGATCCAAACCGGTGTCGATAAGGGTTTTTGTTTTGGGGAACAGATGTTGAAGCTTACAAAACGGTTCTGGAAAAACTAGAGATGAGATACGGTGGTGATGATAGAAGATTCAGCGGAATTCTAGCAGAGATAAAGGAATTTTATCCAGTTTGAGGTGGAAAAGCGGGAGACATAAAATAATTCACAATGCTACTAAAAAGCTTGTTGTTCGATTTAAGTCACTGCAACGTATTGGAGAGTGGTTTTCTTTATGAAGTTTAAGCAGAGAATCTTGCAAGAATGGAATAAAGAAGAACAGAGAAGTCCCAAAACGTTTAGTAACAATAACTACAGAGAAGTAAAATCATTTTTGGCTCAGGAAAAGAAAGAGAGTTCCGACAACCAGCGGGTTTGTCTTGTTGTGGCCGGGGAAATGATTCCGATGATTTCAATATAGTAAGATGTATTAAAACGATAAATGTATTAAAAAGTTGAAGATTTCTGCAATTAAGGATAACGAGCAAAATAAAGTTAGTATATAAACCAACGTTTTCCTTAGTCAAATCACCTACAAAATCATATTCTCTGAAGATTTATAAATTCAGCAATTAATATTACAACATAAATTAGAGCCCACCTATAAAACATATCTGAGCTAAGAAAGTTGCATTTGATCAAATACACATACATATTTTTATTAATATAATCATCTTATGAAATTATTTATAGGTAATTGTTATTGTTTGTATTAATCAGTATCATAATAAATAAAATTTCTTAAAATGTCTGTTTTTATTTATATAAATAGCATCAAGTTGAGATTCTGGGAACCTCAACAGTTGGTTGAATATCAGATGTTTAAAGAGCAGCATTTATGTGATTATTAAGCAATGCTAAACAAAACTAGTGCTGAATAACAAAAAGGATTTCGCAATACAAAGTGAAGGATATTTTAATTAATCATAATATCATAATAACTACTCGCGTTTTGTCTGATAATGATGCTTCATTTTGATATGCATTATGATGTCCGTCACTTGCAAAATGATTATTGTACAAACTAAAATCTGTAAATTCTTGATTATAAAATCTTGTTTATCAAACTTGAGTATGCTAAAATAAAAAAAATATAATATCCTTATCAATTAGAAAATCAGTTGTTACAATTCAGTCAGTTCAATTGTTTCTACTTTTCCCGACTTCACATTTATCAATTAATAGTCTGTCAAAAAATAGTGATTAACAATAAATGTTTTTTACTGTCTTTCAAAAATTTTGAAGCTCTTTGAAAAAATATCTAAATAATCGTCTTTGTGAAATTTCTGTCGACAGATTTTTCTAAAATTAGATCGATAGCAGTATTTGTCATGTGAGATATTATTACATTGCATTCTTCTTCATTAACTTACATTCTAAAATACTTCAATAATTAACAAGATTTATTTAAAAAATAAATATAATGCAAACCAATATTAATACTAGTTGTTGAATTTATAGCACAAAATGAAAAAATGGACCTTATGAATAACGTTGAGCATCTGCTCATGGAGCAAATGCTTTGAGTATGAGTATGAGGGTGTGAACATGTGCTAAAGCGCATAAGCATGTGCTCTAAAGTTTATTAATAAGCATTTGCTCATACTGTCGAGTACATGCTTGTGCTCATGAGCATAGACTTCTCTATAGCGTCTAACCATCTGTATATATATATATATATATGTGTGTGTGTGTGTGTGTGAATTATGGTGTATTTAGAAGTAAATATGTTAACGACTAGAAAATTTCAAATATAATTTTTTTACAAAGCGTCAAAGGTAATTAAGATTTCAAAAGTTACAACACCGAAATGTAAAATATTTTTTAAATAAAAAAATGACGTCATTATCAAGCATGTGTTGACCATAGCGTACACAAAGCTGAATGAGATAAATCAAATTCCACGACGAGTTACAACAGAGCAGTCCAAAAATGTATGGGCCAACCACACGACATGAGCTCGGGTAAATCAGTGGAATTTTTTGTATTCCTCATCACTCCTCACATCCATAGTTGTGTACAAGGCATAAAATTTTCGATTTCTGAGTTGAACCTGATCCGGCATAGCATAAATAAAAAATGAGATTGATCCTGACCAACCTCAGGTTATAAAGAGCATATGCTTCTTATTATTCATATAATTTAAGAGCATGAAGCATGTGCTCAAGGTTTCCAGAGCAAATGCTCATGAGCACAAACTCATTTTTATTCATAAATAACGAAGCATATGCTTTAAATTTCTTGAGCTCAACTTTATTCATATGGCCCAATAACTACAAATGAAGAAACAAACATACAATTACCTCATTAGCTTGATAATCATCATTTGATCTTATCAGATGATGTTATTTACTCGCTAGCATTATGAACAACGTTTGAATTGCATATCGTAAATTGAACACCGTAAATTGAACACATGAATTATTAATTTATTTTATTCTAAGAATTAAAAAATATATTTGATCAAATATAAAATGTTAGTAAAAAGTGATCAATTTACGACAAAAGAAAAAATTTTTTGATAAAGAAGAGACTGAAAATCAAAAATGAATGGCAAAAATAACACTTGATTAAAGTTTGTGTTTGATAAAAATTAATTAATTTTTTATCTTCTTTCGGAATGAAAATAAATGAAATGTTCTAATAAGAAAAAAGATCCAAAGTGGCCAAAAAAGTAAATCGAAAATAAAATAATATGATTAACAAAAATATTATGGAGCTACGAAAGAAGAATTTAGTCCCCAACTCCGAAGTCCTGATTTAATTTGATTATTTTGACTTTATGAAAAATTGCATTCTAGAAATATTATTGTTCGTTTGAATAATATAAAATTCTACATCAGAAATTTTTTTTATTTATTTATTAAAATATAAAATTTAAATTGTAATTGATGTTTGAATGGAGTAAAACTTTAAAGCCATTTAATAATTATAATCTGATAAATAGCTTAAAATAATCATCAAGTTTTATTTTGGTAATTTTGCTGATTTTCTCGTACGGGGAGAAAATAAAATCCCTTTTGAATCTAAATTAGTCTTTCGACTGGAGAGCTTTCGATATTAAAGGATTTTTAATGAGATTAAATTTTTTGGAATTATTATCATAAAACAG
The DNA here is from genome assembly GCA_022537955.1 of Schmidtea mediterranea. Lineage (NCBI taxonomy): Eukaryota > Metazoa > Platyhelminthes > Tricladida > Dugesiidae > Schmidtea > Schmidtea mediterranea. The sequence continues at coordinate 210,954,812 of CM039680.1, forward strand.
TGATTAATGTCTAAAAAATTGTCTATGATTTTTAGTGAAAAAAATTTAATTTTAAAATTTTAGTTAAACTATCGAATAACCTAAAATACTACAGTCATTTAACACAGTATAGTCACTTGATATAATATACAGGAATTCACCAGCCAACATGAGGGATTACTTATGGATATAATCGCGTTAAGCGAAATTTCGTGATGAATGGGTGGATTTTGAAAAAAACATTGTAAAACTCGAAAAATGAAATAATTATTCCTTTTGTTCCAGGTTCAAAAAGGAGTCTAGATTCCCTTGTTTATTGTGCATAACTGTCAAGTAATGCGTTACACCCACATTTAATTGCACTCACCCACTCATAGTCTTCGAGGTTCTCTTCTAAAATCTCCATGCATTAATTTTGAAGAAAAGGTCCTTTTCCATGGTTTTAACAGTTAAATTTCGTACGGAAACAGGTTCGGAGACTTGATTTTCTAGGTATGCATGGCAGTCCGTTTTCTTTAGCTCTTCGTTAGGCAAAAGTTTGCAGTGAGATTTTAATACAAAGTCTGAATATCTTTATCAACATCTTCATTCCTCCAGAAATGGTTATACGACTAATCTCTTAGATGATATTTTGAATATGATTTTCATAATTGCAGTGAACTTCAACAATTTTTTCCCAATTCACTACATTGCGAATTTTTTTATTGATTTATCACCTAAAATGTAAATTGCTTTTTTCACATTTTAAAAATTACGAAAGGCTCAAAAATAATTATTTAGTCAATTTAATTAACATGTGTGCGTTTGAAATCGCATTAAAACTTGCACTGAAAAATACACCCAAATGTAGAACTACATTACATACTAAGAAGCACGTTCTGAGTTTATTTTGTCTCACTCACGCTCAAGATTAACTACATGTGTACAATATAAATGTTCATACGTATATGCATATAAGAGATAGAAATAAAGATATGACACTCCTTATGACGATTTCTTACCCTCATCAAGGCCAGTGTTTAGACATTTTTTTAAAATTGTTGGTTGCGATATAAAGAACTTGCACTAGCTAAGGTTACGTTGAACGGGGGTTACCTGCAGTCATTTTTAGTTTTAACGAATTATATAATGAATGGCTTATTAATAATGACAAAATGTATATTTTTGAATTTTTAAGTGACGCTTTTGATTTAATTGATAAATAAATCAAACCAACTTCCAATTATTTTATTTTTAGATGTTTAGTTGGATTTATTAATTTTATATTAAATAAAAACTTCAAACGCTTAAATGTTATCATAATAATAGTGTAAAAAATTATTTGATTATACTATTTAGGAAAACTCGTTAAAAAGTAATAGAAAATGTTAAAAATGCATAAATTAATTTTTTATATGATCATTTAAGAAGCTTTTTAGAATATAATCTGTAGTTTCAAATAAACTGTTTTGCAAAAAAAGTATCAAGAAAAAATAGAAAATTCAACAAAATTTGAGTTTAGTCGCACTTGAAAAGACCAGTGTCGATAATTCGTGTTAAATATAAATCAAATTATTGATCGATACTTAATTGATAGATAGTTATTGATCGATAAATAATAATCGTATAATGTTTTTACACAAATGTAAATTATCCTAAATTATTATTATTATTAATCAAACTTTAAAATCTTTTCTTTGTTAATAGCGGAACAATTTATATAAATATAATTTAAATAAATAACAATGTTAGCCAATTTCCTCAATGTTTATTCATATAAATGAAATATTATAAATTTAATAGATTCGAATAAAATTTTAAAATTTATAAAATCAAAAATTATTTATTAAAATATAAAAAATGTTTTTAAAATATTTTAAAATTATGTATGCATTTTAGAAAAATATTAAATAAATATATAAAAGCTTTAATATTCTTTTATTAAATTTAGGATTTTCGACATTTTACCTGGCTTGGCTTGTTTAGATAAACTTTAAAATCTTTTTTTCCTGCTATCGACCAAAAAAGATTTTAGGTAGAAATATTTCAATCAAGAAAGTTAATTTGAGTGATTTATATGAAATTAAACACATGGGGGTAATAAAAATGTAACTTGAGCTAAAAGCGATATTTATCCATGTTTACAATTTTTCTTTCTTTGTTTAATAAGATAAATTTAACTTTTCATTAATTAATTTTTTATAAAATCAATTGATTAATAAATTTAATTTCAATACTAACTATCAATAATTAATGTGAAATAATTCATTTAATTTGTTTATTTTATTAAATATAAAAACATAATAATAATTTTTGTTAAATAAAATAAAAATTGTTTACAGTAAAATTTGGCATTAAATTTCTTACCTTAGTTTCTTTGAATAAAATAATCGAAATAAAATCCATTGATAAAACTCGTTTAAATATTAAAATGGAAAGAAATTTTTAGTTTGATTAATCTCCAATAGGAAGCTTCGCATGTTATTGGCCAATTGATTGGATCGTTTGTAAATTTTGAATTCTTAATTAATTAAGTTAAATAGATTTAATTTCAACCATTTATATTATAAACGTGAGAGTAAAAAAATTTTTAGAATTAATTAATTAAAATTTGTATCAGTTTTTGAAAATTCAGTGTTTGTTTCCTGTACATGCCCTAGGCATTTACATTAAACTACAAAATCCGCCTTGGGATGATTTTTTAGGTTATTTAATAATTATTTTAATATTAAATGTATAATGAAATAATATGAAAAAAAAATAATGAAATAATGAGCTAAAATAGGCCATATTTACTCCAATACGAAATTTAATTTTAAAATAGATTATTTATTTGATTTATATTTTTATGAAATTCTTATGATTTCAAATTTAGATAATTATTTATTTTTAAATTAAATACTAATCTCGAATATTAATTCATTTCAAAATCTAAAAAGCCAAAATAGTTTGCAAAATTTTTCATAATATTATCAATATTAAACATTAATAATAGTAATAAATAAAATGAGCATAACTAAAGCAAAGATTATATAAAATTGCGGGAATTTAGACGTATACAAATATTTAAAATTTATTAGTATATACAGATGAAACATTATAAAAATATTTGATACAGTTTGTAGATGAATATGATTAATATCATTTATAGTCTAATATATAAAGATAACGTATAAGCTGAGATAAATTTGGCAAGGGTTGTCAGATGTCAAAAATAAACAAAAGAACATGATAAATTAAAAAAAATTCTTCATATTTAGATTTTTAAAATTTTTAATACTGTGAGGATAATTAAATCGAACATTTAATTCTCATGTTAAAAATATGTAACGAATTTTAATAAAATTATAATGATAAATTTAAATAAGTTTAACACTAGAACTACCGAGCCCGTCAAAATGACGGATTTTAATATGGTAGAACTAGGTATATCAAATATGCTGGTAAATCTAGTGTTAAAATTAAATTATGAAATGATGAAATTGCTTGTTGAAATTTTATTGTTTCTTCAGGTATTCTCTGTTTGTCTAGATTCGCCGACTGTATATCTGTTCGAAACGTAGTTGTATCTTTGTGGCATTGGTTGTGCTGGAATATTTGAGCTCCTTCTGACTACATCTGCGTATCTTCTATCTGTTCCCATAACTATCATCGGGCTATTGTTTCGATTTAATTCTTTATTTACCTTTTCGTGTATTTTAATTCTCTTTTTCATTTTGAAGACTGATTTATATTCGTTTAACATTAAATCTTTTTTTTAATATCTCCCACCACTTTGAAAATAAGAAAAATAAGAAATTCTCACAAATACACTATAAAATCTAAGGTTAGAAACATCAAAATTTCACTTTTAATTTAAATCACATTAATCATTTTTATTCCCTTCTGATGAAATTATGAGCATTACATATCTTTATAATTGTGAATGATGCATTAAATACCTCGTAGAGTTACCATTGTTAGCCTCTTTCGTTCTTAACCTACTGTGTACTGATCATTGAAACTACTCTTCCGAAATTGGTATTTCGACTTAGTTTTGACTATATATTAAATTAACTGTGTAATATTTTGTGTCTATTATGACAATGTTGCATAATAGTGTTGAACCGTGAGACTATTATGGAACAGTTTTCAAGACACTTTTAGCGCAACATATTACGTGGCAGTAATTTAGATTCTTATAAAATAATGTGTGTTTATAATAAATCTTTCTCTTTGCTTTATTAGAAATTGTCTAACACTAACAGAATGCTTTAAATTTCGAAAAAGATTTAGGAAAACAGTTAAGAAATATATATTAAATACGCTTCGGGTGACTCTCCATTCAACAGTTTTATGGAAATTTTATATTGATCAATCGAAAATTATAGTGTCATAATGAAAACGGTCCGATATTCGTACATTTAATTTTATTCGTAAAATGCGACTGTTTACTATAAATGCACAGTAATGTATACGTCTATCCCTACCCTTTATACCAACGCCTACTAAATTACAGACCTAAAAAAGTAGTGGGGGGTTGGGGTATTGTCCCGTCTGCTAATTCTGAATGCATATTAGTTTCGGGAGGTTGCCGTTAGAATCATAAACGTTTGACAAATGTTACCGCACCGCCGCAATACGTGATCGGTCGTCTCGCGCTCGAGAATGTGGCTGTGTGGAATGTGACCATCGATGTGAACGCACAGAGCCTCTGCTCACCTATTATCATCATATTTCAAAGCTTATCGATGTTCCTAGAACATAGAACCCTATAACTCCAAGCCAGCGTTATGTATGATAGAAGAGCGTGACGTACGGTAGCATGTTTATGTCACGTGGTTCGTACCAATAGGTACCAGAAGTACAAAAAATATATTTATCATGACATTTAATTCGTATCTGAAAATAATAAAGAATAATTGTAGAATAAAAATAGAAATATTTAACAATTTTTATTTACAATTAACCAATATTGAATAGTAAATAAATAACAATATTTAATTAATTAATAAATTGTACTTTTTAAATGTTTCTATCTATTTCTGATGAATTTTTCTTATAAATATTTTTTAGAAGCAACTGAGGCATATTTAGAAAATATTATGGATATATTTTTGTGGGCGTAAGCGAGCATTGAAGGATTGTGAAGCATCAACTAGTGCACAGCTAGGCATGTTGCAAAAACTAAATCAAGAAAATATTGTACAGAATACTTAAACTATGGATTTACGAGCACTGAAGTAAATGAAGAAGAAAGGCCCTTGTGTGTTATTTGCTCAAACATTTTGGCAGCTGACAGTATGAAGTCAAATAAACTTAAACGACATTTGGAAACTCTTCATAGTGAATACGTTAACAAATCCCGACAATTTTTTGAAAGTAAATTAAAATCATATGAGAAGCAAAAATTAGTTTTTAAAAACACTTTGTCTGTAAATGAACAAGCTTTACTTGCTTCTTACAAAGTTTCGAATGAAATAGCCAGATGCAAGAAACCTCACACTATTGGTGAAGAGCTAATTTGGCCAGCTGCAATTGAAATTGTAGAAACCATGTTCGGAGAAAATTTTGCAAAAAAATTAAAATCTATTCCACTTGCCAATGATACAGTTGCTCGTCGTGTTGGTGGCATGGCTGAAGATGTACAGCACCAGCTTTATGCAAAATTGCGTGGAAAATTGTTTTCAATTCAAGTTGATGAAGTAATTGATAACAATAAATATGCTCATTTGATAGCCTATGTACGTTTTTGTGATGTTGTATCAGCTGTAGAAGAATTACTTTTTTGCAAACCGATACAGAAAACGGCAACATCAATTGCTTTATTTACCATCTTGGATAATTTAATAAATGAGGCAAATATTGAATGGGAAAATTGTGTTGGAATATGCACCGGTGGTGCTCGTTCAATGTCTGGAAGATTTCAAAGCATGCAAACACTAGTAAAACAAAAATCTTCACAGTGTATCTGGACACATTCAATGATCCACAGAGAGGCACTGGCATCGAAAGAAATGAGTACTGGTTTAAATATCGTGTTATCTACTGTCGTAACTGTTGTAAATTATATAAAAACGAGACCTTTAAAATCAAGAATGTTTTTGGAACTTTGTAAAGATATGGGATCAGTACATACAGCATTACTTTTTTATTGCGAAGCTAGATGGTTATCACTTGGGAAGTTTTTGAAACGTGTTTTTGAATTAAGAAAAGAAATCTCTATTTTTCTGGAAGAAGAAAATTGACATGAAGCCGTGATGTTTCGAGATACTGTATTTATTATGAAATTTGGTTATTTAGTATATATATTTGAGAAGTTAAATGTCTTGAATCTTCAACTTCAAGGAACAAATACATATATTTTGGAAACAAATGATAAAGTCAATGCTTTTTGTAGAAAATTGGATTTGTGGCTTAGAAATTTAAAAGAAAAGAAATTGGAAATGTTTCCGAATAGAAATGAATTTGTAAAGACATACAAAACCGAAGAAGTACATATAAACGTGATTTTATTAACTATAAACAAACATCTAAGCATGCTAGCAAAAAATTTTTAGCAAGTTACGAGTGGGTTAGGGACTCATATCACAATGTTCCACAAGGTCTCTCGACTTCTGAAGAGGAAAATTTTATTGATTTTACAACAAACAGTGAAATCAAAAGACAATTTAATAAGAAATCGATTTTTGAATTTTGGGCTGGTTTGGATGACGAGTTTGCAATATTAAAACAAAGAGCTTTCCAAATATTTTTACCGTTTTATAAATCTTATCTTTGCGAAACCGGATTTTCTGCGGTGGCTTCGTTGAAAACAAAATACAGATCACAGCTAAATATAGAAAAAGAACTTAGGTATCCATATCTGGTATTACTCCTTCATTTCAAAAACTTTGCAATGAGAAACAGGCTCAAGGAAGTCATTAATTAATAACATAACATATTTAATTGGTATTTGTTTCATACTAATAAACTTAAATAATAAATATAATAAATTATTTATTGGTAATATGTAATTATAAACTGTATTCTTATTTTAAATATATAGGTGAGAATCGCTGGCCTACGGCCAATATTTTCTTTAGCATTGAGAAACTCCTTTCAACTACAATCGATGTAGGGAGTTAATTTCTTAAAAAGGAATAAATTGTTGGTGACATATTTTCGTTTTTTAGTTCGCAAATAGATCTAACATCGTTGTCAGCTAGACGTTAGGAAATATAATTTTTTAATTCAAGATGGTCATATTTTAAATTTAGTCTGTTGATTTCCTCGTAGGCCGTTGAAATATATTATATCGGCCTTGTTCTAGATTTTCTAATGTATATATTAATACTTCATAGCACTCTTTAACGACCAATAAATCCTTCATTAGATTGGGTTCTGCCAATGCTGGTTTTGCCTTGTTAACAAGCACACCATCATCTCCTACATTTGACACAATCGTGATAATCGTGGGGAGGTTGTTATAGTAGTAAATTACTGCTCGTAACCAGATTGTCCATATTATCAAAACCACTGACGAGGACTTCCAATTTCGGAAAATACATTTTGTCTTTCTTTATTTTTTATTGTTAGCGCTTTTAAACTCCCAATAACTTTATTAATATTTTAATAGGCAGCACGAATGCGCATAGAACAGTTATGAATTAAATGGGCAAGACATTTTACGTGTAGAAAATCATGATTTCTTGATTTGTATACTTCACCAGTCTTTTTCATATAAGATACTGCATCGAAAATAAGCATCATAAAACTAGAAGTTTTAACATTATTCTTTTCCAGAGAATCATCTATTATACTTACAAGGGTTGAGTTTGCCGGTGTTGTTATAGCGACTGAGTTTATAAGCCAGATTTCATGTGGAGATTAAATGCACCCACACATTACGTTTCAATATTTTTTCCAAGTATTTCGGTTTCATCAAAAACAATAAAAATCTTTCTGTTTTGTAATTTACTTTATACTTTTAAATCAACTTGTGCTGAGACTTGATTTACGTAGTTACGAGCTGTCGATTCGCTTGGTTATTTATGTTTCATGCGCAAAAATAAATTATTTAATTTCTCAAGCGGAATATCAACCGATAAAAATGTTTCCACTATCATAGATGTAAATTCCTTATCTGTAGGACTAAAGAATGTTTGTGTTAAAATAGTTCTGTCGGGTATAACATGACCTTTCGTCTTTTGATGAGCATCCATGTTTTTTTTAAATCTACACTAGTATTACAAATATTACAATATAATGCTTTGTGTGATCCAACGCAGAATTTTTGTGGGTATTGTTGAGTTTATCTTATGATCAAATCATTATTGTTCTGTTTTGGTCGAGGCATGGGTTTAATTTAACAAATAATATTAAGGATTGATTAAAAAATTGATTATAATTTAAAAATTTTTCAGAAACATTTAAATTTTATATAACTATAATAAATTGCATTTTTAGCATTTAAAGTTGAAAAAATAGCATGTATAGCAAAAAGAACGCCCTAGTTATCAATATTAATATTGAAAATTTATTGGGATATTAAAATCTCCATTTAAAATTGTCCGATTTGAAAATGCAAATTATGTTCAATTTGAATATTATTTTATTCATTTTAATTTTCCATGATAAAAATCCTTTAATAAATTAGAGCGTTTAAACGGCAATGAATTTTTTATTTTCAATTCTTTTATATTTTCTATAATTTTTAATTTTACAGATCAAAGTATTAGGTTGTTTCATAATACTTAGATAATTAGATTTTAAACAATTTAAAAATCGACATTTCATATATAATTTTTTAACAAGGTGTTTAGTTTGAATAATATTTCATTTTATAAGGTTGTTTAATATTGCAAATTAATATTAAAATTACTTAATTAATCTTTACTTCATATAGATATTTATTTATGATGGATTCTAAAAATTTAAGACTACTTTTTCTATATGAATTTAAATTAGGGCATACGTAAACAGATGTTACTAACAATTTAAATTTGGCTTTTGGAGAAAGTAGCACAAATGTTAGAAGCTTACAGATGTTGGGCTCAGAGCCAAAATTAAAACAAAATTACAAAACCAATTTAAACAAAAAGGTGAAAATTGTATAAGTTAAAACAAAATAATTAATGTCGTTTGGAAATTGTCAATATGGCTGCTGTAACATAAGCACTCACCGCAAGAAGATATCAAAAATAAAATAAAAACATATTAATTAAAACAAATTAAAAATATAACAAAAATTAAATAAAACAAATAATTAATTAAAATTCGGAAAAATGCCTACAGATGCAGAAAGAAACATACGAAAAATAAAATAAACTGCCAAAACCTTTCAAAATAAGGTTTAGAAAAAACACAGGCAGAAAAGGCGACCAGAAAACAAAATATTGGGGTTAAAAAATAATTTTATGGAAAAATAATAATAAAAATAAAATTCAACATTGTAATATTAATATATCAAAAAATAAGGAAAAATATATAAAAAATTAAAAAAATATTTCGAAATAAATAAAATAATTAAAAAGCCCTAAAAATGGCGAAAAATCGCTCATTGGTCGCACACAGGCACAAAAACACTATATATACGGCAGTCATTTTCACAATTTTTAGACAGACTTACAGAATTCTGACAGAATTTTGACAGAATAACAGACTTACAGACATAATTTTCAGACAATTTTTCAGTCAGACAAAGTGTTTATGCCAATTTATGCCAATTTTCCAAATCTGGTTGCATGACTGTGTAAGTACTGTTATTTTTGTATAAATATATATTTCGAAGTCTTGTTACTTTGATTTTATTCTGGATGGTCGTGGAATCTTTTGGTGCCACTGACAAATCCCCCTAAAATCTTATTTATAATAAGTATTTCAATAGACGGTTCATGGGACGGACCGTGTGCCGGCTAGTGGGTGAAAACCCTTAGTTGAGCTCGTGGGTCATGCCTCGTGAACCCCTCGGCAGTCCGCAGTCGGGTCTGGCCTTGTGCACAGGACCGCTACGCAGGGCGCCGCTGTATACTCGAGGCGGCTGCTGAAAAGTGGCCGGAGCGAGTCGAAAATAAAACTCGGGAAGTGCGACTATAGTTAAGTGGGAATAAAGTTTTGTAGGGAAAATTTAAAATAATTAAGGAAAATTAATTAAAAATCGAGTAGGAAAGGATAGGTTAGTACAGGAATGTAAATTTGAAAGCAGTTTTCCAAAGGTTGAATGACATAATCTGACAGAAGAGAGTAGCGTTTATTGAAGTGATCGCAGAGGGTTATAATTACTTAAAACCATGGGAAACGTACCGGGAATTAAGGAATTTTTGATCAAAATTTTAATATAGGGAAAGATAAATGTAAATTAGGAAAAATGTAGTCGATTCAGTGATTGAACAAATGAAATAGGAAATTTACCGAAAATAAGGGAGGAACGCTGCCCAAATTTTTGAAGGATACATTTATAAATAATGGGTAAAGATGATAAATAAGTATGGAAATTGTAGGAATAGACGAGTAAGGACCAGGATATAGAAAGAGAAAGACGTAAGACCTTCCATCGGCAGTCCAGAACCCGAAAGTGAAAATATCATGGGGAGTAGTTCTAGTAATGGAGCTCACCTGCTCATGAATTTTCAACCCTTATGTACATTACCAACATGGCAATCACCATGGATACATAGGAGGGATAGAATAATAATCTTGCTGGCGTTTAGGGGGTAGATGCACAAAAACCCTAGAAAAAATAAATAAACATCAACCCTATTCGCCAACACAGAGGTAGTTTGCAAGGTTTCGTTTGGGAAATATGGGTCTGAATAATTTTCCTATGAGATAACCAAGATTTTTCCTTAGTGATTTTACGATGCATGGTTGAAACTAACCGTAAACAACAAATAGTTCGCGATCTTGTAATTGAGCTAGGAAGTCCATCTAGACAACTTGGAGGCACTTTAATCAATAAGTAAACGAAAAAATGGATAAATAGTTCTCCATGAATTGAACGAAAAGCAAAAAATGAAGCGTTTGGAAATTTGCTCTTCCTTAATTCTTAGGAACAATATGATGCCTTTTTTAAATCGAATCATTACTCGTGATGAAAAATGGGTGTTTTACGATAACAGAAAAAGTCTGGAGAGTGTTTGGATGCGAATAAACATCCAAAGCACATGCCGAAGCCACCATTACATAAAAAAAGACAATGATTACTGCCTGGTGGTGAATAAAGGGTATTATTCATTATTCTTTCTACAACCAGGAACGACAATAACAACTGAATCGTACTGTCGAGAAATTGATATAATGCATGATAAGTTATGCAATAAAAACCCATTACTCATAAACAGACATGGTCCAATATTATTGCATGACAACACCAAACCCCATGTTTCGAAAGCAGCTGTCGAAAAATTAACTGATCTTGGGTACGAAATATTACATCACCCATCTTACTCCCCTGATATTTCCCCAACTAATACAATTGTTAACATTTATTTGTTATTATTATTTTAAACTGTCTATTTCTTTGGTTTCGTTTTTATACTTTTTACTTAATAATTATTAGTGTTTATAATGAATTAGAAACATTTTGTTTTTATTATTAAAAAGAATCAAAATATCATAATTTGAATTTAGTGAAATAAATCTTAAATATTCATTAAAGTGTTATTTTACTATAATTTTATTATTTAAAATACTTCATTAAATTTGCTCACATTATGATTTTACAAATATTGTTTTCCTAATTAAAAATTGATAAATTTTAAATAACTCAAGGAATATATTATAGAAATGTGACCACACCCTTCGAATTGTTACAAGTAAATCAGACATGATTCAAAAGAAAATAAATATTCAATTAAAACAAAAGAACAATAGAAAATATCTACTGAAAATTGTCTTCCGGCTTTTATTTTCATTATTAGAAATTGTTATTATTTTTATACAAAGTGCTTTCAAATGAAAAGAAGAATTTTCCCTGATAATAATTATGACAATGATTATTATGGCAGTGAAGTCGCTGGATTAGCAATATAATTTAATATATCATAAGGAAATTAATATTATTAAACTAATTGTCTGATTGCGGGTTCCGGTTAACTGATGGACTATTTCTCCTCGTTTTTTGTATTTGTTCCCTGCATTGAATAATAAATAAAATTCAAAAAATGATCTTGATTAAATAGATATTAAAATAGATATTATATATATATATATAGAATGAAGCGCCGTGAGTAAAATAAATAAAAAAAATTTGTTTAAATTAATGATTAAAAAATCTAAATTTTCAAGTGATTAAAAAATCAATAAAATATAGGTTATTGTGGAATAAAATTAGTGACCATCATAAATTTTTTACCAGCAATATGCATTTTCTGATTTCATTTTTTATTTTAAAAACATTTTAATAATTTTTACTTACACAAAGAAACTTATTTCTCATTTTCAAAAAGAAATCTTTTCTTCTACATTTTCACATCAACGACTCGGTGAAAATTATTTTTTTATTATTAATTACTCCTAATTCGAGAAAAGAACAATGTAGAAAGACGCAAATAATTTTAGAATCCATTGCTTGAAAATTTCCCAATTTCAGAACAAAAAAAACCGAAGGATTTTATGTTTTATAGTTATGGTCTGGGCCATATTATCAAATAAGCCCACCTGCAAATCCTTGTCAAGGATCCCTTTATCTATTTCAAACCTTCTTCTTTCTCTTTCTTCTCTTGTTTCTCAAATCCAAACTCCTGTTTCCTTTTGTATCTACCAGGCATGATTTAAATTGATTTCATTAAATTATTAAATCTTTTATTTTATTTCAGTTTTTTGTGGATTCAGTTGTCTTACCTTGTTGAGTACTGGATTCCCATTTGTGATTATGCATCTCAGTGGTGTGGTATGATTCATTGGTAAACTTCACTGGTTCTGTAGTTTGCTTTTTGTACTCAGAAGAGATTCGATTTCTGTTTCGTATTTGTGGATAATTGTTTTAATTGGGTTTGTTGGGCTTCATGGTTTGTTCTCGGGTTATTGTTAATGTTTTTCTTCTGTAATCTACTGTAAAATTAAAGTGTGCTAAAAATTCTGCTTTAATGATTGATTGTTGCACGTCCGCAATTATTTAATTGTTCGATAAAATATGTTGAAATATTTCATTACTTTGATGAAATATTTTTATAACATTGTAACAATTTTCATAAAACTTTATTATGTTATAATAGTTTACATAAATATTTTACCATTTTTCTGCAATTTGATAAACTTTATTGTGATATTTATTAATTTGTAACAAAATACTTCAAAAATCTCTTACTTGGTTGTAATTTAAAATAATTCATTCTAATAATTTTTTAAGTTTTTTATTACTTTTATTATTTTTATTACTTTGAACAAAGCACTTATAAATTTCTTACTTTTTTTTAGTTGTTAACTAAAATATTTTATTATTATTTTGTTACAATTTGATAAACTTTATTGAAATATTTTATTTATTTGTAACAAGATACTTAAAACATTTATTACTTTTATTGTAGAACCTGAATAAAATATCGCCTGGATATTCCAATAATTATCTTAATTTATTGACGTGAACATCAATGTTATCGCCCGATAATAACTTTTTCTGTAGATTCTATCCTAAAGGTTTTGGACAATACATCGTCATATTTTTTATCTTCAACTGTCTTATTATTATTATTATTATTATTATTAGTATTGTTGTGTTTTTATATAGAAAGTCGGTGCTTAGGTCTGACTTCTTGGTGTCCTTCTTTAATCGATTTAATTAACCCAACACAATAAGATTTATTTCCAATTTATATATCACAACTTTATTCACAACTTTCACAAAAATCGATTCAATTCACAATACTTTACACAATTACTCTGTACGATTTCCCAAAATTCAATGCGTAGGGATACGTCTTCCAAAGGAAGATGTCCCTGTCTAGTACTCAATTTGTTTTACTGGTTGATTTATCTTAAAGTTTATTACCTCCTTTACTCTGCTCTCTGAAATATTCTCATCGACCAACTGGCAATTTTGTTGATCTCCCTTTTCTTTTTATACTCATCTCGCAAATCAAGTCACCCAAAAACTAAATTGGTTTTGGCATTTTTGAGATCTCTCTGTCCAAAACCCAATTAGTTATTTCTGGGCTCCCGGGGTTTCCATTTGTTTACAATAATTATTTTGGTGGCGGGTTTCCCATTATCAAATTAATTTTTAATTAATTTCTATTTTTATTAAATATTTCCTTCTGGGGATTCCCAATCGATTTAACTTTATTATAATTGGATTTGTCTCGTCACTTGGCATCCGCCCATACTCGTTTCACCCGATAAATATTTATTTTAAAATTTTAATTGATTTTGCCTTTTTAATTATTATTTCGAATATCAATGTTTTTATTGGATTTCCATTTTTACTTTTATGTATTTTGTGAAGAGTAATTGTACAGAGTATTGTGAATTGAATCGATTTTTGTGAAAGTTGTGAATAAAGTTGTGATATATAAATTGGAAATAAATCTTATTGTGCTGGGTTAATTAAATCGATTAAGTAAGGATACCAAGGAGGCAGACCTAAGCACCGACTTTTTATATAAAAACCCAACAGTAATGTGCGTAAAAATAATACTGTTTCAAACTCTGAAAGTGAACGAATATTGTTTGTTTATATAAAAGTAAACAAAGTAATTAAAAAAGTAAATATATTTATTTTTTGATATTTTTTAATTAATTTTCAAAATAGGTTGAAACATTTTAAAAATAGAATGAAAAACCCTGTAACGTAATCACAATTCAAGTCTTAAAATTTTCATTAAAACATTATTTACTCTACAGCCATTTTAAAATGGCTAATACATAATCTACGGACAGGTTTACCCATTGTCGTTGCACGCCTACGCGAATTTTGCTGCCTAAACCGAACTTTTTAACCGATATATATTGTTTATGTAGTATATATGAAAATTGAAGTGACCAGCAGAGTCTCCATTAAAAATATCTGTTTCGGGGCAGCTGGGGTGAATGTTATGTTAGGAAAAATTTATATTTATGGTGGGTTACAGGGTTCCGTTGTTTGTTTGAATTAACCTGTAGTTGCCCCAGTAACGCCATACAAAATGATTCTAACTGCCACTTGGCACCCGTTGCTAGGCAACGTTGGTAATGTGTTCAAGTGGTGGATTATCCGCAAAAATTGAGTATTATTGCTAGTACTGTAATTGCTCGGACAACCCTCGGGTTCACGAGCTGTCGATAGAAGACCTATGCTCGCTTAGCTCTGTCCCATGTGTAAGAAAATTCATGATCGAACGTGGAGAGATGGTTGGGAATTGTGATGCGAATGTTCATATTAATACCTATACGTACGGGCATCTAGGAAGTAATCTAACTACAAGTACAACTAATTTATTGAAATCGACATAGTAAATGATTATCGCGAGTCAATGGGGTGGATTTGGAGGTTGTGCTGCTCGGCGTCGAGCACGCTCTTTGCGTCCCGGCCGACGATTATTTGATGGAGTGAGCAACTGATCCGCTGATTGAGTACTTTTCTGCGGCATCTGGGATGGGGCGAAGACGAGCGGGTATGTTACCGCTTCCCCCTCTCGACAGACCGCTAGGGCGACCTCCAATCCTCTGATCTGGGTGCGCAAGCTCTGATTGAGCTGCCGCTCTTCTGCGCAACCTTTCTGTGCCGCCGTGAGTCTGTGGTAGATAGCTTTCGTTTTTGCTGGATCTGACCAGGTTGCTTTTATTTGCTGTATTTCTCGGGTTATTTGGACAATTTGGGTAAGCAGATCCGCATTTTACCGCCTAGCGTGATCTAGTTCGGTTTGTAGTAATTGTAGGGCAGATATCACTATAATAAAAGAGAACCTTTAAAGTTCTTATTGACTTAATTAAATCATAATTTAAACATTTAAACAAAATTAGGAAACGAATCTAAGTATAACGAGAAATAACACACACGACAATTGAATTCGAAATCATTTACAACATTAACACTGTAATTATTGTCTTTACTCCTCGGCGAAATGTCTTTTTAGGCTTTTCTTCAGAGCAGCCACCGGATAGGGCCGTCGGGTATCGCGGACTGGGCGAGTTGGATAAGCCTCCGCAATACTCCCGACGCGGATGTCCTCCTCTACGTTCGCGAGGTACCTCCGGGCTTTTATCACATTGAGATCCACCTGCTCCTGCAGCATTTTCCAATGGGTGAGGAGGTTCCGAGCATGCTGGTATGTCTCTTCGGCTGGATATTGTTGACCGGCGAGTCCGCAAGGGTCTGTTTCGAAACCCAACAGTCGCCAAGTGGTGGGGTATGACCACTGTGGTCGAAGTTTGTCGATGATATCTGCGGCTTGTGGTACCTTTCTCGGGTGCTTTCCGCTAGTTGCTGTGTAGCAGTCCAATCGAGTGGCATGATCTGAAACGATATAGTGAATAAACCATTAAATGCGATTGTAATGGAAGAATTTATCCACGTTGGTCGTAAGGCGTTTACCTATTTGGAATTCAAAAAACTGGCGTAATTATTGTTAATAGTGGGTTAAGTTCTGTGTCAAGCAACATTAAAAATTCCACTTACGACAATCAACACACTGGAATTTACGTGATATTTCAGGTCAGCATTTTGGTCATAGATTGACAAGTCCTATCATGGCTAGAACATCAAATTTGGATTGTGCATAATTAATTGTTGAATCGAAGAAAATAGAATGACTTATCAATTTGACTTAATTTTTGGGGACGTCACTATCGGATTTGAGAGTCGTGATACTATTGTGGATAATAATTGATTAATTGGTTAAGGGTGAGTTACGAATTAATTCATGTGAGGTCCTTATTTATCATGGTGTTGGGGATCTAACGTAAGAGGTGCTTTGAATCCGTGAATTTCTCTCGTAAGGCGACGACAATTTCAGAAAAATCGATGATTTATCATTGTAACGGTGCGTTTCCGTTAAATGACTGACTTATCTCCACATTAACGTCTACGATCAACGGGATGTCCGGTGGATTGGTCAACTTTGGTATCGACAATTTCATTGTGGGTAAGTTATATCCTGTTTATCTTTCTTATATGAACTTTAATTGTAGAAAATTGCGATTGGCGTATCCACTCAAGTTTATTCAATCGATTTGGAAATTTACTGCTCTCATTAATCTGGATATTTTTATCGATATTTTTAGGAGAAAACACTTGCAATCCACCGTAGCCTTCGGGGAACTCCTTCTCAACGCTGTGGTGCCATCTCATATATCTGGAGTTTATTATTTTTATTATTTGGAGTTTATCGTTTCGTCGGGGATGTTTGTGATCATTTTATTGTTATTATCGAACTTTGATGTCGGCGGTAAGCCTTTTCTGTAGTTTATCATTAATATAATTTCAAAAAATTAAACTTTTGATCGTTACTTTAATTGCTTAAATTTTTATGGTCATTTAAATTTTTTGTCAATTTCACATTAAGTCCACGTTTGGATTTTATCTGATTTTTAAGTTTTAATGGGTTTTCAAATTAAACGTTATTGCTAAATTAAATTCATCCGGTCGATTCTGTTTCGTTTTTGGCAAATTAATAAACAATTTCAGGGTAGCTTCGATTTCATTTTTTTTTCTTTAGCGGTATTAATTTTCTTTACGACCACGACTTTAGTCCCTATAACGAT
Source organism: Schmidtea mediterranea (assembly GCA_022537955.1). Taxonomy (NCBI): domain Eukaryota; kingdom Metazoa; phylum Platyhelminthes; order Tricladida; family Dugesiidae; genus Schmidtea; species Schmidtea mediterranea. The sequence continues at coordinate 210,972,407 of CM039680.1, forward strand.
GATTTTGTTATTTGTCTGTTTTAGCGAATTGTTAATTTACTCACACTTATTTTCTCTTCATATCTTTACCTCTAATCAGCTAATCAATGAAATCACTTTATTTTTTAACACCTTACTTCCAATCTATGAATTGATTTTACTTCTAGTCGATGAATTACTGTGCTTTAAAATCCGTGAATTACTTTACTTTTAGTTGATAGATTTCGTTATTTGAGGTCGATGAATTCAATTCAGCAATTACTTTATCTTTTATCAATGATTGATTTTGATTAACTCAATGCCTTACTCGCTCTTACTCGATGATTACTTTAATTTTAGCGAAACGAATTATAATAATTTAATTAATGAAGTTATCTGTCATTACTCTAATTTTAATCAATAAGTTACGATCATTTAAATCATGAATTACTTTTACCCAATAATTACTTCAATTTTAAGCCATAAAATACTTTAATTTTTTCTTTATTTACAATCAATGGTTACTTTAACTTTAATCAATAATTTTAATTGAATCGAATTAATGAATTAACTGATTCCTACTAATTTACTTCGAAAGGTGATTTTGATTTAATTGTAGCAATAATTTTTATCCAATTTATTTCAAAGTATTAATTCAAATTAGCTATAACAACGATTTCGATTTAATTTATTCCCGTACCCTTTCCCTTTAAGAGGCCTTAAGCGCATATTGTGTTTATATTATATTTACTGAGTGCCCACTGGACTACTCGGTGTGATGATTTTGAGCCGTGTGTAGTATGATTTTAGGTCGATTTTACAGAAATGAGAAACGAGGAAGCAGCCAAAGACTTCTTCCTTATTTCTCGTTTCATCTATATGGATAATATTGACGTTACGACCCCTGCGTTCCGCACGCTGAGTCTTCACGGGTACATATCATTGGCGATTTTCCACGCTCTTACACAAATCTGTACTATGTAGATTTTACTATCTTGCAATATGTGTTGGCTGTGGGCCGGAAAAATTTCGACAGATTTTATTTTAATTTATTAAATATATAAAAACGGTTTAGTAATATTAATAATATTTATTAAGTATATAACAAATAAACATAAATTACCCTCCATTCCATTCCATAAAAATGTCATAATATTGCATAGCAAAATTAAAATAAAAATACCTCTCCCCCCACGCCGACATCCAAGCAGAGCTCTACCGAGGTTGCGAGGATGTGACGTGGAGAGAGGGCTCCAAAATAAAACATTTCTCACCTAAAAGTAAGATTTTAAACAAAGTTCAAAGGTAATTTGAAAAATGGTTTTATGGTTTTGAAAATGGTTAACTTTAATGTGAAAATGAATCGGTATTTATACCTATTTTCTGTCCCTAACCTCGCATGTTAAATTTGATGCAGTAAAACAAAATTTGACCTTGTTATTTTCTAGTGAATTCTATTCTTTAATTTTTTTATTTTTTCGATTTATTTTAATAATTTTTTTTTCAGAATTTTTATTGAATTATTACTAATTCAAATCTTTTGATTTAAGTTTCATTTTCATGAAATTTTATTAATTTTTCAATTTTGTCGAATTTGTTGTGTTTTCTTGTTATGTTTGTGTTGGTATCGTGCGAATCTTGGTGCGTTTTGTTATTATTTTAATTTATTTTTATGTTTATTAATTTATATTTAATTCTCTTTTTTTCTCATATTTGATAGGGTTTAATTGATGTTTCAATAGGTTTATTTAAATTTGCATGTTATATTTGCGTGTGTGTTACCGATCCATTTAAACATTCCTCAAGGCCGTTTACGTTCTGGCCCAACATTTACAAATCACGCAATAACAAATTTAATTTTACAAATTACTATAAAATACAAAAAATGTCAAACGTACTTAAATAATTCACAATATGAATAATTTCGTCATTCCAAATACAATAAAATTCTTTTAGTTTTTGATTTAATCATTGCAGTTTTCGATTCCTTCTTATTAGATTTTGAATTTTTCGCAACCTTTTTTTTGGTTTTCGGATTTTTCGTTATATTAAATTTTAATCTTAATGATTTTTTATTTTTTTTATAAGTAAGTTGCTTAGAAACTTACTAAGGGAGATTGAATAAATATAATTATAATATAATATTAATTATAATAGAATAATAATATACCATTTTCCTTGATCGATTGAAACATTTTCCGAATGAATTGAAACTATTTTTTATTTCATTGAAACTTTTTATTTTTTGATTGAAACATTCTATTATTATTTGAAGAACTAATGATGGACTAAAGTACAAATGCGATTATTATGCAAATATAGCATAATTGACGAGTTATATTCAATACTTTTAAAAATCAATGTAATTAAAAAACATCGTATCTCATGAATATGGACGAAGCAAATGAACCATTTGTAGACGAGTTCGACAATCCTGACGATACTGTCACACTTGATCATGAGGAAATGTAATTAAGGACAAATGTAGTTAGTGTGATGGAAAACGGGATAGAAATATCAAAAGTCACACTGGCAACAGGAACAGAAATAGCGTCAACTATAAAACAATTAGTAGCAAAATAGAAAAGGCTTAATTAGAATAGTAGAACAAAGGAGACCACAGAGCTTTTGCAAATAAATAATACATCTGCTCGAACAGTTAGAAGCAGATTCGGCAAAAATGGTTTGGTATGCAAGCTTCACTACAATAAGAAGGCGATCAGTATTATTGCTTGTAAGTATGTCAATTAACGGAATGTGCTATTGTTGAACGATCTCTTATTTAACTTTAAACGCATCTATTTTTTCTGCATATATTCATGAATTATGTGTTATTTAAAGGATGAATTGAGTATGGAAAACGGTTGTTTAATTATGGATAATGCCAGAATTCATAATCACGATGAAATTAAGAAAATTATTTTTGAATTTGGATTTCAACTTTTGTCTTTTTATTCTTACATGCTTAATTCCATTGAAAACGCATTCCTAAAAATCAAATTAGCGATACAATCAAAACTTTTTTTTGGTGAAGCAGCAGTATTGAGTGAATTGATATTGGGAGAAACCAGAAACGTTTCGGCTATTGACAGTTCCGTTACATTCTATGCAATATTATAAATTGAGGCGCTGAGTTTGGTTTTGTCTTTATTTAATGTATTCTTACCTTTCAAACTTATTTTAAAATTAATGGCACAATGTTTCAATCAAAAAATAAATAGTTTCAATTAAAAAAAAATAGTTTCAATTCATTGGAAAAATGTTTCAATTGATTAATCGAATGTTTGAAATGAGCAAAAAATGGTATATTGCAATAATAAATAAAAACAGTTGTTGGGCAAAAACTGAAAAAGTAAAATTTGAGTTTGTCCAGCACGATAACACAAACAAAAGATTTGAGTGATAAAATTAAAATGGATGACTTATAAAAAGTAATAAAAGAGCATCCCAAAAAACAAATTGAATTAAAATTATACAAGAAAGGAATAATAAAGATCTAAAAATAAATTAAAATAAATTATAAACAAATTAAAAATAAGGAACAAACAAACTTACTAAAAAATCACAAAAATCAATAAAAACATAAAAGAAATTAAGGAAAAAACAAAATAATTAAAATAAGAACGAATTTAATTATTAAATAATTTAAAAAATAACATTGAAAACCAAATAATAAGAAAAAAGCGATTTAAATTTAAAAGATCATGAATAAATCGTGATTTATAAAGCGATCCTGGACAAACAAAAATCAGTACGTTTTTAAAACTTTTTCTATTTCATTCTACGTATTCTTGAATAGTATTATTATCTTCTAAGATATTGTGATCACATTCATTTCATTAAATTAATTGTTACCCATTGGAAAAAATCAATGCAGCCTAACATATCAGATTTCGAAAAATTCCGAAGGGATGTGGTAAAATACCACGAAAAAGCGATGAATATGACAAAGCTCGCAGAGACTCATGTTAGCTTTTGTAAACGCATGGAAGAGACATGGATTCGTCCAGGTGAAACGAAAAAGGTGCACCAACAAATTGTGCAAAAAAAGCTGTATGACGAAAAGCTCACCCTATTGAGAGCTCGGAAGATGAAGATCCGACAACAAGCGTGCAAGATAGTGACGCTAGAAGCAAAACTGCAAATCCAGACTGATTTAAAATTGAAACCGACATATGTAGAGTCAGAATTATTTTCAGCCGAAGATACATATGTCGTAGAAGTGAGGGCTTCTACATCGGTGCCTGAACCGACAACTGAAATGGTACTAAAGATCCGGAAACGACCACAACCTAAAAAACCCAGGCCAAGCAAACATGAGAGGGTCAGAAATCAAAAAATAAAAGCAGCTCGATTATGAGGTCAACTAAAACGAACAATGAACTTAAAAGATATGTGTGATACCTAAAACTGTTGTATTTGTATAGTTTTCTTTATAGTTGATATTAAATATTTTGTTGATTTACCATTATTTCCATTATACATTTTATATTGTTCCAAATTTATCAAGCTAATGATCGGATATTAAACCTTCTACGGTAACCCATGAACCCAATGGGATGTTAGGACATTATCAATCTTTGTAGAGAGACTCACCCTTTGCTGACATTTCACTAGCTAGAACACAATACCAACGTCATTTTTGACGGGTGTCTAATGGTTACATCTTGTTATGAGAGGGCTAAATAAGGATTTGTTAAATCTTCTCCTGACCATTAACTTACATTTACTCCTATCAGTAACCAGCACAGTGCACAAAAACAATTGGGGAGGGGGGAACACGACTGTCACAACACAAACAAAACAAACATCTGAGCAATTGCATCGCTAATGAGTAATACCATCATTTTTAACGAAGCTGCAATAATGCCACATAATAAAGACATAAAGTAATTAACGATATTTCCGACACTGATTTGGGTAATTAAGTACACATTTTTATGATGATTACAAAAGGGATTTTACAGATGTGATAAGTAGACCCTACAAGAAGCACAAGAGTGGAATTGTTGCAGACAATACCGGTTAATGGCGGTTGCAAGTTAGTCTCCAAACTACGGAAATTCGAGGGTCACCAGCAAGGCGAACTATATTTTATTTTCTCGTAGTAAAATTTTATGTTGATTTAAAATTTCTGACATTTATTTCCTCACAAATAATTGGTTTAAACACCTTTCAATTTAATCTCGGGCAATAATAGACGAAAATCACATGACGAAACCAATTTGATTATGATACGTAAACATCTTCTTCGAGGTAGATCCGTCAGCACCAAGGCCAATTTCCTTACATGAAATGTCGATATACATTACAATTTGAGAAATAAAGGGGTTCGGTTAATGTGCAAGTGTGTTGTTTACCAGCGACCAAGAGTTATCTGACCTTCCTCAAGCCGGAAGAGACCAAATAACTCAAAAGGGGGGACAACAGCGGAACTTTTGAGTATGCAATGTCAATGTTACGAAACGTTTCATAGCTGGTTAGTGTACGATAGAAGTCTGTGAGCCCAATCTTTCTTTACTTGTGTGAATGATGAGGTCTAAGTAAATCTCATTAAAATTTATGAGGTTAACGACAGTGTTAGAAGTTTGCGAACAGAAGAGAAATTGCTACAGTAATAGCACTTCGAGAAGTCGCCATTTTAACGTCTGAATATATGGAGTTGTGCGCCAGAAACGTACAAATGCCGATGAATGTTATTGAACCTATGTATAAATATAATTAAATTTATTACGACTCCACTCGTGAGGTCGTCTAGATTCTAGTGGCTGTCAGCTATATTTCACCAAGCCCTGTGGTGTACGGGCCATCAATGAGTGTCGGTAGGAAACGCTTAACGTCTCTTAACAGATTCCAGAACCACCAAATATAGCTACTAAGTGTGAACCTGGTCTCAATGTCGCCTGAGGGCTAAAGTCTAAGGCCGAAAAATGTGAAAATCGATGTATTTAAATTTTTTTTGAATTCAAGTTGCCTGGGCTAACTAAATGGAGAGCAAATTCATTTTTATCTACCGATGGATTTGAGAAAAAGCGTATGATTCATTATCATTCACTTAAATGTTTTAACCTCAGGCGCGAATATTCAATTTGCATACATGTACCATAAAACAAGAAGCAGCACCGACCAAAAATAATTAATATTTAGTGTAACAGTAACACATATTTAGCACGAGTATGGAATCTTTAGTCACATAAAAAACATTACGAAACAGATAATTATTGTGATGCAATTAATAAATTTGTTGTGATTAGTAAAGCTGAAATAATTAAAATACTGTTAAGAATTATAATTCATTTGTACTGTTAACACTTTTGACCTAGACGAATGTATTCAGAATGTTAAAAAAACATTTTTAACGCTAATAATTTTTTTATAGATAAAAACTAAGCGATATAATTTATTAAAATTTTATTTTAACTAATTAAGTACAATGAAATTCATCTTCTTATGTTATCGAGAACAAAACCGGCTAAATTTAATTAATTTGATTTATTAGATAACACAATTACCTGTTAATATCAAAGCTGTGGATATTATAAATCCAGCAGTTTCCATTTTGAACTGTAAATCTGCTAATTTCTCCATTGTTTCTTCATCACAATCAGGAGTGTTAAAATGCATTCTTAAATATTTTAAATATTAATATTAAAACAAGTACATAAATAATTAAAAATTATTTACAACAAAGATGTTAGGATAAAATTAAATTGACATTAATGCATCTTTAAAATTTAAGTGACATTTTATTCAAAACATATTTTTGTTTCCATAAATCATGTATGTATTTTTACTTATAATCAACTGATCATTAGGAATTCAAAAAAGTATAGAATGAAATATTCTGACAACACTATTATTTGTTTTAAATAATCAATTATTGCACTTATTTATTTTTCACAAGTGCTTTGCTTGTGTTGGGCCAGAACGTAAACGGCCTTGGAAAATGTTTAAATGGATCAGAAACACACACGCAGATACAACACGCAATTTAAAATAAACCTGAAAAACACCAATTAAACCATATAAAATCTGAGAAATAAAAGAATTAAATATAAATTAATAAACATAAAAAATAAAATAAAATAATAACAAAATGCACCAAGATCCGCACGATACCTACACAAATACAACAAGAAAACACGACAAATTCGACGAAATTGGAAAAATCAATTAAAGTTCATTAAACTGAAATTTAAATCGAAAATTTTGAATTAGTAATAATTCAATAAAAATTCGAAATAAAAAATTATAAAAATAAATCAAAAAATATTAAAATTAAATAATAGAATTTGCTAGAAAAGAACAAGGTCGAATTTTGTTTTACTGCATCAAATTTCACACGTCACACAAATAGGTATAAATACTGATCCATTTTCACATTTAACAACCATTTTTTAAAACCGTTTTTCGAAACAAACCATAAAACCATATTTTAAAAACTATTTTGAAGCAATTACTATTCGATTTTACTTTGAATTTTCAAGAACACTCTTTTTAGGTGAGAATTATTGATTGTGGAACCCTCTTTCCACGTCTCGTCCTTAGCATCTCTGTAGAGCTCTGCTTGGCGACGACGTGGGGAGAGTGGTATTTTGGTTTATATTATTATTTTGATGCAATATGATGATATTTGTTATTTTGGTCAATGAAGGGTAATTTTGTTGAATTGTTGTATAATTAATAAATATTATTATCATATCTAAATTATTTTACAAACCTATTTGTTTTATAAATTAAAGTGTCGAAATTTTTCCGGCCCACAGCCGACACATCACGCAAGTTAGTAAAATCAACATAGTGCAAATGGATGTAAGTGCGTGGAAAATCGCCAATGATATGCACCCGTGAAGACTCAGCGTGCGCAACGCAGCGGTCGTAACGTCAATATTTATCCCTATAGCTGAAGCGAGGAATAAGGAAGAAGTCTCTGGCTGCTTCCTCGTTTCTCAATTCTGTAAAATCGACCTAAAATTATCTTACAAACGGCTTAAAATCATCACACCGAGTAGTCCAGTGGGCACTCAATAAATATAACATAAACACAAAGGCGCTTAGGATCTATTAAAGGGAAAGGGTACGGGGATAAAATAACTGAAATCGTTGGTATAAATAAATTCAATTGATGTTTAAAATGATTTGAATAGTAGTATATTAGCTCATCGAAAATAAAGTATAAATGTCGTAAATAGTTCAGTGAGTTCCCTTAAATTGATTTTACCCATCCAGTTAACAGAATTTCCCTTAATTAAAGTTGATTTTTATAAAATACCTATTGGAAAGTTAAGTGACTTACAGTTCTATCTAAACTAACTTCTCGATTAAAGTAGACGAGATAAAATAGAATGTGAAAAGGGTATTGTAATAACTTAAATAAAAATCACTGATAGAATTAAAACCCGTAATTTGGATGATTAACTTAAACTCCTGATAAAGATCGATGGTTCGAATAGATTAAGCAACCTTGGGGACAATAATAGTAAACCAAACTCATTTTTAAATGAACTTGAACGCGAGAGATACCCAAAATGCCAGTAAATCTTTAAACTAGTTAGACGAAGGGTAAACCAACTCATTAGGCGAAATTTACGAGAAAGCTACAGTAGTAATTTAGAGTTATAGTCCAATGTTGACAGATGAGTTTACTGAGAGAGCAAATCAGATAAAAATTTATTCACAGGAGTAAAGCAAAATAATAAAATTAGGTGAACTTGATAGCCAGAAATAAAATGAATTCCATATTAAGTACAATCGATTTTAACGAATAAATCCATTTAAGGTCGTCGGAAAAAAATTCAGCAGAGCTTAGTTTAATGGCATCTTTCATAGTATCCGAGTAAAAATCATTCGAACCATCAACCTAATTCAGGAGGAATTAATGAAATAAAATTACGACGACCATAAAATTATTAATAATTTACGACCCAAAAATCGAGTGAACCGTTAATAAAACAATTTATGAATTAAAATTCAACATAAATAAATCGACTGAATTGGGATCATTAATTAACAGTAGGTAATCCGTAGGCCAGCTGGTTAACGATCACATGTCCGCAACCAGAAGTTTGAGATAGAATTACTGACTAAGCGATCTGAATCACGGGAATGTACGACATTCGAAGTCCATCAATACCCCAAATAAAATGAAGAGACACAACTTTAGATTGAAATCAATGATTTATGAGATTGCAAATCTGTCCTACGATCGACCAATGTTGCTGGGGGGCTAAGATAACTTCCAACCGCTAATACATAGATAGACCCAAACGATACGAGAAGAAATCCACGATAGGAGCGCGTGTGTGGCACTAAAAATCTAAAAGAAAAATAGGGGAAACGACTAAAACGATAGCTTACCCTAGTCAATCTGACCGAGCTTGACAATTAAAATTTTTAAGATAATCCAATAAGACCGAATGATGGAATTGTTGAATGAGAAATATAGACTGAATATATTAGATCAGTCAGATCGTGTAATCAAATTACAGTAGACGACGAGACGGGTGTGCAACCGAAACAGACACTGATGTAAGATAATTAAATTCCAACGTGATCGGCATTGCATAATTTATAAATAAACGAACGCATGTGAAACATACCATGATAATTAAAGTTAACGTTAATTGCAACATAAGTTTGGTTTTTTTTTTTGATTAATATCACATTTATTATATAATCTATTAACCCATTAGTATTTTTAATTAATATCTCATTTACTATTTAATCTAGTAGCTCAACTATCAATATAAGGTACACATCGAAAACATATTTTTTGTTAATTAAGAGGGGTGCATGGTCAAACCCATCTAAATAGGAAAGGTCGATCAATTCAGATACTTTGAGGGCGCAAAGGGTTAACAAGTAAATGGAAACCCCCCCGTAACTCCTAACCCTAATGTTAACGTCAATTCTAATATAGATCTAACGATAGGTTCCGCCCAACTTTGACAAATGACAGTACGTGATCGAACGCTAGTTGCTACTCGTCTCAACAACATAATATTGGACCATGCGAAAGCCCAACAATCACCCCTTAACCATTGGAGAGTCGAATAATAAATCACGCACACAATTTAGATAATCCGCTTTATTTCTGTCGTTATCATAAGCCAGTAATTGATCATACTACATTGCTTTCAGTCAAACATGCCGCTAGAATGGACAGACACCAGATCAACCAACACGCCATCTAGGAAGGAGTCGCCCAGGAGAACAGGGGCGATCGGGAAAATTCGTCGGCAATGGCCGTACCCTGTCCCTCGAAGAGCACCGGATCTAAATAACGACCCGGAGGGACTCAATAGACAGCAGTACCCAGCTGCTGAGATATTCGCTAACGCGCAGGACCTCCTCACCCAGTGGGAGCGGGTGCAGGAGCGGGTGGACTTACAAGTAGTCAAGGCAAGGATGTACCTTGCAAACGTGCTGGATGACATCCTTGCCGGGCGGATCGCCGTCGCCCATCCACCTCGTCCGGTTCGGGATACTAGGCGACCCTACACGGTGGAAGCCCTCAAGAAGAGCCTAGAACGGTATTGCCCAGACGATTGAACTAACAGACACATTGCTGTAGTGATTAGATGATAATTATAATTAGAACTGCGTGTGTTTTTCTTCTCATATAATAGAAAACGAACTCTTGATTTGTTTGGAAAAATTTAAACATTTAGATCGATCATAAATCGACGTGTAACAACCCATTTAATTTCAGTAATGTCCTCTCTACGGATCTTGCAGACGGAACTAGATCGCGCGAGGCAGGCGAATACAGAGTTACTTAGTCAGGTCCTGCAATTAACTCGCGAGATGCAGCAGGTCAAAGCGACTTGTCTAGACCCTAAACGGACAAAAATCCTTTACCAACGGCTCACCGCAGCTCAAAAAGGCTGGGCCGAAGAACGCCAGCTCAATCGGAGTCTGCGTACGCAGGTTCGGGGACTCGAAGTGGCCTTAGCGGTATGCCGGGAAGGTGAAGCGGTAACTTACCCGCTCATCTTCGCCCCCACTCAAGTGCCGCAGACAGCTACCAAGCCAGCAGAGAAATCCAACACTACAACCAGCAGTCGGCGACCGGGACGTAAGGAGCGTGCCCGACGTCGCGTAACTCAACTTCAACACACCCAGCAGTAACAGTTGTACATGACTCGAATAAAATAGTCTTAAATGTAGTTGAATTAATATTTTAATATAACCGTACACCAACATCGCCAATTCGTTCCATAGTCAATTAAGCACTAATCATGGATAATTATGAGGGACAGAGCAAAGCGAGCATAGGTCTTCTATCGACAGCTCGTGAACCCGAGGGTTGTCCGAGCAACTATAGTACTAGCACATGGTACTCAATTTTTGCGGACAATCCACCACTTGAACACATTACCAACGTTGCTTAGCAACGGGTGCCAAGTGGGTCAGTATCATTTTGTATGGCGTTACCAGGGTCGCCAGGAAGATAAGCAAGATTTGAAACCCTGTAACCCACCACTTGCTTGTGTTGTGTAATGCTTTGCGAATGTTTTGTTGTGTAATTTTAAAATAATTTATAATTGTAACTAATGTACAGGATTTTCTCTATTAGTCAAGAAAGCTTTTGAATTAATTATCAAGGGAAATGATTTAATACCAATGGTTGGTTGTGTATAATTATTTTAATTTATTTTGATAGTGCTTGTTTATAATTTAATGATCTTTTAAATAACCTAATTCATTACATAATATAACAATAAACTCCGTTCGGAAAACAATGTAAAAGCGATATTTACGTTAAATGATAGAAGTTACTATTAAATAATTGTTAAGCAAGATTTATTAATCAATTTGGTGGTATTAATATTTTAACTTGTGGAACTTAAATTTCACATAACAATCGAATGATTTCGAATTATTTGACCAAGTTGAAGGCAAAGAAAATTCAAAATGCTTTTCTATTTTGTTGCCAGGTAACCTGTTTGTGGATTCTGTGTTAACTACTTCACTGAACGTCATTTTCACTATTAAAACTTTCTAATATTACACATGTGAAAGTTGTATACAACCTTCAACTTGGTAATGTGTATGGTTGAAAAAGTAATGAGCATGTAATCTCCTTATCATGGAACTACTGATTGACTTTCTTATCTTGACTGCTATTAGCTCTTCCGTCGTTATTACTTATAGCCCGATTGATGACACTTCTCTTATCTTTGAAAACTTGAGTCTTAGTAAACTATTATTTATTGTTCTGGCAAGCTAAATATATGAAACAAATTTAAAAGAGAAAGGTTTATTGTACATGACATTATCCATTCACCAAATTACATCGTCAAATCCACGTCCATGAAGCGATGGGTCGGACAGGAATTCATTCGAACCTATCAGGTTGATTAAGTTTTCATCAATTTAATTTATCATTCAACGGTAATTAGCAGTTTTTCGAGACTTTGTTTGCTTTTATATCTCAGTTTCATTTGATCTAGAGATACCAGATTAGATCAACCAACTAGTCTAGAACTTGTACTACGGCGTGGGAGGTATCCGTAATGAATGGTAGTTTGCCGGGTCAGATCTCCTCTCCAAGAACTTCAACGTCAAACCCTCAGTAGAGAGCAAATGATCATGAGGAAAGAATAAATACAACAAAAATGGGAAGAAAAATGTCACTAGCAAAGGAAAAACAAAAAAGAAGAAATAAAAAAATCAAATGAAAAGAAATTTAAATAATGAACATCAGTTCAAATAACTTATGAATTTTTAATGGATAACAAACAAGCCAACACAAGAAAAGATAAATAAAGGCTTTATCGCAGGTAGACATATTGAATGAGTGCGAATTGATGCCAGTAAATCATACCAAAGAGTCTAAGGACGTAGAATAGTATTAAATTGATAAAAGAAATTTCTAACTTCTGAAAACACTACTAAGGCCAATATTATTGTTTGGCCAGGATTGAGTTTTGTTTAAATGAATTGAAAATAGCACGCAAATACAACATGCAGATTTAAAATCAGACCCATAAAACATCAAATAAACCGCCTTAAAATGTGAGAAAGATATAATTAAAATATAAAATCAAAAACAAAAATAAATTAAAATAATAACAAAATGCTCCAAGATCGGCACGAAATTAACATAAAAATAACCGAATAACACAAAGATTTGACCGAAAAATGACAATTTATGTAAAATTAAAAAATTAATGAATTAAATGAGTTAAAATAAAATATTTTTGGTTAACGACGGGCTCGAACGTCAAATCATTGAACTAAATAGCGAAAGGGAATAGCTCGAAGGTGGGTCTTTTGGCTCAACTTTCTTGCACTCAATTTCGATAAAATCGACATAAAATTTTTAACGACAATCAGCTCAGAATCACTAACACCGAGTAGTCCAGTGGGCACTCATTAAATATAATATGAACATAAATAGATCATAAGGACAAAGAGAGGGAAAGGGTAGCGGGGAAAATTGCGAAATCGTTGCAACAGTTAAAATGAATAGCCATCGGAAAAAGATTAATTCGAACGACCAAAATCATGAAAAGTAATATTTTAAATAATATGTAAGAACTAAATAAATTATGTTGAGTTGAGACGGAAAATATGAGCCGAACGCTGCACAAATTTTCGGAAATAATTAAAATATTTAAAAACTAAAATAAGGGCGGAGCGCTGCTCAAATTTTCCGAATTAATTAAAATACTTCAGCGAAAATTGTAGAGTAAAAATGGAGCACGGCTCAATTGTTTGTATAATATTCTGATAAAACTGTAAATAAGGGTGGAATGCTGCTTAAACTTTTTCGAAATAACAAAAATACTTTATCGAAAACTGTAGAATAAGGATGGAGTACGGCTAAATTTTTATATAAGTAAAATATTTTCATCAAGCTGAGGAATAAGGACGAATCCCTACAAAAAAATTTTGATAATAATAATGATAATAGTAAGGATAATGGTAATTATAAAAATAACAATAATTATAATAATAATAATACTAAAAATAGTAAATATAAATGTGAGGAGTTAAAATTAAAATACTAAATTAAATTAGTTCACGATTAAAATTTGTAAAGTTTTAATTGAAACTTAAATTATTTTAAGATATTAAAATTGAAATGATAATTGAAATTTTAAAATAAAATAATTTTTAATAAAATTGAAATTCAAGTATGAATGCAATGGTATGTTGATATTTGGTTGAAATTAAAATTTAGAAAATGTCCCAAGAATATTTGTTTATATAATCAGATTTTTATGAAATATAATTTGGATTTAATAGTCTTAGTAATTTATTTTGATGACTGAAGAATTAAATGTTATAGCTTCTAACATGGCGACCATTCCAACGGATCTGCTTATTGGAAGATTACTTCCAGAAAAATTCCACAGAGGAGATGACCTCGAATTATTTATCAAAGAATGTCAGAGGTTCTTTGAAATAACGAAGACACCAGTGAAGACACAAATGGTACTAGTTATTACACTTCTGGACAGGACTTTGATTGAAGAATATGAAGCCGCAGAAGGTAAAACCGTTGAACAGAAATTAAGAGCAGCTTTCATCGACCAACGTCATTGATTGATGACTTAAGAGAAGCCTTGAACTACGAGCAAGGTAACGATTCGGCGGAAATATTTATAGAGAAAATATCAAAAATGACTAAAAAATTGGCCTCACACACTTGGAATGAGGAAGAAATTCAGAAATGTTTATTGACACATTGTGTAAGAGATAAAGAAGTCAGGAAAGAAATCGAAATGAAAGATCTCAAAACGGCGGAACAAATTAAAGAAACTATAAAGAAGATAGAAAAAGTTAACAAGGTTATTGAACAAGTAAACACGGTGAGATCAATACGACCTACAACTGGGGGAAGAACTTATAGAGATGTAGTACAAGTTGGAGCCACGAAGAGAGAAATCAACGAATGGAAACCAGAGACAAGAGTTAAAGTGATAGAATGCTGGACGTGTCAAAAACCGGGACACAGTAGCAGAGAATGTAATATAAAAAGAAGATTTCAATGTTATGCATGTGGTGTTGAAGGTCACATACGAAGAGAATGCCCAACAATCAAATGTCATAGATGCAATGCACGAGGACACAAAGAAAGAGAGTGCTACACAAATATGGAAAGACGAAATCAAGGAAGAGATCGAGACCAAAGGAAGATGTCAGGAGGAAGAATTCAAAGAAATACCTATCAACAAAGGGAAGATATGTATCAACCAAGGAACGTACATCAAAGACAATGGGGAAACCAACAATATAACAGAAAAGATATTGCAGCTATCGAGTCTGATGATGAGATGATGAATACAAAACAGTCAAGCCAGCCAGACGAGTATAACAGGGAGAATGACCCAAACGAGCACGCTCCGTCAAACGGGACATTGATCGGAGCAATTTACTAAGTAAGATTGATTTCAACCAAAGAATGAATGCTAACGGTATGTGTAATTTAAGTATGGATGATGATTGTATGATTGATAAAGATTGTAGTGTTTTTGAACGTGATATTAATAATAATAGTAGTGTAGAAATTAAAAAGTCGAATGATAAGGAAAGTCAGAAAAAATTTAAAGAGGAGTGTAAAGTAAATGAAGTAGTAAAACACGAGGAAAGAACGATAGAGAAAATTTACAAATTCCTAAAGAAAAATGGAGACGTGTGTATTAATGAAATTGTAGAAGATACTAGAGAGCAGAATATTTTGTCAGTAGAAGAACAAAAAAGTCCAGTAATAACATATAATATAATGCAAGGTAGACCGAGTACAACACTGGATATCCAAGGGCGGAAAGTAGATTGTTTATTGGATACAGGAGCGCGAATTAATGTGATGGCTAAATCTGTAATTGATCGATTAGAAAATATCGAAATATTAGAAACAAGGGAATCGCTAAGATGTGCAAACAACAGTAGATTAGAAACTATGGGTAAACTAAACATCAATATTAAAATGGGCAGTATGGAAAAAAATGTAACATTCATTATAGTAAAGAATTTAATACCAGAAATTATTGGAGGAGTAGAACTACAAAGGTTATTTGGTATAGAATTGAAATGTATACTAGAAGAACATGAAAAACGTAGTGATTTCATTTGCGAAATAGAAGCTAGATTTGGGCGGATTATAACAGATGAAGAAAGATTACGTCATGCCATCGACGTTTTAAAAGTTACCGGAAATAAGAGACTGCTAGAAATATTTCAGGCAAACAAGAATGTTTTTATGGCAGATAAATGGGACATTGGGTGTACCAATCTGATAAAACATAAGATCATCACGAAAGGAGAGCCAATAATGATTAAACCGAGACGTCAGCCAATAAATTTGGAAGACAAGATTGAGGAAGCAATAAAAAATCTAGAAAACAACGGAATAATTAGGAAGTGCAATTCACCGTGGAACACACCTTTAGTTTGTGTATGGAAGAAAGAGAAAAATGACATCAGGCTTTGTCTAGACTTCAGACAATTAAACAAGATAACAGAAAGACAAGCATTTCCAATGCCAAATGTAGATGAAATTTTAGACATCCTACACGGATCCAGATATTTTAGCTCAATCGACTTGGGAAATGCTTATTACCAAGTGAAGTTAGATAAAGAATCTCAAGAGAAAACAGCATTCTCAACAAAAGAAGGACAGTTCTGTTTTAACAGGATGCCGTTCGGTATTGCAGCGGCACCAGGAACATTTCAAGAATTAATGACGAAAGTATTGAAAGACTTGTGGAAAGATGGAGTGATGGTATATTTAGACGACATCCTAATATTCACAAAGACAGAAGAAGACCATTATAACATATTTGGAAAAGTCCTAGGGAAGATCGCAACAGCAGGACTAAGATTGAACCCCGAAAAATGTCAAATATTTAGAAAAGAAGTGAAGTTTCTGGGACACATAATAAATAAAGACGGCATACAAACAGATAATACTAAAATAGAAGCAATACAATCATTTCAAAAACCAAAATGTGTGAAGAATCTGAGGAGCTTTCTGGGTATCTGTAACTATTATCGACGGTTCATAAAAGACTATGCAAAGAAGGCAAGAGCACTAGAAAGTATATGCGGAAAAAACAATGAGAAAATAAGATGGACAGAGATGTGTGAAAAGGCTTTCGGGGAAATGAAAGAAGCATTGATAACCGCCCCAGTATTGGTATTTCCAGATTTCAGAAAAGAATTTATATTAGACACAGACGCGAGCTTCGATACTATTGGAGCAGTTCTTTCGCAAAAGGATGAAAAAGGACATGAACATGTCATCGCATATGGTTCACATGCGATGAGCAGCCACGAAAAAGGATACTGCATTACCAGAAAAGAATTATTGGCAATATACTATTTTTGTAAACATTTCAACCACTACTTATATGGTAAGAGATTCGTACTGAGAACGGACCATAAAGCTATTACGTTTATGGTAACAACGAAGAAACCAATAACGGCTCAATTCCAGACATGGATCAACTATTTAAGCAGTCTGGATATTAAAATGGAATACAGGAAAGGAACAAGCCATACAAACGCGGATATGCTATCCAGGAAAACATGCGGAACATGTGTACAGTGTATGATGGAACACGAAGACGCAAAAACCGGCAAAATTAAAACCAGAATATTAACAGTAACAGCAGAAGGCGGATATAACAAGTGGCAAAATGACAATATGGAGGTCCAAGAAATAAAGAATAAGTTAGAAAATAAAGATTGTAAGTTCATAATGGAAAACAACACGGTACTAACTAAACAAGGTAAAATATGGATACCGTCAGATAATAGACAGAGGATGATAAAAGAAGTACACGTATTGCTGTGCCATGCAGGTGCACAGAAAGTAACAAAATATATCCAGAACAACTGCGACATGGAAAATCTAGCAACGGAAGTAAAAAAGGTAATTGAGAACTGCGAAAGATGTCAGAAAATGAAAACGATAACAACCAAGACAAAGGAGGAAACTCAAACAATAAAGAGTACAGAACCATTCGAGAAGATATATATGGATATATGTGGGCCATTGAAAGAAACGTTCAACAAAAAGAAATATATTTGCGGAATCATTGACCACTATAGTAAATACATCTCATTAACGGCCATAAACAAGCAAGACGAAAGAACAATTAGTGAGACGTTATTAAATAAATGGATATTAAAGTTTGGAGCGCCAAAAGAACTTCATGTAGATTGTGGGAAGAACTTTGAAGCAAGAAGCATAAAAGAACTAGCAAAGACAGCTGGCATTGAATTAATTTTCTCAAGCCCATATCACCATAACACGAATGGTATTATTGAAAGACAATTCAGAACAATCAGAGAGTATATTAACGCGTCATTGAATGAAGGAGGAAGGAAAAACTGGGCTGATATAGTGCCAGAAATAGAATATACGTTAAATGCAACAGTTCAAAAAACAACGGGAGTAAGCCCAGCAGAGATTATATTTGGGAGGAAGATCGACAGAATGAAATGGTACTCGAATAAAGAAATAAATAGAGAAGATATGGAAAAGAGAATAGAGGATAAAACACTAAAACCAAAAATAAGCAAAACAGTGAGAAATTTTGAAATGGAAGATGTGGTCTTGATCAAACAAGAAATTCGAAATAAAGACGATGCAAGGTGGGAAGGGCCGTACAAAGTGATAAAGAAAATACATGAACGGAGCTACTTACTTAATAATCAAAATGGGAAGATGGTAGTCAGAAATGTTGAGAAGATCAAACATTTTAAAAAAGGGGGATGTGAGGAGTTAAAATTAAAATACTAAATTAAATTAGTTCACGATTAAAATTTGTAAAGTTTTAATTGAAACTTAAATTATTTTAAGATATTAAAATTGAAATGATAATTGAAATTTTAAAATAAAATAATTTTTAATAAAATTGAAATTCAAGTATGAATGCAATGGTATGTTGATATTTGGTTGAAATTAAAATTTAGAAAATGTCCCAAGAATATTTGTTTATATAATCAGATTTTTATGAAATATAATTTGGATTTAATAGTCTTAGTAATTTATTTTGATGACTGAAGAATTAAATGTTATAGCTTCTAACAATAAATATAATAGTAATGGTAATAATAAGGATAATAATAATAGTAATAGCAGTGATAATGGATTAGAATAATACATATAATAGTAACAATGATAGGGAACATAGTAGTTATAATAGTGATGAGGATAAGAGAGATACTGTGATGATATTTAACATAACAAAGGGTTTACAGGCCATAGAAAAATCATCAACACGGACAACGATAAGAAGGACTATGAGAATGGATATAAAGATAAATGATATGAGAGTATAGGTTAACATTTGAAAGAAATAAGAGAAGAATGGGACCTAAAAATCGAAATCGAGCATAGGCCTTCTATCAACAGCTCGTTGGACCCAAGGATCGTTCGGTAAATGATAGCATTAGCAATAACGCTCACTTTTTGCGGACGATCCACCCACTCGAACACAGTTTCAACGTTGCTTAGCAACGGGTGCCGAGTGGTAAGCAAAGATATTTGTATGGGGTTGTCTGGGTAACAACCAAATAGTTTCAAACCTCAACACCCAGAAACCCACCAATTTGAACTTTTTGTCTAAAAAACACGACGATAATAACTTAAATAAGAAATATCCAGAAAAATGCTAAATTAATCTAAAGGTAAAATCAATAAAATTAGTTAAAATAATCCGTCACCATGAGCTGTGGTGCGTAAACATGAAATTCCAATCTATTTTTAGAAAGTAATTTCATGTTTAAATCGATAATTTTTAAAGGTTGAATTATGAGATTTTAAGGGAAAGGGATGCGATTTTCCTAATTTCGATCACAATTTCGATTAAAAACATGTTATTATATAAGTCACTCGACCGAACTACTAAAATTAATAAATTATACCAGAAACTCCTTGAAATTGACGAAGTTCCACGTAGATCTTACCATCATTTCACAAACTATACTTTATCATAAAATAAACATTTACCTTGAGTAATTTTACATCAACTTCATAGTTTTAAAATAAGCAATCAAATCAAATTAAAACTGTAAATGCGAAGATGTTCGGGCAAGACGTAGCCCACTACCTTAATAAGACCCTAAAACAATCAGCGAGCCGAATCAATGATACGAAGATGTCAGCAGATGGAGGAGACATGAGCTCGACCAGAACATGCAAAAAGATTAAGCCAACAGAAAAAGTTATTAATAACCCAACACGACAAGATGGTAGTCGAAATGGACAAATTAAAGAGGGAAAATTACCAGCTAAGGCTAAAAAAACGATAATGAAAGAAATCGGACACCACTCCATTATGGTTTCAAGCATTGATCCAAGTGTGACATGACCAATCTCAAGCTCCAGTCCAATTAATCACCAAGCAATAACGATCCCCAATCAAAACCGAACCATAAGAAATGTCATTCCAGCAACACGGAGAAAGAAGGCGGAGATTGATGACATTAAAGAAATTTGAATAAAGAAATTTGAACTCACATCTTCTGACCACCACAGATAATCTTGTGATATATATAATACAAATGTTCTATGTTTTGAATCTGTAATCGTTTTGCAATTAACTTAAATTAGGTTATAGCCACCTAACCTAATACCCTTAAAATTAAATGCGTTAATAATTGATATTATTTTAATTAACTTAGCGATAGAGGGACTCGTAATTAAAATAGGCATGAATACCTTCTATGGTAGCTCGAAAACCCAAAGGTTTTCTAGAGTATTACCAGTCATAGTTATGTGGCTCACCTTTTATTAGAAACAACCCATTGGAATGCATTTCCAACGTACTTTTTGACGGGTAAACAATAGTTATATATCTTGTGCGTGCATCTGATGGAAATCCTTTGTGAGTGGGCGCGATAAACCGTATATCTTTTACCCGGTAGATGATTCATAGTCTATGTTCTTCAAAAGCGTGACTAATGCTATGACTCACTCGATTAGTCATGTTCTTTGTTTAAAGGGACAGCCGATTCTTTGAAAAATTTAAATTGTGGGGTTCAGTCTGAGTTAGACCGCTCACTTCTAACTACTCAATAAAAATAATTTGTTACTTTTCTCTATGTTATTATCAATACTCATATTACTGTTGGGTCATAAGCCATAATTTAAACAAAATTGAATGAATATTGAATGTCATTTTTGGGAATTATCGATATGGCTGCTGTAATATGAACATACACCGCAAGCAGAAAACAAAATAAAATTAAAACTCAAATTAAAACAAATTTAAAAAAATAACAATTAATTAAAAACAAATAATTAATAAATTTCGCATACAATTGCATACAAAAAAATGAAGTAGAACATAAAACCACCTATGACCTAGCAAAATAAGGTTTAGAAAATACACAGGCGGAAGTGGCGACCAGAATAAAAGTAACATTCAGCGAAAATAATAAATGTAAATTTACTAAAATTAATATTAAAAAATTAAGAAAAATAAATAAAAAAGGAAAAAATATTAAAATAAATAAAAACCATCAAAAAACCCGAAAAATGGCCAAAAAGTTTTAAAATTCGCTGATTGGTCGTATCCATATGTTGGTATACTGGGTGTAATTGATTTTGTTTGAATCCGTGCTCATTTATTTCAATCTATTTTGCTTCGCTAAATCTTTACTTTCCTAGGGTCGATGCTATCTCACCCAGACGCCCCACAATTTTGACCTTACCACTATATACCCATTAGCAAGCTCATGCTGGTACTGTATATTGCAGCCGAGAATCCACGAGCAAGTGAGCCCCATCTCTAAGACTACTCCTCGTGATAATCTCGCTTTCGGGCTTTCACGACTTCTGGAGCGAACCATGTACCCAACGTACGTTCATGCTTCACGAATAATTTGTCGTATTTCTGTTGGTAGGTTATGCGGGAGATGCTTTCATTCTGGGTATTGGATTTGACAGAGTAGGCTGATTTGGGGGGCGACATTTTCGGAATTTTATAGCCGGATTGCATTTCTATAATTTTGAAAAACTTTGAAAACTATTTCGAATTTTCTGGTAAAGAGTATTTTACAACGTTTGCCTGAAGAGAGAAGAGACTAGAAGAGAGAGAATTTCTCTATATGAGTTCTTTAATTATATTAATAGTTAAAATAAAGATAATAATTTTTAAATTAATTAATATTTTTAGGGGGTCTAATTTATTGTCCGCGAGTTTCATACAAACACGCATGCACACACATACTTTCGTAAATTTTTGTTTTTCTGTCCTGAGTTGGTTTCCGTGCCTGTAGGGCATCTTACCGGTGACTCGGGTAAAAATTAAAAATTTAGAGTTGGTCGAGTCTGCAAATGCTTGGCACACTATCTTGATTAAAAAATGCACGATTGTCATGGAATTGGTCAGATTCTAACTTGGCATTATTTGCAGGGGTGCGCGTAATTTTATGCTAAGATAATCGGCCTAGTTTCTCGGCGAATTTTTCTGTGAATTTAGTCAAGATTTGGAATCATTCCGAATCCGGTATTTACTTATAGCCTGCGTCCCTCCTCTCGGTTCCCATCCGTATTAGCGTTGCGTATTGGGTTAATAAATATGATGGTCAATGTTTGGTAAATAAAAATAATTTTTTATTAATAATAAAGTTGTTATTAAATAATGTGGCTTATTTTCTTATTTAGAGTACTATAATATAATGGTCGTTAGCGAATAATGATAATATTTAAAAAAACTGATGCTCCCGACTATACCCAATTCATTAAAATTATTTTCCAATCTAATATTACATTTTTATTCTTTAAAGGATAAGATCCAAATCACTATATATAGAAATAAATTCTGTTGTCTATATTTTGTTATTATTCCTAACCCTAGTCGGTCCCTTCAATACATCTATCTATTTGTGACAGGAATTTTTAAATAAAAAAATATTACCCTACTTAAACATTTACATAAATTTTGCCCCTTTAACCATAGCGATATTCCCGTATTTTACCCTTTTACCGCTCCATCCACTATGCATGGACGCCGCGGTGAATTCCAACGGTGTCCTACTATGTGATCGATTTGAAGCCGACCAGTCTAAGCAGACTCCGGGGGTGGAAAATGATAAAACGACACATCAACGTCCCTCAAATTTAACTGCAGGAATTGAATATCGTTTCACCACTTATCCACAGACTATTATATACATTAAACTAATTTTAGGAGGACCTGTCACGAATATTAAAAAGTATCGCGGCCATCCATGATAAAAATTAAATTCAAGAAAAAACAATTATAAAAATGTATTGGTCATATAACATAATACAAATAAACTACTTACGATTCAAAAGTTTGAACAATTCCTAAAGTCTAATGGTTAGTTTTTGTAAAGTTTTTAAAGTTAGTTTATTATGAAAATGACTGTTATATATATAGTGTTTTCATGCATGGGCGCGACCAATCAGCGAATTTTAAACCTTGGCCATTTTTTCGGATTTTTTAATGGCTTTTATTTATTTTAATATTTTTCTTCTTCTATTTATTTTTCTTAATTTTTTAATATTAATTTTAGTAAATTTACATTTTTTATTTTTGCTGATTGTTACTTTTATTCTGGTCGCCATTTCCGCCTGTGTATTTTCTAAACCTTATTTTGCAAAGTTATAATCGGTTTTGTGTTCTACTTTATTTTTCTGTATGCAATTGTATGCGAAATTTATTAATTATTTGTTTTTAATTAATTATGTTATTTTTTTTAAAAATTTTTTAAAATTTGTTTTAATTGGTTTTTTTATTTTATTTTGTTTTCTGCTTGCGGTGTATGTTCATATTACAGCAGCCATATCGATAATTTCCAAAATGACATATTCATTAAATTTTGTTTAAATTATGGCTTATAGCCCAACACATGCATGAAAACACTATATATACAGCAGCCATTTTCATAATAAAAAAACTTTAAAAACCTAAAAGTTGAACTTTAAAAACTTTGAAAACTTTGAATTTGAATTTTCGGATTGTAAGTGGTTTTTTTGTATTTATGGTCTATGATATATATTTTTTTATGATTATTAGTTTTTAAATTCAATTTCTTATCATGGATGGCCGCCATACTTTTTAGTATTCGTGATAGGTCCTCCTAAAATCAGTTTTATGTATATGATAGTCTGTGGATAAGTGGTAAATCGGTATTCAATTCCGGCAGTTAAATTTGCAGGACGTTGATGTGTCGATTTATAATTTTCCACGCCTTGGAGTCTACTTAGACTGGTCAGCTTTGAATTGATCACATAGTAGGACTCCGTTAGAATTCACCGCGGCGTCCATGAATAGTGGACGGAGTGGTAAAAGGGTAAAATGCGGGAATATCGTCAGAGATAAAGGAACAACATTTATGTAAATGTTTAAGTAGGATAATATATTTTTTTATTTAAAAATTCCTGTCACAAATAAATCTATTAAGGGAACCGACTAGGGATAGGAATGAATAATAAAGATAGACAAAAGAATTTGATTTCTGTTTTTTAATTTTCCTATAGTAATTTGGGTTTTATTCTTTAAAGAATGCAAATTTAAGATTAAATTAAAAAATGATTTTTATGAATTAGGCGTAGTCGGGAGCATTGGTGTTTAATTTTATTATCACCAACGACCATTATATCATATTAAAATACTCTCAATAAGGACAGGTTTTATATTATTTAATAGAAAATTTAATATTAATAAAAGTTAATTTTTACTTACATAGGACTGACCGCCATAATTATTAACCCAATAGGCAAAGTCAATACGGGTGGGAACCGAAAAAAGTAACGCAGGCTATAGGTGAATACCGGGTTCAAAATAATTACAAATTTTGGTTAAATTCGTAGAAAAACTCCCCGAAAACCATGCTGATTATTTCAGTATAAAATTATGCTCACCCCTGCACAGAATGCCGAGTTGCAATTTTACCCATTCCATGACAGCTATGCATTTTTAATCTAGTCGGTGTGCCACGCACTCGTAGACTCGACCAATTCTTATTTTTTTATTACCCGAATAACCGGTATGATGCCCCACAGGCATGGTAAGCAACTCGGATCGGTCAAACTAAATTTCATAAAATTATGTGTGTATGTGTATGGATGCGTGTCTGTATGTAAAATTTTAATTAATTTAAAAATCTTATTTTTATTATAATTAATGTAATAACTTAGATATTAAGAAATTTTCGCTCTTTTATTTTTCTTTTCTCCTTCAGACAAACATTATATCGTACACCTTACAAGAAAATTCGAAATATTCCTCACAATTCTCACAAATTGAAATGCAAGCCAACTATAAAATTCCGAAACTAACTCCACTCAAATCAACCCACTCCGTCAAATCCAATACCCAGAATGAAAGCATCTCCCATGTAATATGCCGACAGAAATATGACAAGTTACTTGCGGAGCATGAACGTACGTTGGGTACATGGTTCACTCCAGAAGTCGTGAAAGCCCTTCATCAACAGATCCATCGCTTAAAAATATGTCGCGATGATCTTATTTCTGAGAACCAAGCTCAGAGGATCATTATCAATGATCAGAGCGCCGTGTTAATTGCCTCATTCACGAAGGCCGAATTAACTAAGCGCATAGTCTGCCGCGATCTGGCCGTGAAATTAAATCTAATCCCACCAACGCACATCCCAGAAAATAACAAAATCAGTCCGGCAAAAACCCCAGAACCAGCTAAAAACACAACTCCAGCAAAAACTGGCGACGCCGTGAACGTCGTCGAGCTGAGGAAGCTGCCATATTAGCAAATGCAGCGAAAGTGCTCGAAGAGGCCACTATTTGGTCGCCGAGCAATTCCCGGAATTTGTGAAACCAGATGAACAATTACCCACATCGGCGAAACCAGCTGAAACCGTATCTCAAATTTATGATGACAAGGAGGACGATATGAAGATCAGTATGGGCGTGTCCTCAGCAGTGTAACCACATCAGTTGTCGAGGATATTAGACCGACGACTTTGGTGACGAGCTGCCTCAACCAATTCTTCCCGTCGTGGTCGCCAAATACAACTCTCATTGGAAGAGGAAATTTCCCGTCGATATCGATGGAGAAAATCGAGATTTCATCGTCGATTTATGTACACTTTAGACGAATAATAGACTTATGTATTATTTATATTTTTTTGTGACTTAATGTTATAAATTTTATCAAAAATCAAATTTTTGTTTTATTTTTATTTTCTTGTAAAATTTGGTTTTTTTTATAAATAAAAACTTAATTAACGTTAATAATCATTTCCAAATATGGTATGATGATAGTGGAAGCCTAATTCCTATAAATATTATTATTAAAAAGGTTTATTCAACTAAGGGAGTTAAATTAGGAAGAATTTCAGTTCTCGTTAAAATAATTTAAAGCACTTGTGTGAAGTCAACCTTATTTTTCTTAAAATTAAAAAGAAAAATTTTATAAATTTAAAAACAGCTGATTTAACAGAGAATTAAATAATTTAGAAGAATTTTCATATTATCGCGTGTTAGTTAAGATACAAAATTTACAAATTTAAATAAATTTCTAGGTTGTTAATATTATTATACTTTTTCAGTAATTCAGGGGATTCAACCCTAAAATTTGATAATTGAAGAAAGTAGAATTGAAAAGCCTTATTAAATAAGATTTTCCCTTCAGGAAATTTTTAAAATATAGCATTTAAAATTATTAATTAGGATTTTTAATTTATTATGTATTGAATAAATTATTTATGATAAATGGGTAATCAAATTTTAATTACTATGCCTCGAACTATAATTTAGGCCAGTACTCAACGGTCAACTTGAAAGTCGATGGGAAAATGATACCACGGACGCATAAATGAGATCATTAATAAAGAATGGGAAATGTTAGTATTAATGTCGAGGGAGTCAGAGGAGCTAAGTAGACTTAAGTCCTTCTAACGGCAGTCAGGAACCCGAAAATGAGATTATCACGAGGAGTAGTATTAAAAATGGGGCTCACCTGCTCGTGGATTCTCGGCTGCTATATACAGTACCAACACGAGCTTGCTAATGGGTATATAGGAGTAAGGTCAACATTGTGGGGCGTCTGGGTGAGATAGCATCGACCCTATGAAAGTAAGGTTTTAGTAAAGCGAAATAGATTGAAACAAATGAGCACGAGTTTAAAGAAAATTAATTACACCCAGTACACCAACATTACCTAGTTATGCTTACATGGAATTTTATATTTAAATATTAATAAAATGCTAGAAAATTATATTTAATCATAATAAAAAGAACGCAGTTAAAACAATAATTATTTATTCTTGGATTTATATGAATTATAAAGACTTGTGATAAATACTTCAATGAATCTGTCATTGACATGGGTCTGCATCATTTTGATCATGAATATTCCGTCGCTCTGTAAGAATTCTCGACAGAAAAGAGAGAGCCCTTCTTTGTCAATTTTTTCATCCTCTTTTCTAAAAAACCTTTCAATATAACTTTGTTTACGAAAAAGTATTGAATATATCCACGAAATCGTATTTAAACTAGTCAAAACTAATAAAATTGATATCCATAAATACATAGACAAGAATAGTTTTTCCATCAAGGTATTGCCTTGCAATATACACTGCGTTACGAATTCTTTATTGCCACCGAATACTTTAAAGTCATCCACATAACAGTAAGACGTCCGAGGAAACATTCTAGTACTTCTCCAGTTAGTTTTTCCGGTAAAGACATTAAAAATAATCTCATACATTGACTCGCCTGTGTAATTACCGATCCTAACGAAAGATGACATGGCAAAGAGCTCAAAGAAACATATTCCTATATTTAAAAATTTGATGAGAATATACCAACTTATCATCCATGTTCCTCGTTTTTTATTGAAAGTGAAAATTTGAATATAATATGACAAAAACTTTTCAACTTTGTCAAAAATGTCATTTTTTAAATTTTGTTTTACTGACATTATTTGTTCAAATTTGGCTGTGAGTAAATTGATGGAGGAAAACAATTCTTTGTCCAGTAAACGAGATTGGGACACTGCGGATTCAGTGAAACTGTAAAGTTCATATGAATTCTTACCCAGGCATACCATTTTCCATATGAAATGTGGAATCATGAACAATAATCCTAAAACCATCAAATAGGCGTTTAAGAAGTTAGGTTGGTTGGTTAAGTACTTTTGACTAGCTATTTTCCAAGCTTCTGGTGATTGTGGCATTTCCTCGTGGGGTAAAAGAGATATTGTTCCTTTTGTGTAACAGTACGTATTCAAATGTCTATGAAGACCTGGATTTTCGAGATCAAAGCAATTTATATCGACGGTTTTCATTGTGTCAGTAATCAAAATCATACATATAAAAAGTGTCGGCGTATAAATGTGATTTAATTTGTCTACTAGATCCGTCAAATATAATTGCATAAACTGCTTGATTTGCCGATAATGAAATAGAAAATCTAATCCCAACATTATATTCTTGATTCTAAATAATATAAGAATATTAAATTATTAAATAGCTATTTAAACAAATAAAGTTTTTTAAAATTCCATTATGACAAAATAAAAGATTGTAAAAAAAAGTTATCTAAAATGAAAATCGGATGTCTAACGGAATTCAATAAATTAAAATGTTTTAATAATTGTTTTTGTCACAAAATAAGTTGTTTTTCAAAGAAATTTGTACCTTAAATTTTGAAATTTTTGTTTTTAATTTTAAAGTTTACAAATTTTAAAAGTAATTACAACCGTTTTCTTATAAAATAAGATGGTTTTATTTTAATATTTGAAAAGTTATACAAGGGCTTATTTTTGGAAAAATTAAGTTTTTTTGTAGTTAAACTTATAAATATATATTTTAAAAGCAATCATAATTATTTTAATGTTGAAATTTAATTTATTGTTTAAAAATGAAAATATTTGAAGTCGGAATATTTTAAAAAGCATATTATATGAATTTTTGCACATCACTCATTTAAAAGAAATTATTAAAATATTTATAAATCAAATTATTTATTCAACCGCAGTCATTTCAAAACTTTCTGGAACATTTTCATAACTTGTTTAGTCAAAATTCTTTATTCCAACATTCATTCCTCGATAAATTAAATGACAAAACAAACTAATTTTGTCTAATTTCCCTCTGAAATACATCCATAGCTAATCTTTTTCCAAGAATTTGGTCAATATTCTATTATTATTTAATAAAAGTACATTTAATTAAACTTATACTAGTTCTTATATATTAAAAAATCATTAAAAATACAAAAAAGCGCTTTTTCTGAAAATGACTAGAAATATTAAAAATAAATTTAAATAAGCATTTTCTTTTAAAATAAATGATTTCCAATGTCTTTTCGTCATCGACTCCCTTAATTTTGGCCGTGAAAAAATAAGTTGTTTGTTTTAGTTAATGTGTTGTAAAAAAATACCAAAATTAAAATTACATGCAAATGTTTTGTTTTAGTTTTTATTCAAATTATACAATACAAATGTAAGGACGGATAATTTATGAATATTGCACAAATAATTAAATTAACAAATTGTGCCTGAAGATATTCTACATCAATTAAGCATACCACTGATTTATATAAAAAGTTAGATTATAATAAAATAGTGAATTTGCCACTGTTGGGTTTGATTATGTTTGTTGACAACTTCGTTAATCTTTGCTATTTTTATGCAATTTTGCCACCATTGTATAAAGATAGTATTAACTTAATATAAAATTTACTCGTTGTTATTCAAATTAATTTTTATTACAAAACTTTTTATTTAGTTTCAATCGCTTGGTTATCCACACAGCTACATTCCTTCTTCCTAGGAATTTCCTCTGAAATAACTAATAATATAAATTTAAGAATTCATTTTTTTATATATCAAGTAACAATTTTAGAACATGCAATATAATAATAATTATTATTATTTTTCAAAATAATTATTAACATTATTATTGTTGAGGATACCTAAATAATGAAATAAAACAATTAATAAACATGTAAAATGATTGGGGGAAACAATGAGAAGTGAGTAAGATGTGGTTCTGGAGTCTCATAAAAAGAGAATGAAAAAGAAATGTTGAACAACGAGAAAGGAATAAGAGAAAATCAATAAAAACAGACAATTAAATCAAAGAAGGTCATTTATAATTAACAAGTGCAAATTTTGGAAAACAAAAACAAAATCCGCACATCATCTCGAAAGCCCTTTCAAGATAAGCGAAGAAATATTGTTTGAAAATCCGGGAAAGGGCATCTCCAAAAAAATGATTTATCAGGACAGCTGTCATCGATCATGGTGGCCCAAAATGAATTAGCGGTAAGAGATTCTATTTGACAGCAGTAAGTGATATTGAATGATGGAGTATAAAAAGGAAGCGCAATTGAAATCAACAACACAAAAAATTAAGACAAAATTGCGGGAGACAAGAAATTTGCAGGAGACAAAGAATTACAGAAGACAAAGAAAAACAAAAGGAATTAAAGAGAAATTTGAAACAGAAATTAAGCAAGGTCAAAGCAAAGCGAAGCAACTAAATCAGAGTTACCGATCTCAGAAACCCATCGCAGTGGTCAGTTGATTGTAAAGCTAATTGAATGATGGAGTATAAAAAGGAAGCGCAATTGAAATCAACAACACAAAAAATTAAGACAAAATTGCGGGAGACAAAGAATTACAGAAGACAAAGAAAAACAAAAGGAATTAAAGAGAAATTTGAAACAGAAATTAAGCAAGGTCAAAGCAAAGCGAAGCAACTAAATCAGAGTTACCGATCTCAGAAACCCACAGCAGTGGTCAGTTGATTGTAAAGCTAATTGATCCGAAAAGTGCTATTCTTCCCGAAGGGTCGCAATAAGCACTAAGTGTGATCGATTGATAATTCGTTGTGTCATTTTAAAGTGAAGATAAAGTGTATTAATCAATAAAGTTTATATCGTTTGGAGTTCGTTACTGTTGTTAAAAGCACGCTTGGAGTCAGATCGATAATAATTTCTATTCAAATTCACCGACAACCCCAACATTATTATTAATATTAATATTATTAACATTATAATTACTATTACTACTTTTATTAATACTATAATTAATATATATATATATAACTCAATGATAATACTACTAATATTTTAAATTCAACCATAATCTGACTGATATTGGGCTGTGTCTAGTTTAACAGAAAGAAAATATAAAAATATATCAATAATAATAAAATTATTATTTACAATTCCGGCCAAACTATTAATAACTAAATTTTTATTAACATTATCAGAAATGTTTTTGAAATAAATTTATTAAACAAAATTCCTAAACATTATAAAAATGTCTTATAAAACTTTTCCAACCTTAGTACATTTAGTAAAAACTATTTACACACGTTTAAAACATTAAAAAGTATTTAAACTTAAATACAAAAAATAGATGGAAATCATATGATCTTGCTTTTGTAAAAAATTTATTAAAAATACAATCTCTAGTAGACAATAAAACATCATCAATATCTAAATCATCATCATCATCTTGTTCCTCTTGACTGGTCTCATAATCAGGTCTTTCACCTCCAAATAGTGGTTCATCAGGGAATATCTCCTTGAATATTTGACCACTATATTTGACCTAGATATCGGCAATTCCTAAATAGTGTCCAAATGCGAGACTGGTATGTGCGGTCACCCACTGTCGCCTATCATCGTTGTTACTTAAAGGGATTTTCTTATTTTTATTGGTGTTTGCGTTGACCTTCTTTCTTTTAAAACACTGGAAATCATTCCTTTTGCAGTTCGAAATAATCTTTCAAATTATTCATTACATTGTGGATAATACGGAAATAAAAAGCTTTGTTTTACTCCCATGATCAAATTGAAAACCTGAAATAGCTTACTCTGAAAATTTGAACCGTCACCTGAGTGAATAAATTCTGGGAATCCAAACTTTGTAATCCATTGAGCCCATATGGAATTAGCCACAGTTTGTGAAAAAATATCTTTCAGTGAATCAGATATGCGTATTTAGTAAAATAATTTATAAAACCGATAATATATCTATTTCCTTGTGATGTTATTTGAAAGGGTCCAATCAATAGCAATCATTTGAAATGGCTGAAATATTTTAAAATTTTGAAGTGACGCTCTAATTCCTCCATTTTTATCTTTCGATTCTTGGCAAAAAGTACAAAAAGATATTTTTTCTCTTCTTTCACTTCGAATATCAGGCCAAAAAATTCATTTTGAACAGCTTTGTAAGTTTTTTCTACGCCGACATGTCCTAGTTGCTTATGAAAATTATTTACTATTTCCTTTCATTTCTCATTTGGTAGTACTTCACGGTATATTTTGTTATCGATGATGTATAACAAATCCCCTCGAATTCTAAAATTACTTTTATGTTTTAATATTTTTTTGAATTATTTTATCGATTTCTTCAATGCTTCCACTTTCTTCCTTTGTCACTGTACATAATACCTTCTCAGGATTTGATTCCGATCTTGAACATGATTCACTGTAGATTTTTACATTTCGCTTCTTTTGTGGTTCTTTGTGCAGTAATTGACATTGTTCACATTGGGGAAGTCTTGACAATGCATAAGCGTTAAAATGCTCTTTTACCATTCGGTACTGAATTTCCATGTTCCGCTTTGTTATCATAATCTTTTATAATCTGTCTGTAGTATGTGCACATTCCAAGAAAATATTGTAACTCTTGAATATTTACAGGGAGTTTTATTTTACTGATTGCCAAAATCTTGTCCCGGTCTACTTTAATACTAAGAGCACTTATAATATATGCCAAACATTTTATTTCTTTTTTGATAAAAGTACATTTATCGGGTGCTAATTTTAATACTGCTTCTTATATTCTAGATAGAACTTGAGGGAGTCTTTGGTTATGTTCTTCTAACGACTTGCCAAATATCAAAACACCGTCTAGATAAATTACACAGTTTTCATTTTCTAGTTTTCATTTTTCAGAATAATTTTCATCATGTTCTGAAATGTTGCAGGCGCAGCACATAACCCAAATGACATTCGTGAGAATTAAAAATATCCACATCTGGTACTAAATTCCGTCTTTTGAATATCAGTTTCGTTCAATGGTACCTGATGAGAGTGCTGTCTGGTTGTGATGGAGCGTTGTGATGACTACTGATGATCCCTAAGGGAACACAGTATAAAATCTAAAAGTAGAAACATAAAAAACAGCTGAAACCGTAAGGTTGAAGCTCATCCGTACGGATTATGCCTTCTCTTTAGAGAGGCTGGTAAAACCAAGCTTCGGGACTTGCCATATCTAAAGTGGTAAGGTATTTTGCATCTCCTATCGAGTTAAATATTTTTGAGCTGCTGGGTATTGGGAATATTGGTCTACATATCTTTGCATTTAACGCTATGTAATCGATGCATATTCTCATATCTCCATTTTTCTTTTTTACTACTACTACCGGAAAATTCAATGGCGACTTGCTCGTTTGTATTATTCCTGATTGCAATATTTCTTTAAAATAGTTTTCTACTTAGTTTTTTACCAACAATCATATACTTCCTAGTATATTCAAAACTCACAGTCTCTGACACTATCACATTAAAGCATCATTTCAGGACCGTTTCAGCATTGTTTTCCGCACCAGGCCACAATAATGCGGTGCGATCTAGTTTAAAGTCTTACTGAACGTCTTTGAGACAAATAGTATTTCAATACTTTTTATTTCAATGCAATCATTAACATGGTTAACAACAATGCCATCTCGTTTCATGTAACGTAATCCTATGTAGATATTTTGGAAGATATCATTAATTATTTCAAAAATTTGGTTAACAGTTTCTAAACCTATTTGTATTTTTAACAGAATCTTACCGTGCCTTTGAATTTTAGTTCCGTTTGCACAGCTTATTAGTGCATGACTTCTTAAAACAGGTAATCCTGGTTGAATTTCTATAATCTTCTGTAAAAATCTTTTGTTCACAACGTTTATGTCACCCCGTGTCAAACATAATTTGAGTATTAATGCCCTCTACTTTCCCAGAAATAGGTTTATTAATGGCTTTTCTATGTGGCCCTCTGAAATATTGAATGAAAATTGAAAAATCTTACGTTTCTGTTTCGCTGTCGACCCTTCAATAAAATCCACTAATGATATACTAATGATGGTTTCATGCTTTTCTTTACCACTGTCTTTTCCATAGAACTGACCTTAACTATTGATGATTCTTGCTCTTCAAATTGTTCACATTCTTCTTCGTAGTTAATTGCTTCTTCTAAAGCTCGGAATCTATATCTATTATTTACTTTGTCTCCACTATTTGAAATGTTTGGTCAAAATCTTTGAATGTGACCAGATTTATTACAGCGGTAGCATTGTAAATTTCTTCTAAATTGACAGTTTCTTTTCAGATGTCCTATTTTGCATTCAAAACATCGAACTTCGTTTTATCGTTTATTTTGCCATTTTTGATTAGAATCAACTGGTTTTCCTACTATAAATTCATATTTTCGTTTTTAATCATTTGCTAGTTTTGAATAATGTTCCATTAATTGCTTAATTTCCTCGGATGTTTTAGTTTTCTCAAGTTTTCTAAAGACATTTTCTTTTCTTGCATCGTGATCGTCTTCATCTTTAATTGCAGCAACTGCTTCATTGAGTGATTTTGGTTCCAAATATTTCAATATGCCAGAAATAGTTTTTGAAGCAAGATTATTAATGAAAACTTTTTAAATAATTTGCTTATCTTCAATTTTTAATTTATTTGCTTCGACTTTTATTCTAGTAGCAAAATTCATTAAATTTCGAATTTTTTGAATTGTGCTTATTTTTTTCGAGCGTATTTCAGCTACTCTGCTTAAATAAAAATCCAAATTTCTTACTTTTTCATCTACAATACTTTCAATTTTGCTAAGAATTTTCTCATTGAATAAACTTCGAAAAAAATCGATGTTTAGAACTTCTTTTAATGTTGGCTCCAGATCAGTGATTTTTATTTATCTTCTACAAATGATCTTCTATTTTTATCAGGCCATTTTTCTCATATTTCCCGAGATTTGAAATTTTCTCTATTAAAATTAAATCCGATAAGCACCCTGCTCATGACGCCAAGTTATATTTAAATAGTAATAATTAAATTAAGCTATCAAAATAAATAATTAAATTTTAAATTTAAATTCTATTTCATTTACCTCAATATTTAAACAGTATCATAATTAAATAAACTTTAATTCATATATATCACATAAACATATTGAATCCTTTTTCAAATATGCAGAAATCAGATTGTCATCAAATTTGATTGATTTTCTGATAGTCAGCTTTGAGGCATATGTAATATTTTCAGCTGAATTACATAGCCTAAAATTCATTCATTTTTTCAAATTTTTTACAGATTTACCGTACAGGCTATTGTTGTACAGTTTAAATAAGTCCCTATATAATTCACTAGCACTCTATGCTCTTAATAGAGTGCTCTTTTGAAAGTAAATTTTAAATATAGGTCCTTTACACGGAAGTTTTGGAAACAATCTGTAAGCAAATATACGTCCAATTTAAGGTATAAAAGCTTATAGTCAAACATTGTGTCGCAATTCTGCTGAATCCAAATTTGTTGGTTAGTAGAATATTCTTCATTAGTTACAGAACCTCAAATCAGCGGTAATTCATAAGTGAATTCTAAAACTTCCTAAAATACAGTCAAATCATACGAAAAGATACCATTGGCTTGAACATTTGCGCCATCAAAAGCAGAAGTTAAAGGCAAATCGGAAAGTGTCTTAACAGCTTTAGCGAGGCTTGTATTGACAAATTGCATACTATCTAAAAATCAAACAGCCGCTTTATCAATGTACGCGGGAGGGAGATGAATTTCTCTGTAGTCGGAATAATGTGCAATCTCCCAGAAGGAAAATTATTCAGACCATACTTCAAAATGTGATGTAGATCATACCATTAATAACCTTAGATCTGTGAATTAAATATAAATTGGGGTGATTGGATGCATAATCTATTAAATCGGTCTTTACCCGTTTAACGGGTACCACCCTATAAGTTAAATATTAATAGCAATATTCAAATCGCTAGTTTTCCTCTTGAACTTGGGGATGTTACAAAGTTTTATGGGACAATCAAAATCGAGGTCGAAATTAATTTCGTCTAAATAGGAATTGTATACGTGTAATCTATTCCTATTTCTGCGGGTAACTTTACGTTTTAGAAGGGCCAATACACTATAAATAAAGCACATATCGTCACTATTTCGAAAGTTTACTATTGCATTTTTACCGGTATTTTTACAGGTGTTTGAATGTAGTTATGGCCTGCTAGCCTATTAATAATTGAATATTTAGTGAAAACAAAATCTATATCTTATTTTAACTACCCGTCATCCGCTTTCTAAATAAGTAAACTTTTCTATTTTATTTAATTTCTTAATTCCCTCTATTATAAAAATAACCGAAAAAACTTTCGAGAAGAAATTATCCTTAATCTCTCCATCTTTCTAGAACTGAATGAGAACAGTGAATTGAATTTTCATTGGTCTCATTCCTACTATCTCTTTATTTTATTTTTAAATAATTTTATCTTTTAACTCAATTTGATCAATATTCTGATGTCCAACATCAAATCGCAGATTCTTTCGAATAAATTTCTATTCCAGGTTCGTCGTCAATATCAACAGAACCACCGACTTGATTATTATTAATACATTCTTCATCGTCACTAATGACTAGTTCAATTGTATTAATTTTTGCCGAAACTCTAGATACCTTTATATCAGGTCTTTTTAATTAATTAATTTTATTATTATTGAATTAATTAGAGGAATCATAACGTGATTTCCAGTGCAATTCCCAATAAAAAACTACTTTCGAGCTAATGGCTCTCATCATTTCTCTTCGCGATGAGTGTATAGTAGAGTAAACTTGACACTGTTAAATTTCTGTTAATTAATAATTATTTTATGCAGTTACCTTTTAGATAAAATTAAATCATGTTATCGTAAAAATCGAACATTAAATCATAGAACAATTACTTCGCAAAAATTCAGCAACTTTGATCTAGAATAGGAATAATTTACAAACTAAATGATTAAAATATTTTTCCATCTATTAACTTTAGGCATTCAAAATTCTACTTTATGTTTCAATTGACTCGTGCCTCGAATTGAACTCATTTTGGAGCCAATTCCTCGGCACATTCAATAAAATGCCTAGCTGGTTTTGATCGTGAAGGATTTCGTGTGAATATGTAAAATCATTATTTGAACTTCCCGTAGGGCTTCAAGCTGCTTCCGTGGCTATATGGTCTGGAGCGTGAAATGTGGAGAGTCTTACCAAGATGGCTTGCACAGGTTGTTTATGGTAAGCTACCATCCACTAACTGGGCTTCATTCGGAACTGATGTGTTCTATACCATTGCTGACGACACACACCATGGTCTATGTCAATTACTTTTTTTCTTACAAGTTTAAATATAGATGCATGTAAAATAGATATCATTCTGATGGAAATTAAAACACAAGGGGCATAATCATGATTTTCGTATCATTGAATTCATTCAAAAGGTAAATTTATTAGAAATATGTAATTGACATCAAAATTTGGGTTTCGTCTTGACATAATTCATCATATAAAAGATATATGGTCGCAAATACATTACAAAATCGTCTATATTTTTGAGCCACATTACTGCTATATATCACATAAAACTGAATCGTGTTGCTAATGAAAAAATCGTATCAAATTCTACTAACCATAAAATATTTTCTAAAATCAAATCAACTATACAATAAAAATTACAGAGTTTATCCAAAGTTTTTTCGAGAGCTTTTCTAATATCAGTAGCGCCTACCGGTTAGATTTGAATCAGAACTTAGTATTCAAGTTTTTTCATTAAAATTGATCAAATTGGAAATGGTATATATACTTTATTTTGTTGTGTATTATTTGTGTGCGTTTTTATGCATTAAACAAAGCAAAGAATTAAAATTTTTGCTTAAAATTTTTAAATTCTTGTTTTTAAGTGTCATTTTTGTCGCTTTTCATCTGATTTTTTAGACGCTTTATTTGTCGGGTATATTGGCTTTTCTAATTATGCTGAAATATATAATTTATATTTAATCATCTATTTCAGTGTTTCTCAAACTGTGTTCCGCGGAACCCTAGGGTTCCGTGAACAAATTTTTGGGGTTCCGCGAGAAATTCCATTCGAATTTGAATTTTAATGTAAAAAACATTGGAGAAACCACAGATTTTTTAATGAGAGTTTCGGTTAGAATTTTAATACATTTTTAAACATAAGAACAATTCGGTGGATTTTTTAAAATTTCAGTTTAAAAATGTAGAAAAAATATTTGCAAACTTTTCATCGCCTACTTTACATATATTTATATTTAATACATATATAATACATATATATTTATTTTTTATTTCTCACAAAGTAATTTAATAAAATAAAAGTATATATTTTTAGATCTAAACTAAAATAAGATATTAATGCTTATATATATATATATATATATATATATATATATATATATATATATATGTGTGTGTGTGTGTGTGTAAAGTAAACCATTAAAAGTTTACAAATATTTTTTCTACAGTTTCAAACTGAAGTTTTAAGTGACCAAGCAATTCAAACTATTCTTCCATCTCCTTCCACTTATTTATGTGAGAGCAGATTTTCAACAGTCACTTTAACCAAGACCAAACAACGGAATAGATTAAATTTGACATCGATTGTAAAATTATCGTTGACAAATCTTCCACCAAATATTGAAGATTTATGCAAGTCAATGCAATCTCATTTTTACCATTGATACATAAATTAATGTTTTCTTTGAATTAAAGGTTTTTTTGAATTAATATTTTTTTTATTATACTTTTATATATATATTTAATTTTAATAAAAAATTTCTTTGCTATTTTTACTTATATTAAAACAATTTAGTGTAAAACTTTATTTTTATTTTCATTGTGACAGTTTTTTCAAAAAAATTACTATGAAAGTTCATTAATATGAAATTTTCTCTTTAAATTGCTTAAAATAAATTCACCCCTTTTTGATCGACAAATATGTCAAAAAGGAGGAAGTAGTGGGATACCGGCCCTCTAGCTCAGAGGCCATCTAGCTCACATACCCCCCCCAAAAAAAAAATTTTTTTGCGCTAAGTTTAAAAGTACAAATTTTTTAAGACAAAGACAATGACTCATTCAAGGTCATTGGATGATTCATCAAATTTTTAAAACAAAGACCATGACTCATTCAAGGTCATTCAACGTCATTGGGTGACTCATCATTTTTTCAAAAATTTTTCTATGTTTAAAAGTACATCTATTTTCAAGGTCATTCAAGGTCAAGATCATTCAAGGTCAAGGTCATATTATTTTTAATCATTTTTAAATTTAAATTTACTACTTATAAAAATAAGTAGTATATATTTGTAAATTATTTTATTATTATTATTATTAATATTATTATTAATATTAGTATTATTATTATTATTATTATTATTATTATTTTTCAAGGTCATTCAAGGTCAAGGTCATTCAAGATCAAGGTCATTCAAGGTCATTCAAGGTCAAGGTCATGGAATTTTTAAACATTTTTAAATTTAAATTTACTACTTATAAAAAATAAGTAGTATATAGTTGTAAATTATTTTATTATTATTATTATTAATATTATTATTAATATTAGTATTATTATTATTATTATTATTATTATTATTTTTCAAGGTCATTCAAGGTCAAGGTCATTCAAGGTCAAGGTCATGGAGTTTTTAAACATTTTTAAATTTAAATTTACTACTTATAAAAAATAAGTAGTATATATTTGTAAATTATTTATTTTTATTATTATTATTATTATTATTATTATTATTATTATTTTTCAAGGTCATTCAAGGTCAAGGTCATTCAAGGTCAAGGTCATTGGATGACTCATCATTTTTCAAAAATTTTTCTATGTTTAAAAGTACATCTATTTTCAAGGTCATTCAAGGTCAAGATCATTCAAGGTCAAGGTCATATTATTTTTAATCATTTTTAAATTTAAATTTACTACTTATAAAAAATAAGTAGTATATATTTGTAAATTATTTTATTATTATTATTATTAATATTATTATTAATATTAGTATTATTATTATTATTATTATTATTATTTTTCAAGGTCATTCAAGGTCAAGGTCATTCAAGGTCAAGGTCATATTATTTTTAATCATTTTTAAATTTAAATTTACTACTTATAAAAAATAAGTAGTATATATTTGTAAATTATTTTATTATTATTATTATTAATATTAATAATATTATTATTACTATTATTATTATTAATAATATACTTATAAAAACTTTAACTATTATTATTAATATACTAATTACTTATAAAAATTATTATTAATATACTTATTACTTATAAAATTATTATTATTAATAGTATTATTTATTATTATTAATATACTTATTACTTATAAAAATTATTATTAAAATACTTATTACTTATAAAAATTATTATTAAAATACTTATTACTTATAAAAATTATTATTAATATACTTATTACTTATAAAAATTATTATTAATATACTTATTACTTATAAAAATTAATATTAAAATACTTATTACTTATAAAATTATTAATATTAATAATATTAATAATATTAATTATAATAATAATATATTAAACAAATATATATATATAAAAACAAAAACAACTTTACAAAAACAACTTCATAAAAAACAAAGATTTAATTATAAAAATAAATACATAGTGTTATCACATTTAAAACCTCTATAAAGTAATATTTCGCGTTTCGTCACGCTGCGGTTTTTGAATGAAAAAAAAAAAAAAATTAAAATTAAAATTATAAAAATTATATCTAATTTCATAATAAAAATGAAAACTATTACAAGTTTTCTAGATAAATAAGATTCCAAAGTAAGAAAATCAGTTTTTTAAAAACATTTATTATTCTGATAAATACACATCATCAATATCAATGTTATCTTCATTAAAACTATCGAAAAGCTGTCCATTATCACTGATTTCGGTAGAGTCATCAAAACTAGGACTCAAACCACCGAAAAGCTGTCCATTATCGCTGATTTCGGTAGAGTCATCAAAACTGGGGCTCGAACCACCGAAAAGCGGCTCATCCAAGAAATTAACTTGGTCACTAACTATTGCATCAACCCCAAAATAATGCCCAAATGCGATACTGGTATTTTTCTCCACCCACAATCGCTTATCATCGTTATTACTCAAAGCGATTTTACTGTTTTTAAATGTGTACAGCTGATGGTTCCGCGTCCCTATCCTACTTTGAGGTACTGTGAAAACTACGTTTTTATTGTAGCAATCCAAATAAGACTGATGTTTGATGTCAGTCCCCAACAACTTCACCCCCTTAGCCCTCATTGTATCAGATTTACCTAATAAACTATAGCACTTGGGTCTTAAGAAAACCCACTCCTTATACCCGAGACCTTTGCTTTCATCTTTAAATTTTCCTATCACAGAATCTAATTTCCTCGAGTATAAGGGATGTGCCGGTCGTAATTTGAGGTATCTAAAAGGTTGTCTCTTATCATTGCCGGCAAAAGAATGTCAAGCTTACAGTGCTTAACCTCAAGAAAAAACGAATCAGTGTCGCCGGCAACGATATTTATATCACAGTTGAATTCTGATCGATATTTTGCCAATTCATTATATTGTAATTGGTACATCCGCAGCTTAGACAGGTCTAGTACTGATTGGCCAATGTAGCTAGGCCTGTCTAAACATATAGAATCTTTGTTCAGATGAGCAGCAATCAAATCATCCACTATTTTAATGGACTTTTTGAAAGTCGGTTTTGAGGCATATACAATCATCTTTTCAGCTGAATTGCATAGCCTCAAATTCATCCATTTTTTCAAATTCTCAACGGACTTCCCATATAGGCTATTATTAAATAATTTATACAAATCTCTATAAAGCTCGCACTTTGTGTTTGAGCGTAAATCTGTATTTCTTTGTATATATTCTTTAAAAATAGGTGATTGTTTAAATTTAATTGCCCTATGAATACACTCAACTTCTGCACCCAATTCTATATACAGCTTGAGAAGTCTCCAGTGAAGAACATGGTTCTTCTTACTGTAATGCGTGAGCATTAACTTCTCAACTTTTGAATTGGGCGGGCACATTTTTTCAGAAGCAAGCGGAAAGTCGTTCAAATACTGATGCACACGCTCAGGGATATTGATGTCAACTTCCATTGTATAACCATACGGAAGGAATTCAATATTCGCATTCACACATTCACTCAGCACATCATTCAGATTATCATGCACCCAAACAAAATCACCATACGGAAGGTTTTGGCTAAGTGCCCAACCATATAAATTATTAATGTCGATATACAAGAGTTCTGTATCTTCAGAACTTGCAACATGATGTTTGTTAACAAATGTTAACCCACCCCGTATTCCACCCTCATAGAAATTAAACATTTCCATGTCCTGCAAAAGTTCTATGGGTTCCTTTAATGTCATGAGAGCGGACGCCCATGACATTCCAGGAATTCCATAAAAATTCAGAGGTTCTAAACCATTGTAAGCAATAGCCTTTGCGCGAAATTGCTGAAAATAGTCGGCAAGGAGGAATACGTCTAATTTTAGGTAAGTTAACATATAGTCTAACATTGTAGTGCAATTTTGCTGTGTCCAAATTAGTTGGGCGGTAGCATATTCATCATCAGAAACAGAATCCCATTTTGGAGGTAGTTCGTAAGTCGATTCAAGGACCTCTAGTGATACTGCAAAATCATAAGGAAAGATACCCTTTGCCTTAACAATAAGACCATCAAAAGCAGAACAAGTTAGAGGTAGATCAGTAAGAGTTTTTACAGCCTTGGCTAAAGAGCAATTTACAAATTGCATACTATCTATAAATCTAACAGCTAATTTCTTAATATTTACAATCAAAGATATGAATTTCTCAGTTGTTGTAGGAATGATATTTAATTTCCAAGACGGAAATTCATTCAATCCATACTTTAAAATATGATGAAGGTCATATCCTCTCAAATTATGAAAGACGATAGGTAACTGTTTGCTTATTTTCTTATTTATATTACAGTTACGACAGGCAGCACCAAGATACTGACCTGTAAAATGATCATGGTCCTTAACCTTATTTCTAATAAGTTTTTTACAAAGATAGCAAGTTCTACATGCGATGAACTGCTGTTCCTCATTAGAAGTAAGATTATTCATAGGTTTTTTACCATGATTTTCATAATATGGTAGGACAATTGTGACAGCAATTTCCTCTACCTTCTTTAAAAATTCCAATACACATTCCAAGCCTATAAAACTGAAATATTGTGTAGTATTTGTTAAATTATTTATTAATAATAAGCCTGCTGATATCGGCATGTGTATTTGATGATGTTTTACTTCTTTAGGCAAAACAGCCTCAAAATCCGCATAAATTACGAATGGTGGGGTAATCATTTTAGAATAATTTTTAAATATTAAGTTTTTATTTTCAGGGAGCGTGTATATAGTTGTTCCTAGTTGATTTTTAGCGCACAAATCAACATGGGCCTTAAAGGTTTTATCATAATAAAAACCGTTTAAACAATGGGGACACCATTTTACGCGAATTCTGGTGTTACATTCACTACTCGAATGACAATTCAACAGTCTATTTAAATTAAAAATTGCGGTATAATGAAGATTATCACCGTCTTGTAATAATAAAAGATTAATCGGGTTACCACCGATAACCTTTGTTCGATGAATTAAGGCAAGGTGAGGATGATGAGGTACATAATCAATGTCATTCAATTGTTTAGAAGGGGTGTTGTTATATTCAAAGACATTGATGGCTAAATTTAAATCGCTATTATTTCTCTCAAATTTGGGTATGTTACAGAGTCTCATTGGACAATCTGTAATTGAATCATAATTCAATTCATCCATAAAAGTAGTGTAAGAAGAAACACGCTCCCTATTCTTTAAAACTATATCACGCTTTAAAATCGATAAGACACTATATATATAAAACACGAATGATCTGTGTTTTTAACGTTTACGATAGCCTTTTTACCTACTAGAGATTCAGGCGTAGGGATAAAACTATGCCCGGCTAATCGACTTACAGGATAATACGTGGTTAAAATAAAATCGATTTCTCGAATCTTAACTACGCGCCACCCACTTCCTAAATATGTGAATTTTTCGATTTTCTCATTTAACCGACTCACACCATCAACAAGAAAACTATCGGAAAAGACACATGCGCTATTCGAAAAGAAATTATCTTTTATTTTCCCATCTTTTTCAAATTGAATGAGAGCTGTAAACTGAACTTTTACAGATCCCATTTTCTTTATTTCGAGTTGTAATTTATTTACAAGTTTATCAGTTAGGGCGATTTGAACAAGATTTTGATTTTCTAAATCAAATCGAATATTTTTACGGGAACCTCTTAAGTCAATCTCTATTTCAGGTTCATCGTTTATTTCAATATTTACAGAACCCCCTATTTGATTATATTCAGTTTCGTCATCACTAATGATGATTTCTATTTTTTTAATTTTAGCAGGGATACACGGCAAGATTTTATCAGCAGGTCTTTTTAATTTTTTAGTAACAGTTGTATTATTGTTTTTAGTGATCTTTGTATTGTTATTATTATTATTACTAGCATTTTTCGCATTAATCATTTGAAATAATGCCTTTTTATTAATTTTAAATTGATTTAAATGGCTAGAGTGTTTCTTATAAAACTCTAGATATTCAATGTCTTGGGCTGTATCGCATTTAGGGCAAATAAAAAAGTCGATGCCATAGAATCTATGACCATAGTAACTTTCCATAG
The DNA here is from genome assembly GCA_022537955.1 of Schmidtea mediterranea. Taxonomy (NCBI): domain Eukaryota; kingdom Metazoa; phylum Platyhelminthes; order Tricladida; family Dugesiidae; genus Schmidtea; species Schmidtea mediterranea. The sequence goes on from CM039680.1 coordinate 211,017,150, forward strand.
TCGTATGGCATTTCGAGTTATGACCAATTCCAGATTGGCAATAGTTTTTATACAAACGACCTGATAAATATGTAATTATTATCAAATGTTTATTATTATTTAAATCATATATGAATCAAATAATAATATATAAATGATGATAATTATGTAAATATTTATAAAAATTAATATTCGTATTTCAAATCATATATTTCTATTTCAAATAATATTTCTATTTCAAATAATATTTCAAATAATATATTTCTATTTCAAATCACTTATTTCTATTATAAATTAATATTCGTATTATAAATCATAAATTTCTATTATGAAAATACATCACATATTTCTATTATAAATTAATATTCTGATTACAAATCAAATATTTCTATTATAAAATTAATATTCTGATTACAAATCATATATTTTTATTTCAAATCATTTTTCAAATAATATATTTCTATTATAAATTGATATTCTGATTACAAATCAAATAATATATTTCTATTTCAAATCATATATTTCTATTCATATTTCAAATCATATATTTCTATTTCAAATCATATATTTCTATTCATATTTCAAATAATATATTTCTATTATAAATTGATATTCTGATTACAAATAATATATTTCTATTTCAAATCATATTTCAAATAATATATTTCTAATATAAATTGATATTCTGATTATAAATCAAATAATATTAATCATTTTCAAATCATATATTTCTATTCATATTTCAAATCATATATTTCTATTATAAATTAATAATATTTAAAGTATTATAATACTTTAAATATTATTAACTTATACTCATTAAAATACTCTTATAAAATAATGATAAATTTTAAAATAATAATGCTCCTTAACATATTTAAAAAATAATAATGTTCATTAAAATATATTAAAAATAATTAAAAATAATAAAAATCCTACATTTTTTATAGGAAATCTCGTCTTCCCCAGAAACGTCAGCAGAAACGGGGCCATAATTGTGGTCTTCCCCAGAAACGGGGGCATCCCCAGAAACGGGGGCATTATTGTGGTCTTCCCCAGAAACGGGGGCATCAGCATTTTCATCTCCATCCAAATCTACTAAAATGGCTTTAAAAATAATAAAATAAAATAAAAATTTACCATGATTGATTTCGTCTTCGCTATCACTGATAACAATGATTTCCGTTACAATAACTTCTAAAACAATAATAATAATAATAATTTAATAAATAAATTTACCACTATCATCGATTATAATAACTTCGTTATCTTTTTCGGTGACATCATACCACTTAAATGTACCTTAATAATAAATAAATAAAAGAAATAATAAAATAAAAACTTACCGTTTCCCTCCGCCAATAATTTTCTTAAAATACTATCGTTTTCCATCTTGATTATATTTTTTGAAATCCCGCGAGTAAAATTTTGAAATAATTGTGACAAATTCTACTTTTGTCAATGTTTATAAAGAGAATAATATTTTCAGGATTTAGCCAATCGCATTTTAGCAATACACACATATAGGTGAGAGATTTTTACGCATGCAGCCTATTCTGTGTAGGCATGTGTTCTTTGTAAATCACATACAAACTTTTGTTTGTATGTGTTTTCTTTATTCAATTTTGTGTATGCATGCACTTATCATGTGATGATCACGCACTTATCATGCACTGTCTTTGTGATCACGCACTTAACATGCACTGTCTTTGTGATGATGCATTAGCTTTAATTAAACACATAATAATAATATTAATAATAATAATAATAAAAATAAAAATAATAAAAATAATAATAAATAAAAAATATTAATAGTTAAAACATAACAATAAACATTAATACATTTATTAATCATCAAATCTCTTGGATAATAACCAAGCTAAACAATGTTGACCACATGTTAAGGTCCATGGTTTTTGATACATAGTTTTATTATAGACAATAGGTTTACCCATTGTTTGCAGTTTCGAAACCATTAAAGCCGGATAATAGAAACCCATAGGATCAAATACAAATATCTTGCTAGGCTTCATATATATTGCTAACCAATGTTCTCCACCGAGATGAGATGATTGAGTATTGACGATAATGGCTTGATTATTACGTAAATATGGAATTTTATCAAGAGGAAAAACCCCTAAAAATTCATGTCCTAGTATTTGTTTTCCAATTCGATAGACCTGAACAGAACTACATCAATAATATTAATAATATATTTAAAAACTTACTCCATGACAAATTATCATAAATTATCTATACATTTATACCAACAACGTTTGAACTTTCTTCAAACCAACACTGTTCTGTTTGCAGTTATTTGAACCTCATTTTCAAATACTCCATATATTACAACATGTACCGGTTCAGATGTAGCTTTAGCAAACTTTATATCTAATCGTAAATTACCATTTTGAGGTAATTGACTCTGATTTAAATCGAAATCGGGTGCCAAAACAAATGTGAAGAATGGATATTTGTTTTTAAAATCTTCAAGAGTTATACCACAATTAAGGTTTTTATCCAAATAACCCATATTTCTAACTATACTCTGCATATATGTAGCACAATAATTATCATTTTCGAAATCTTGAGTATATGTTTCTCTATAATCACTATTTTTCGATAAAGTTAGCGATGTTACACCAAAGTTTTTGAAAATTGAGCTCGATGTTAAGTATGATCCATTATATTGAGATTCACTTTGAAATGTTACCAATATAAAGTTGGGCATTTTTCTATCTCCAAATATTTGTTCCTTATAGAAAGAAGCTGAACCTTTAGCAATTGCAAATTGAACAATTTCCTTTGTTTTCAATGGATATATTGCATGCTTAGAATTAAGCCCCAATTGATGACCTGCTAATACAGAAGGCTCAACACGAACTCTTCTTACCAATAATTTTGCATCAACTAATTGAAGAATTGGTGTTGTGGTGGCACTTGTTAGTGATAATGCCGAATCAGATCTTTTCAATCTAATGTGTACATTAACACCTGGGAGTAAATATTTCGGTTGATCCATAAAATCGAGTTGTAATGATGAGCACATGGTAAATAATTTCGATCCTTTAATCCACTTTTTCCTATCATCATCACTACCATAACCCATAGGAGTTAAACATATATTTTTAGTATCACTATTGTAATTTATAATAGTTTCTATTAGAGCTTTGTGAATATATGTACTGTTACCACCCTCAATCTTGATATTATTAAATCCGAGAACTGCATCTTTAAAAAGTGTATGAAACAAGAAATTGTTTGGTATTACATCACTAGGTTCACCAAACGGTTTTCTATCTTTATCTACAACTTTGATCTGAACAGTTAACAATGTATCGTTCAAATCTAGATATTCAGTTTGGGAACCATTAATATAAAATTCAATATCAGTTCTACTATCCATAATAGAATTCATCGGGAATACATCTTCAAAGGCCCCCATTTCAATTACTGCTTGGGGAGATGGTCTATCAAATAAACACAATTCAGATTTACCACAAATCATTTTTGAAATATAGTTCCATGTCCTTTCATTCGTTTGTTTATATGTTTATGATGTCTTTAACGTTTTTGAGCCGGTGCCGGTGTCGGTTCCTGTTTTTGAAACATACCCGGTAGAACTTTCGCTAACTCTGATAATGCATTTGATTACAGAGATGGTAATATTTTCTGCTCATTCATTATCACATCTTTAGCAGTTTTCATACCAAAACGACCAATGCGTTTAAGAATAGGAAGTGCAAATCTACCAATTGTTCTCAACAATCCTGATCCATACTGTTTACCAATAAAATATGGTAATTCGCCACCACTTTGGCTACCACTATACATACTAATAATATCGTTATTGGCTATCTAATTTACGAAAATGTAATGTCAAATGAGTTTTTGTATCTTTACTAAATTCAATAAGTTTACCACTATCATCACGAATATTTATTTCTATATTGTTTATACATGATGTTGATACCGGTAAGTACATGGATTATCGATATTTATATTGACAACTTCATCCTGGTCATGTTTATCAACCCAAACAGATTTCAAAAGAGGAACCAAAGAATCACTAATAATTATAGGATCGATGATGTTAGTATATATGAACATTTGTCTATGAAGTTTTATTATTTTTGGTTTGCGTACACCAAAAGCACTTGCCCTATATGTTTGCTTATCTAATCCCAATGTATTAGCCAAATTCTTATCAAATGTAACTTCACAAATGTTATTATTCAGACTGAATTTGCATATTCCATCTTTAAGAAATTCAATAGTTTTAAATATGTGTAAACAATTTAATGAAATATATTTATGTAATTCTTCAAGTGTTTCAATATATAATTCATTAGTAAATGTAAATGTATCTTCCACCTCATTAATATATGATACAGATATTTTGATGTTTTCGATCGTTACACTTTTCTCATCAAATGTTTTGAATTGTATTAGGTATTCAGTTCCAGGAACAACAATGCTAAGCTTATCACAACCCATTCGCTTGGCATCCTCAATACTTTCAAACTTTATTGTAAATGGGCTAAAATCACAATTAACATTCAATCCATCTTTGAAAAACATGCCACTATTTTCATCTAAAATTTGATTTGGAATATGACAATATCGTTCAAAATTATTGGTTGTGAAAATACCACTACAGGTTTTGGGAACACGTTTCTTGAATCCGATTTTACAATGACTATAAAATGGGAATGTATTGTACACAAATGTAAAGTCTTGCAAAGCAACTTCCCAATTTCCATGTAAATAAATGGGATTTTGAAGATCAACCATAAATTTACTTGCTTGATTTTCTGGATGGATTAATGGACAACTATTACTTGGTAAAATTGTATAGAAACTCATTTTACTAGGTCTTTTGATGATATCCATGAGGGTTTTTGATATCCATGCCATTTGACATAGTATTGTTTATCCTTACCCACCATTTTAGTTTTCAATATTTTCTGAATTCTGAACACTGTAGGTTTGGAAATAACTTGTAATTCCTGTTCATAGAATTTCCCTTGTATTAAATTGTTATCACTATCTTTAATAACATACATTACAGGACTCTGTTTAGTATTAATTTTAGTAATTTGAAATACCTCATCACTCCAATTACTATCGAAATTTTTGATGAAAGGTGAAGCAGATATTTTACTAATTCTAACGTGATCACCAACTTTATATTTTGGTTTTGTAATAGGAACTACTGACTGTACTCGTGTTTTCGAGCTGATATCAACGGGTCTCAAGCCATTCAGACCTCGATGTGATGAATTATTATAACTAACAAGTATTTTCGGTAATACATTTATCCATATTTTATTACCTTGATGCACGAAATATTTCTTCAATCTATCCCTCAATGTCCGGTTAAATCTTTCAACATGTGCGGCTTTGTATTGAGAATGTACAGAATAATGATTTATTTTCAGACGATCCAGGATTTGCTTAACTTTACTATTGTAAAACTCCTTGCCTATAATAATAATAATGATAATAAAAATAATAATAATAATACCTAAATCGGTTTGCAAATTATCTGGATGCCCATTTTTAAACATTGAGTTAATTGCTTTAGATATTTCCTCTGCAGATTTTGTAATATAATAATAATAATAATAATAATAATAATAATAATAATAATAATAATAATAATAATAATAATAATAATAATAATAATAATAATAATACCTAAATCGGTTTGCAAATTATCAGGATGTCCATTTTTAAATGAAATATTAATTGCTTTAGATATTTCCTCTGCAGATTTTGTCTTTGTTGGTACACCGCGAGCAAAACGACTGAAAACATCAATACAGGTTAAAATATATTTATAACCCTTGTTAATTTTCGAATACGGTATCATCTCCATCAAATCCATTTGCCATAAATCATTAATACCGAATGTCTTATAAGCTCTCGTTGGAAATCTTTTCCTCATTGGTTTGTTTAAACTGTACGCAAGCTGATCTGACAACCACTTTTGCGTTTCCTTTTTCGACTTTGGGACTCTTTTCTTTAACTTTGCCACTCCACCGAAACCTGCTTCGTCTTCTGGGTTCGTCCAAATCTTCTCCATTACAACAAGATGATTTAAATTTTAATTTAACATTAGGTAATGATTGACCCATCGTTTATTGTGATAATAATGATAATGCTAATGGTAACATTGCTCCGATAAAACCACCTTGTTGTTTATATATGATTTTTCTCATTTGCTGTCGATTTTTTTTATTTACTAGTGATAACAAAGGCTTACGATGTTTATTCAATACTAGTTTCTTAGAATTACTGATTTTAATTTTACCTCTGACTACTTTTAATAGAATTTTGAGTAAATCATCGACAACAAAAGTTGGAAAAGATTGTAAAATAGACATTCTTTTCATACTCGAAGCCTTTAACAATGCATTAAAATATGGGAAACTCCTATGATTTTTTACAATTTTATCTGTTTTCTTACTCTTTTTAATAATTGTTTTTCGAAATTAGATTCATTGCAGGGTAATTCTCGGTTATTAGCTTTTTAGATGGTGTATAACTAGTTTTTGGTGGAACTTTATTTATAGTCTTTTTAATACTCTGTCTAAGTTTTCGGATATTTTTAAGCCTGGATTTCATAAACATTTTTACATGTTAAAGTTTTCAGCTTTGTTTATATACCATGGCACCTTCTTTATTGAAAATATCGGTTTTTACCCGTAAATCATCATTGCATTGTTGTGTGAAATCAAGAAATATATATCCATGTGGTGATTTTGTAGCATCTTGAAATGCACTGATGAGAAAATTACGATTATTAGGGTATGCCTGTCGAGCAAGAAAATCAATAACTGTTGCATCTCTAGGATTCTTGAAAATAACTAAATATTGAACATTTAAATTCCTTGTTCGATGGGCGCCACCCTGATGAAATAGATTTTGAGTAATAAAGATCACAGTAACACCAACGTGTCTACTGATTTTTGTGAATAAATTATTAAAATCCTTTTCTTTATTAGCTTCCTGATACAAATCATCAATAATGATGACATCACCTTTCCTTAAACGACTTGACCAGTTTTTATCGAAACCCTTTACTATTTTCATGTTTTTCAATTTACAGAAATTATCCTGAGTTAATCCATGTTCTTCATCTGCACCCCTATGCCAATAAATCTTGTTGAATTTGGTTTGAAATAAATTAGATTTCAGTAATTTACATACAAACATAGTTTTACCACTACCACTTGGGCCGACGATTTGATATACAGCATCATTTCTTAAGTCCATTATTAATTTGTATAATTATAGGTTTTTGTTTATATTATATGATTTAATGAACTCTTCCTAAAAACTCATATATATAGCTTAATATTTCTTTATTGTTTAATTATGTTATCAAATATAAATTATAAAGGAATTTTCGATGTATCAAAAATGACGTTTCCAAATGGTAAACCCCAGCAAATTGTAGATAGGAGTGGAAAATACCCTATAATATTTTTCAAATCCGGCAAATGCAGAATCATGGGATGTAAGAAACCTTTAGATGTCAATAAATTACAATATAGAATAAAGGATCTTAAAATACAGTCAATTACAGTTACCATGGATATGGGACAATCTATCAATCTATACAACATGTCAACAAAATGTCTTTGTATGTTCGAGCCGGAATTATTTCCTGCACTGAGGCTTTTAAAATACAACCCAATGTGTGTTAACGTGTTTGCTAGCGGCAAAATAGTCATATTAGGGGTGCGAAATCTAGAGTACAAAAATATTGTTTGTGACATACAAAATGAAATCACCGGATTGGTTGATATCTGATTGGCTAATGATTGATTAAAACAAATTGCTTATTCATTTTATTTCATTTTTAAAATGGAAAATATTATGTATGCTATGCCAAAGAAAAATATCGCTGAATACGGTAAATTTATCATTTTTATTTCATTTTTTTTTATATTTTATTTAGACAAATATGCTCCAATGCTAATCGAGCATATTATTTATTACTATCCTCAAATAAAGGAGATTTTGAAGAATCAAGAACCTTCAATGCATCAACAGTTGATATATAATGAAACACGAATCGATATTTCAAATCTGATTAAACAAGCCCTTTGGGACAATGAAATAAACCGAACGGTCAAGGAGATGGAAACTGAATACCCCTGCATTCTGGGGTGTAGCTGCTGTGATTTCCGATATCAGCGCTATGTCGAATGGAATCTGACAAATTCCATACGAAATTTTCAAAAAATGCAACTTTTACGACAATAAATGTATTTTATTTTGATTGTTTTGGTAGTTTTATTGTTGGTAATAAATGTTTTTGTATTTTATTTTTGTTGTTTTGTTAGTGTTGGTAATAATAGTTTTATTGTTTTGGTAATAATATTAATAATAGTAATAGTTTTATTTTTGTTAGTTTTGGTAATAATAATAATAATAGTAATAATAGTAATTTTATTTGTATAATAATAGTAATTTTATTTGTATAGTAATAATAATAGTAATAATAGTAATTTTATTTGTATAGTAATAATAATAATATTACATTTTATATAGATGATATGTGTAAAATCATAAAACTCAACGGGTTAATTTACATACAGTCACGCACTTAACATGCAATTATCATGCACTTATCATGCATGATTCTGATTGGTTAATCAGTATCTGTCAAGGGTATAAAAGTGCGTCACCACCTTATAGAGATCATAAATCAAATATGACCAAGAAAATAAGCGTCCAACCAGTTCAGATGTTCCACAATTATAAAATGTATTTTTTAAAGGAACCTATTAATATGCAATTGGCAAATCCGGTCAAACTCAATAAGACTCAATTTCAATCTCTCGCTGGCACTCTCTCAATGTTAGATATCAAGGATATAGATAATACGTTCAAAAAGACCAATTCCAATTTAAAATGCAATGAAAATGCGTTCTTCACCAGTCAATATACCAGATATTATGATGCATTTACAGAAATTGGATTCAAAGAACAGGAAAACTGGTATATAACAATAACAATCCAAGGATATAAAGCAGATCAAAACGATGTGCTTTCTCCAATCTGGAAAATTGTTACTGCTAGACTTTCACAGTTATTTTAGTGTTTAGTGTTTAATAAATGTATTAATGTTTCTTTGTTATTCTATAAACAAAATTATAATTAGTTTTAAAATAGTGTTAAGATGATGTCTGAAAAAGGTAAAATATAAAATATAAATAATTAATTAATTTTGGTTTAGAATATTTAATAAACTTTTTGTTTGATAAACTTGAAGAAATAACCGGTGTAAAAATTAGAGATATGTTGACTCTAGTTGAAGCATTGAGTAAAGAATCGGATTGCGAATCTGAATGTCAGAGTGATGAAATTGTTAATGATACTGAAATTATTAATGATTCTGAAGAAATTATTGATGTTGAAGAAGCTACCGAAAAAGATGAGCCTACCGAATTTAAGAATTGTATTGATCATGTTATAGAAAATATTATGATAGAATCTTGTGGTGATGAACAATGTACATGTAATAATCAATAAATCTTTAAAATATAGTTTTTTATTAATAAAAATAACAAAGAAATATTTATTAAAATATATGATAAACCTTGTTACATAAATATAAAACAGATACTCCAGTGAATAGTTTTAATAAAAATTTGCAATTATCGATATAAATATCAGAGCGTTTGGCTTCTGCGGCAACTTGAATAATAGCTGTCCATCCGCCGTTTGATTCTACCCACGGATCAATTTTTGTTTCTATCACCTAAATAATAATAATAAATTAATAACAATATAAAGTAATATACCTCTATAGACCATTGGAAATAATTTTCATAGTCGGATCCAGATTTTAATATCATGTGTTTCATGTACATTAATCCTACTATTATTCGCATCCATTTATTATTTTCATCGAACATGTAACTAAATATTGATTGGAATGCCTTCTTTCTCTCCAATGGTGGCAAATTGAGAATTTTTTCATAATCGAATGGCATGTCTTCAACGATTTTCTCGGTACGGTTTACCATAAATTTCATGTTTTTAATGATTTCATCTTCTTCTCTATTATTAGAGACCAGCTCATTCAACAAAGTTATAAAAAATTTAGTTTCTGGCATTTTATAAAAATATATGAAAGTGTAAGCTTATTTATACTATATTCGACCAATCAGAATCATGTAATACTAAGAAAATATGTAAAAATATGTAATGGAAATGGCAATGATGATTTGTTGGCACTGTTAACTTCTTTCAAGCTGTTGCCGCCACTGTTAACCGGTTGTTGTAATTTCATTATACGATTGAACTGATCAGTTGTTTTATTAGAATAAAATTTTATACTATATTGAACTTGATTCATCATTTTTTCATTAAGTTTATGATTTTCTTTCAATTCTAATATTGATTTTCTTAATTCATTTTTGATAGTACCAATGGTCTTATTTAAATATATAATATCATCATATAATTCGTTTTTAGCTCTTTTTAAAGTCTCATATGTATGTTCAAATCGGAATTCTAAATTACTCATTCTTTCAGATAATCTTTTGACTGGAGTTTTCAAATATCTAGGCCTATCTATCATATACAAAATATCCATCAATACAGCGGTATCAGGACATACACATCTTGTTGAATTTTTACCTTGAACGGTTACAACAATTGAGTTGGCCATATTAAAAACTAATAATATTATTAAAATTTCTTTAATCATTTTCAAATCTATATAAATTAATATTTATTGTTTATAGCTAAAGATTTGTGTGTGTGTGTGTCTCTTAATTAGTATAAAAGTAATTGTTATTTCAATTTTTATCATTAAAATGATTGTACCGAGCGCAGTCCAAGCTATGAATGAAATTAAACATTATGGTAATTTATTATTACTATTATTATTATTACTTGCTTTTTAGATGATTATTTTAAAGTTATTAAAGAACGTCTGCAATTCTATTATCCAGAAATACATGGAATCATGGATAAGCCTGCATCAATAATTCCAGACTTGATATTCAATCATACATCAATATGGATATTTACTGTAATAGATGAGTTCCTATGGGATATCGAACAAAACAATTTGTCAAAAGATATGGAACCCGAATACCCTTGTGGTGATGGATGTCATTGCTGCGCCGCCCGATATCGGAAGTATGTGGAATGGGCTTTGAATAAAGCTCTTAGACAATACTACTATCGGTTTTCAATATATAATAATAATAATAGTAATAATAAAATAATTACAACTATATACTACTTATTTTTTATAAGTAGTAAATTTAAATTTAAAAATGTTTAAAAATTCCATGACCTTGACCTTGAATGACCTTGAAAAATAATAATAATAATAATAATAATAATAATACTAATATTAATAATAATATTAATAATAATAATAATAAAATAATTTACAAATATATACTACTTATTTTTTATAAGTAGTAAATTTAAATTTAAAAATGATTAAAAATAATATGACCTTGACCTTGAATGACCTTGACCTTGAATGACCTTGAAAATAGATGTACTTTTAAACATAGAAAAAATTTTGAAAAAATGATGAGTCATCCAATGACGTTGAATGACCTTGAATGAGTCATGGTCTTTGTTTTAAAATTTTGATGAGTCATTCAATGACCTTGAATGAGTCATGGTCTTTGTTTTAAAATTTTGATGAGTCATCCAATGACCTTGAATGAGTCATGGTCTTTGTTTCAATGACCTTGAATGAGTCATTGTCTTTGTCTTAAAAATTTGTACTTTTAAACTTAGCGCAAAAAGAAAAAATTTTGGGGGGGGGGTATGTGAGCTAGATGGCCTCTGAGCTAGAGGGCCGGTATCCCACTACTGGAAGATTATAATATAAGTGGATAATACTTATCTGGCTATAAAAATTTCTGAATGGATTCCGTGAAAACGAAAAAATTTGATAGGGTTCGAAGTACCAGAAAGTTTCAGAAACACTGATCTATTTTATCATAATTTATGAAAATTCTATTTAAATTTACTTTTTACTTTATTTTTTATCATTTTTATAAAAACATTTTATTCAAATTTTTTAATTTATTTATTTTAAATATTTTTAAATATATTTAAAATATTTTTGAATATATTTAATTTATTTATTTTTCTAATTAGAGCCTATTGTTTTTCGATTTTGTTTTCTGTTATGTTTTTACTTTGTTATTTTTATGTTTTATTTCTTGTTGATCTTCTTGCATTTGTTTTATTTTACAATTTACTTTTGTGTTTCTTTATTTTATTTGTCTGTTTTCTTAATTTTAATGGGTTTACTTGATGTATATGTTAATTCTTTAAAATCATCTTGAGACGCTGGTTTTATGTTGTGTTACATCGCAATTCAAACAATCTTAACAAAACTGAGTTTTAGACCACACGTCTCACCTAAATTTTTCCACGTCTAGGATTATTATTTGATTTTGTTTCGCTAAACGATTTTAATTCAAATTGATACTCGGTCGGGAATGATGTATAATAGTGAACTTTGCTGAACCTCTCTGAGGCAAAAAGTATTTATTATTATAAAAATGAAATAGATCGTAAAATATTAATACGATTAACGTTAAACTTTTTCAATGTTAGTGTATTTTCGTTTATTTTATTGGTTTTTTGAATATGCAAGTCGAATAACATATGTAAAAGGTCCTCTTAATATCATTTTAATCAAAAGTTTTATCAAAAATGGTTTATTCGCAACCCTTCTTTTTTAAAAATCCTAAATTCAAAGTTTTTATTTTATTGTTTAAAACAAGAAATTCTATTTTTAGAATGGAATTTCTTGATTTTGCATGCTTGCTCAAACTGAGTGTTATAATTTAAAATATTCTTCTCCATTTATTGATTTATTTACTCAGTAAATTTCCCCAAATTTTGGATTTTATTTTTTTGTTGGAAATTTCTTATTCAATATTCCGTTACTTGTCGTTATTTATGATTTATTTATTAAGTAATAACATTTATTCACTCTTTACTTTACTTTTTATTAATTTATTTGATATGATATAATTCATTTAGCTTATAATCGAACAATTTTAATTTATATTTATATTTTTAACATTATAGACTAGAATAAGGTAATCAGAATAAAAATTTCGATTGTTTATTTTTAAATAAAACCATTTCCATTAGTTGATATCTATTTCTAAAATCGTGAGATTAATATTTCAACATACTGATTAGTTTTCTTTTACTTATAACTGTATTTCATTACTTGGCATGAAATTGTCTGAGTTCATTCCATCTTGATAGCTACATCTAAATCATCAAAAATTATCAAAAAAATTTTTTTTTCTCTATAACGTTTTTATACTGGCATTTAAACGGAATTTTTAATTATTTGAGTTAATATTGATGTGAAAGACCTGTTTTCTCGTCCCAATCACATACTATCGACAGCAGTTGAAATGATTTGGCCATAATATATTTTTATTTTCATTTCTGTGTTTTTAGGTAGAATCATTTCCTTTTTTTATTATCGTAATTTCTTTCTATACTATTATTAACCTTGTTTACTTTTTCTCATGATTTCTTCACTCTTCATTATTTCTCTGGTTTATTTATTGTTCTGGATTTGCATATAGTATTTAGTCATTCCTCGTGACCGGTCGCGCTCCACTGATGTTCCGACGTTAGGTTATTAGAGGAGCGAGCTGACACAGTGAACTACCATTCACAACGGCTGCCTCTCATCCGAATTAGTAGCTCGAGACTAGTTTGGTGAACCATAATTTTTCTCACTTCCTCGCATGTGCTCATTTAGTATTCAATAATTGCAAAATTAATGGTCATCAATAAAAATTAATAATGATAATAATAATGCATCAATGGTTAATTTAAGTAAAAAAGTAAATTCGATTTTTTGAACAATAAGTGGATAATGAATTGAATCTTGAGGGATCTCGTATAGGTCTATTACCATGGAAGCGAGGCTTCTCTGTAACTTGGTCGATGCGAGAAAAATTATTCGGACTCGTGTTTTGTTAGCATTATATCTTTCGGTTAATAAACTGATGAAAAATTCAATAATTCAACTAAAGTAATTAGATCATATAATTCGAAAAATGAACATTTTGGTGCATATAATCTATTTAGAAATTCTACATTCATAGACTTAAAATCAAAGGTGACAAGACAATTACAATATCTCCTAGGGTTTTACTTGAAGACACAAAAAAATTAACATTGATTCAACGATGAAATAACACTTCAAAAAAATTGCTATAGGTTTAGATATAAATTCAATAAAAATTTAAATAATAAAAATATACTCTCACTTCTATTGTAGGTTCCTCCAAAGTTGCGATAATTTTTCAAAAAATTAGCCCTAAATTCTGTCGACCTGCATGGTGGTTTTACACGCATATTTTTTGATGCGATAAAACAATACGCTTACACATTTTTACCATATTTCGTTACTTTTTCCCTAGTCAGATTTTCATGATTCTTTTTTATTGTTGGGCCAGAACACAAATAGCCTTGAGAATTGTTTAAATACATCAGTAATACAGCACGAAAATCCAGCACCAAGATAACTTAAAATACAACATACAACACCAACTAAACATTTTAAAATCTGAGAGAATATAATAAATATAAAATCAAAAACATAAAAGTAAAATAAAATAAATACAAAATGCATCAAGAACCGCACGAAATTTACATAAAAATAACATAATAACAAGAAAATTTGACCGAAAAACGACAAGTTATATAAAAGTAAAATTAATGAATTAAAAGAGTAAAACTAAAATATTTTTGGCTGAATAAATTTAATTAAAAATGTTAGAAATAAATTACCAATTACTTGTTTTGAGCAAGTTTACTGTGGTTAGTTTGCGTTGCAACTAACTTTAAACGCATTGACAATTATGAATTCATTGATCGATAACCTAATGCTATTAGAAATGTTATGAACCATGAATCGACAGTGTTTATTTATTATGATAATGCGGATTGAAGATGTTATTTATGAACAATAAATTATGATGCTGTGATGCCCATTTATGAACTTTCAACAATTATATGAATAAACGGTCTTATGCATTCGAGACTTTTACCCGATTGGTAAGGTAACATTTATTTATTTCCTTTTCGGCCCACAGCCAAAACATAAAGCAAAGAAGTAAAATTATACATAACTATCGAACTGTGTAAGTGCAGTGTAAGTCCTCCAATAGTTCGTGCCCGTGAAGGTCCCGGCGTGGGTAACGCAGGAACCCAAACGTCAAATCATTGAACCTAAATAGCGAAAGGGGGTAGCTCGAGGAGGGTCTTTTGGCTTAACTTTCTTGCACTCAATTTTCGATAAAACCGACATAAACGTTTTAATAACAATCGGCTAAAAATCACTAACACTGAGTAGTCCAGTGGGTACTCATCAAATATAACATGAACATACATAGATCATAAGGACAAAGAGAGGGAAAGGGTAGCGGGGAAAATTGCGAAATCGTTGCAACAGTTAAAATGAATAGCCACCGGAAAAAGATTAATCCGAACGACTTAAATCATGAAAAATAATGTTTTAAATAATATATAAGAATTAAATAAATTATGTTGAATTGAGACGGAAAATATCTGCAGAACGCTGCGCAAAATTTCGGAAACAGTAAAAATATTTATCATAAAACTATAAAATAAGGGAGGAACGCTGCTCAAAATTTCCGAATTAATTAAAATACTTATCAAAAATAGTAAAGTAAAAATGGAATGTTGTTCAATTGTTGGTATGATATTCTGATAAAACCGTAAAATAAGGGTCGGAACGCTGCTTAAATTTTCCAAATCAATGAAAATACTTTGTCCAAAACCGTAAAATACGGATGGATTACACGAAAGTTTTATATAAGTAAAAATTTTTTTTTATAAAGCCGAAGAATGAGGACAAATCGCTACACAAAATGTTTGATAATGATAATAGTAAGGGTAATGATAATTATAATAATAATTATGATAATAATAATAACAATAATAATAATAATAATAATAATAATAATAATAATAATAATAATAATAATAATAATAATAATAATAATAATAATAATAATAATAATAATAATTGTAATAGTAGTAATAAGAATAATAATAAATGTAATAGCAGTAACAAATAATGAAAATAACACATATGGTAATGCTAGTTGCAATAATAAGGAACATAGTATTTATAATAGGGATAAGGGTAAGAGAGAAACTGCATGGATATTTAACATAACAAAGAGTGTACAGGCCATGGTAAAAGTAGATAATACGAACAACGATAAGAAGGACTATGGGAATAGACGTAATGATAAATGAGATAACAGTACGGAGAAATATTTGAGGGAGATAGGAGAGTAATGGGACCTATATATCGAAACTGAGCACAGGCTTTCTATCAACAGCTCGTTGGACCCATGGATCGTTCGGTCAATTATAGCATTAGCAATAACGCTCACTTTTTGCAGACGATCCACTTACTCGAACACAGTTCCAACGTTGCTTAGCAACGGTTGCTGAGTGGTAAGCGAAAGATATTTGTATGGGGTTGTCTGGGTAACAACCAAACAGTTTCAAAATATCAACACCCAGAAACCCACCAATAGAAAGAATTTATTATTGCTACTGGGGTTTTGAATTTGATGTTTATTCTATGTGTTCTGCCTGAATACTGACCATATATATATATATATATATATATATAATAATAAAACATGTTAGATAGTTCTTTTGTAAGACCAAAGTATTGATCCGCTTACCCTTGTCATACAATACTAAAATTAATGAAATATATTGTGCTGATTACTTTATTAATTTTATACAATCTTCTTTCATAAATAATTCATTTAAGCATTTCATTAATTCAGAAGGCAATACAAGTAAATTCTGAAATAGGTTCTAAATTTTTTTGTTTGAACATAGAAAATAAATTCATTTAAAAATACATATTGATTTTCATGTTTTTTTAAAATAATTATTGAGCCTATGAGAAATTTTATATTTCGCTGATATCAAAGTAGATGAACTTTTAAATGTTATAATTTAGATATTAAATTCTTTTTGTTTGAACATAGTCTTATTTTAAAATTTATAAATATTTCTTTTTTTCGTCATTTTTTTTTAATAATATACAATTAAAATTCAATTCCTATAACTAATTGAAAAATTTTATTTTAACATTTTTTTTATTAAGAATATATTCTAATTTTGATTTAAGTGTTCTTTTTGTTATGATTCATTTTTTATGAATCAGATATTATAATTGATTTATAATAGTTATGGCAGCCGGTGATGTTAATAACGATGACCAAATGAATAAGCTATGCGAGGAAACTATTGAAATTTTCGAATGTTTTGTTGAAACACAGTTGGAAAATGACCGTGAAAGAAATCGAATTGATCCCGGTACACCCGGACTTCCACCAGAAGATTTGCCTCATACACCCGATAATAGAGATAAGTATTTAAAATTTATTAAATTTGGTTTAGAATCTAGAATATTATATTAGTGTATCATGGCAAATCGGAAAGAAATTAGCTGGCATTGCGGATACTTTAGTATTAGATGAAGAAAGTAGAGGATTAATTAGCGAAATAGTGCAATTAGTAAATGTCGGACCAGATGACACTAGGGCATTTGATGAATTTTCGGAAATTGCTAAAAAGTAATTTAGCGATTTAGTATTCAATATTAATGTTTTTGCAAAAAAATATTTTTGTTAATGAGTATAAAATTTTATTTTATTTTCAAAAATTATATTTTAGAGTTATAGCTAATGAAATCACATGGGAAAATGTAGCGACCTTGTTTTATTTTGGTTACTGCATAGCACGTGACCGATTGACACAAGGGGTACAGCATTTCCTGTCTCAGTTACTCAAGTGGATTGTTGATATTTTCAAGCGGTTAGGAATATTTCAGTGGATTTTAAACAATGGAGGATGGGTGAGAATTGATTAAATTAATTTTAGTTGCATTTTCGCATTAGAAAATTAAATTTTACATTCCAATAAACTTTTATTGATTTTTTCAGTAAATATTTTTATTATTATTTATTTGTAATAGAATTAAGCATTATTTTTGTGTATTTATAATGCCGGTTCGATGTGACAGGGAACTGTGGGAAATTTGATTTCTTATGGGAAATCGGCAATTAAAATGCTAAATTTAATTCTAAATTATTTTTTACCAAAATTAATTATAAATTTAGTATTTATTTTATAATTTTTAAACTGAGATTCCCATTACCCCATACGGTAACTATTTTTGAAATGAATTGAATGATTCCATTGGTTAACGATTGGCAACCCGTTTACGTGGGTGGCGTGGGGCAATTCACCGACATAACGTAACCAAGACTCACAACGACAACTTATTTATAATTAATTACAAAGCGGCATACAATTCCTCAGCAGTATTGACAATATCTATCATTCACCCACTTGCAGATTATTTACTTTTCATTCATTAATAATAAACAGTGAATGAGTCACTTCCAGCCCGAATGTGATTAATGCTACCGGAACTCTGTAAATAGTAAAAACTTTCACTTAATGAATTATTCCTGTTCTTATCTAAATATATCTGGTACCACACGCAATATGGGAGGTAAATCAATCGAACTCTCTAGCGAGGTTTCAAATTGTATTCCATTTAAGCGTTGAATGCTGAATCTGTAAATTAAATATAAGATTTCAATGTGACATAATAGATATTCTTAGGAATCGATTATTACCGATTATGTCACATTTGTACAAAAAGGATAATTTCATTATATCAATAACAAACTAGCAAAATATTAATTGGAAGTTTATTTCATTGAAAAGACTTTAAATAACAATTATTTAAACATTTATCCATATACTCATGCATATTTTTATTTTGTGCTTTCTTTTGTACCAAAATGATCATTATTATTATTAATAACAATCATTATTTTATTATAATTATATTTTTATTATTATTAATTATTTTATTATAATTATATTTTTATAATTATTATTCATTATTTAATTATATTTTATTATTAGTTATTAAATTATTTTTATTTTATTATTATTTTATTATTATTAATTATTTTATTATTATATTTTTATTATTTAATTATTATTTTATTATTATTATTATATTTTTATTATTAATTATTAAATTATTTTTATTTTATTATTAATATTATTATTATTTTATTATTATTAATTATTTTATTATTATATTTTTATTATTATTAATTATTAAATATTATTTTTTATTATTTTATTATTATTATTATTATTATTATTCATTATTTAATTATTTTATTATTATTATATTTTTATTATTAAATATTATTAAATCATTATTTTTTTTTATTATTTTATTATTATTATTATTCATTATTTAATTATTAATTTATTATTATTATTATATTTTTATTATTATAATTATTAAATTTTTATTTTTTTTTATTATTAATTATTATTATTATATTATTATTATAATTATTATATTTTATTATTATTTATTATTATTATTATTATTATTAATTATTATTATTATTATTATTATTATTAATTATTATTTTTATTATTATTATTATTTATTATTATTATTTTATTATTATTATTATTATTTTATTATTAATTATTATTATTATTAATTATTATTATTTATTATTATTATTATTTTATTATTATTAATTATTTTATTATTTTTTTTATTATTATTAATTATTATTATTATTATTATTTTATTTATTATTATTTTTATTATTATTATTATTATTTTATTATTAATTATTTAATTATTATTTTATTATTATTATTATTATTTTTATTATTATTAATTATTAAATTATTATTTTATTATTAATATTATTATTATTATTATTATTATTATTATTTTATTATTATTATATTATTATTATTTAATTATTATTTTATTATTATTATTATTATATTTTTATTATTATTAATTATTAATTATTTATTATTTTTATTATTTTATTATTATTATTTTATTATTATTAATTATTATTTATTATTATTTATTATTATTATTTTATTTTATTATTATTATTATTTTTATTATTATTATTATTAATTTATTATTTATTTTATTATTATTATTATTATTATTTTATTATTATTAATTATTATTTATTATTATTTTATTATTATTATTATATTTTTATTATTATTAATTATTAAATTATTTTATTTTATTATTATATTATTATTATTATTATTATTATTATTATTTTATTATTATTATTATTATATTTTTATTATTATTAATTATTAATTATTTTTATTATTATTATTATATTATTATTATTTTATTATTATTAATTATTATATATTATTTTTATTTTTTTTTTATTATTATTATTATTTAATTATTATTTTATTATTATTATTATTATATTTTTATTATTATTAATTATTAATTATTTTTATTTTATTATTAATATTATTATTATTTTATTATTATTATATTTTTATTATTATTAATTATAAATTATTATTATTTTTTTTTATTATTTTATTATTATTATTTTTCATTATTTAATTATTATTTAATTATTATTTTATTTTATTATTATATTTTTATTATTATTAATTATTATTTTTATTTTATTATTATTGTTTATTATTATTATTATTTTATTATATTATTAAATTATTATTTTATTATTATTATTTTCATTATTTAATTAATTTTTATTATTATTTTATTTTTATTATTATATTTTTATTATTATTAATTATTAAATTATTTTTATTTTATTATTAATATTATTATTATTTTATTATTATTAATTATTTTATTATTATTATTCATTATTTAATTATTATTTTATTATTATTATTATATTTTTATTATTATTAATTAATAAATTATTTTTATTTTATTATTAATATTATTATTATTTAATTATTATTATATTTTTATTATTATTAATTATTAAATTATTATTTTTTTTATTATTTTATTATTATTATTTTTCATTATTTAATTATTATTTTATTATTATTATTATATTTTTATTATTATTAATTATTATTTTTTTTTATTATTATTTTTTTATTATTATTTTATTATTAATATTATTATTATTTTATTATATTTTTATTATTAATTATTAAATTATTATTTTTTTTTATTATTATTTTATTAATAATATCATCATCAGTATATAATTTTAAATTAACGTCACAAACAATCAGTAATAATTTTTTTTATTTGTCTAAAATTTTATAATCATCATTTCAAAAAATGATTTTTTCGAAGATATTGATTTCGTTACAATTTATGAATTTCTTCATAATAAAATCATTATTTATTATTCTCTAGATTTCTCAGTATTATTATCATATAATTATTTATTGATAAGCCTTAATTGAAGCCGTTGTACGTAAATGTCATTCATGAATAAATCTAAATTGAGTCTCCTTTGAACTAAATTGTAATTCTCATTTAATTCTTATTGAACTTGCTCTTTCATCGATGTGCGTGTTATACCGAATGCATCATCAGTAGGATAATGCTAGTAACTTATAAGGGTATTTGCTTCTTTGCTAATTAAAGTTCTTCGACACAATTTCATAATAGAAAGAGAAAATCCTACTTCATCTATGAAATAGAAATACTCACAGGGAAATTCATTTTCAAGTGGCATAAAATCTATTGCATATATCACGTCATTATATTTGTTTCCATATTTGTTACTGTTTGCGAAAATATATACTAAAATTAAATCAAATGCATGTGTTGAGTTAATCAATATAAGTCCAGATTGTTTCATGATCACTAAAATTCTAGAACAATTTTTGTTAAAAAATGATCGAATGAGCTTCTTTCCATTTATTAATTCTTACAATTTGATGATGCTACTAGTATTAGGATGTGAGCCTGTCAGGCATTTGTAAAACATACCCCAGAAAATACATTAAGCTAAATTTTGTAAAAAAAAGTACGTCAAATATGTAAGTCAATATCGTTTTAAGGTCAAATATGTAGGTTAATATCGTTTTAAGGTCAAATAAGTAGGTCAATATCGTTTTAAGGTCAAATAAGTAGGTCAATATCGTTTTAAGGTCAAGTATTCAGGATAATATCGCTTTAAGGTCAAATAAGTAGGTCAATATCGTTTTAAGGTCAAATATATAGGTCAAAATCGTTTTAATGTCAAATAAGTAGGTCAAGGTTGTGTTAAGGTCAAGTATTCAGGATAATATCGCTTTAAGGTCAAATGAGTAGGTCAATATCGTTTTAATGTCAAATAAGTAGGTCAATATCGTGTTAAAGTCAAATATGTAGATCAATATCGTAAATAAGTAAATAATAATGGACAATCTTGGTGGTCATCTTCTTAGTCTACCTATGACTTTGTCCCGATAAAATGGAGCTTTGGTGCAATGTTCAAACAAATCAGTAACATACTGTGGTGGAACGAAAGCTAGAGTCAGAAGTCGTTTAACGAAAAAGGCGAAATCAGGTTCATTTATGTAATGTTCCGAGAATCCTTTCGCTTGAAATTTCCACCAAACGCATTGACCAAAGTGAAACATGCATCCGGTGGTTGTTGCTGTCGGCAATGCTCTAATTTTTGCTAGTTCGAGATCAACCATAATTGTAATCTGGTTTCAACATCAGAATTTTCTGAAGTAGATTTTGATATGCTTTTTCCGTTTTTGAAGATATTACTGCCTATACTACCGGGGAAATTTCGCCATTAATGAAACCATGAAGATTTTATTACTACATTAAGTTATCTACTTATTTTTTAATATTTAATTTTTAATTGATTATATAATTGATTTAATATTAATAATCCTTATATCCCATATATTAAAATTTTTAATTTATTTAATAATTAATTTAATATTAATTTTGTCCGGCCACCAATCATGCATGTAAAGTCAGAAAAACCACATAATACTAGCGCATAGCATTTCAAAAATTTTTTCTCTACACAAGTTTTTCTCTTTAAAAAATTTAAATTTTTAGCTAGAAACCTATAGAAAAGATATGAAAAGAATGTGATCAGATATTATATAGACAACGTCATTCTCTTTTTTTTGCCGAAATAGATTTTTGAAAATCTCAAATCCGCGCACTATAGCGCGATAAAACAAAAAAGTAAAATTTCACTTAAAAATCAATATTTGCACTTTTTAATCAATAATACTTAAATTATTTTCTAAAAAATTTGCACCTAAAAATCAATAATCTCCATTATGAGGTTTCGCTAGGATGTTTGTTGCTAACCAGTGCGTGGTAACTAAGGGTGGCGCGAGGAGCTATCACGAAATGCTATAATTAAATAAACATACAATTATGTAACCTCCTATCCGACTTCAATACTTTATAATAATTGAGAAGAAACTGCGTTCCGGAGCTATTTATTGACTTAAAATTATAATTGAAAAAACCAATTTATAAAAATTAATAAAATATGAAGTTATTTAAAAAAAATGGAATTATTTTTTTGATATTTAAAATGTATTCTTTGCAAATATTTAGGGGCAGATTTTCGACCATTTTTCTTCTGTGTTATTTAGATTATTTCGGTACTTTCCTACTATTGACAGATTTTTGTTATTTTTATTAGAATTAATATTTTTGATCTGCTTTTTCTCGGTTCTTGGGAATATTGAAATATGTTCTGGCGTTTGCCTCTAGTTTTTTGTCTTTAGTGGCCGCATTAGTTAAACGCAGGTAAAGGTGAAATTTAAAAATCTAAAAATATAATTGAAGTCCGGGTTACTATAAATAGATATCCGTTATGGATATGTTATTTTAAAGTTCATCTAAAACAGTTAGAGGCAGAATTAAGAATGAATAACCAAAATTTAGCAAAGGATTTTTAAAAATGTATAAATTAATTTTGATTTTTAACTTTGAAAAATTATAGTTTTAATTTCATATTTGGATATTTATAAATGTTAACACATTTCGAGTGAAAAACAAGAAAAAAGGGACAGAAAGAGATTGATCAGCTAAATTTGTTTTCGTGTGAACTGAATCAATTTTACCTCGACATATTCCATTTAATGAATAAACAATGGAGATGACTTACCTAGTTATTTACTTGAATTATATTTTTATAGGATATATCGCTGTCGACAAGTTATATTAAGCGTTTAGAATGTCAACAAATTAAGGAACAAATTAAAATGTTTGTTCTAAAAATAGAAAACAAATAGATGTTTCTATAAATAGATCTTATCAAAAATATGTTTTGTGTTACTAAAAATAGATCTAATTAAAAATATGCTTTATGATACTATAAATAGATCTTATAAAAATGGGTTTTATGTTACTATTAATAGATCTTATTAAAAATATGCTTTATGATACTATAAATAGATCTTATTTAAAATATGTATTATGTTACTAAAAATAGGTCTTATCAAAAATATGCTTTATGATACTATAAATAGATCTTATAAAATGGGTTTTATGTTACTATAAATAGATCTTATTAACAATTTGCTTTATGATACTATAAATAGATCTTATTTAAAATAGGTTTCATGTTACTAAAAATAGATCTTATCAAAACTAGGTATTATGTTACTATAAAGTTATAAAATATTTACTCCATCTTTATCATTTGAAACATTTCAATAGTTTTAATATCAAGCATTTTAATCTATTCTATGGCGTTTGTAATTATTATTTGCATCTCCTCAAAGTTCGAAACAATCGTAACCAATAATGATTTGCAATGTGTCCCATGTGATATAATTATTTTACATTCATATTCATTCATTTCAGATCCACTTTCTAGGATATAATAACAACGGTGATGACACATTCAGTGTTTGGGTCTATCGGTCCGCCGTTGTTGTGGTATTGGCCTTTGTTTGTATTTCAGTGTACCGAAATTATAGTCGTTAAACTTGTTTCCGATGGCTTTATATATTATTTTTATATAATCAGGATACTCAAATTAAAATAAATTGCTGTTACAATGATCCTTGACTTCTCATTTTTACACACACGCACACACAACAGCATGTACAATCTTCATTAATATGTCCGGTTTAGCCATTTACTATTTTACATTACCATTATTATTATTTTTACGATCAGGATTGGGATTTGAATGTGTAATTCAACAGTTTGAATTTTGACCTATATTTTAATCAGAATATTCTTTTTATGTTAACATTTATTTTGTAATAATTTATCACTTTTTGTAATTTGAATATTTTGCTTATGTGTATATATTGTTTTTTTCTATATTGATAATTAATTGTTCAAGAAGAATATCAATAATTTTATATTTACACATTTATTGATTTTACTGATGTGTAAATATATTAATTTTATTGATTGGTATTAATTCACATATATAATTTGCATATCCTAAAACATATTATCCGTTACCGACATGGCTATTTGGTAATAGACAACCAATATTTCTCTAATTATCAATCAGTAACCATGGTTAGTTACTGATTGTCATGATTGTCACTTTATTTTGCAGAAATAGATTTTTGAAAATATCAAATCTTCGCACTATAGCGTGATAAAACAAAAAGTAAAATTTTACTTAAATCAATAATTGCACTTTTAAATAAATAAAAAAAATCTTTAAAAATCAATAATCACTGATATGAGATTTCGTTTGAAGTTGGTCGCTAACCAGTGCGCGGTAACTAAAGGTAGCTCGTGGAATCACATCTACCTACTAGTTAGTTTGATATGCTGTTATCTATTGGTGAATTCAAATGATCTAAATCTATAGTCGCTACACAGGAGTGGGCACGGTTACCAGTATTATGAAGAGCCGCATAGATTTTTTACCAATCAGTCTGTTTGGATTATACTGTAATTTAATTATATTTATGCGATGTTTTCAGTATGGTAATGAAAAATAATACATCAATAATTAATTGAAAAATACAGACAAATTGAACTGAAATTTTTTTCGAAATATCAAATTAGAATTCGGAACTATTAATGAAAAAGTACTGTTTAAATTTAAACATTAAAAACAAAGTAATTTAAACATTTTAAGTTTAAATTACTTTGTTTTTTAATCATATATTGAAATTTCTTGATTTGAAAAATCAAATTAAAAAAATTAATTATAATTATTAAAAAAAATAACTTACTTTGTTTAACAATAAGCTGTAAAATTATCTTTCAGCAAATAAAATACTTGTTAAGAAAATTTTTAAAGACCGCTGTTTGCCCACGTATGATATATAGCCAACTGTGCATAAGTGCTGTCGATTTTTCCTTATGGAGCATCCATTTAAGAAGGGTCTTCCAAAAAGGACAAAGAGAAAGGAAGTTAAAATTCAATTTCAAAACATTTTATAATTTAACACGTTTAACATGCGCCATGATTATTATTATTTAAAGATAACGCCAATAAAAAACGTTTCGTACGATATATTTCGATAGCATAACTATCATCTTCAGGTACTCAAAACCAACTAAAAGTATTATGAATTAACATTTAATTTAAACAAATTATTTTTTATTAATTTAATTTTTTAATAAATAAATATTTTTAAAAATATATTTTAAATTAATTTTAAATTTTTTTACTTATATTCTAATTTTTAAAAATTAATGTAATTTAAAATTTTCAATTATTTTAATAATATTAAAAAAACAAACATGATTTAACATACGTAAACTATTTAAAAACATTCAAAACATTCGTAGTCACAGCACTTTGCACATTAATCTTTGGATCCAATGACCTTATCAGCAATGCTTCACATATCACGCGTTCCCAATAATTATTAAAACTTCTCAACAAAATTCTAAAATCAGACATTCCTTTATCACTTTTACAGCCTCTATTGTGTTCACTAATATTGGCCAAACCCTTCAATCGACAATGCTCTAGAACTCGAGTACAGAGATGACGGGAAGTCTCTCCAATGTATGTGGCATTACACCCATTACATGTAAATTGATAAACGAGATCAGAACACAATCCAACAGGAGTTTTTGATTTATTAATAAACATATTGCGTACCTTACACGAATTAGAGACGATCTTATACTCTAAATTTCCTATCAGTTTACCCAACTTCCTCTTATAATTTGTAAAGCCTTCAGAGTACGGCAATACTAACACATATTTAGGCTCAATTTTTTTATATCCATTTTTACCATCACCCAGATCAACATTCAATTCATACCCATCCGACAAATTACATTCAGACTTTCCACAACATGGATCCTTAGGATTTTTAATCAATTTATCAACAGTTTCTTTTATCATCAACAATAAAAATGATTTAGAATATCCATTCTTTATCATCAACTCAACCAATTTATCAACACTTTTTACCGAATTAGCAAAAGTAGAAGATAAAGCCCATGAACGATAAATCAATCCTTTCACCATATTTCTCTTATACTTAAATTCACAAAAGCTTTCTGGAGAAGTATAAAGACCAGTATCAGTTGGTTTTCTATAAATCTCTGTTTCATACTGTTTATCTTTGCGTTGAATTAACAAATCCAAAAACGCAATTGATGACTTTCTCTCCGTTTCACATGTGAATACACTGGTTTTATGTAAACTGTTCATAAAATGCAAAAACGGTTCTACATGTTTCTGGTTTTCAAATACAAGAAAAATATCATCCACATACCTTTTATAAACAAAAGGTTTTTCAAATTGGAAAGAAGCAATTTTCTTTTCCAAACTAGCCAAAACTATTGATGCCATCGTTGGTGCTAAAGGGGAACCCATAGCGACTCCATCTATTTGTTGATACCATTCATCATTGAAAAGAAAATTGACATTTGAAGTAGCAAATTCAAGAAGTTTTCGAAATGCCCTTTTATCCAAAATGTGATGTTCCGAATCATTTTCATTCCACAACGCACATCATAAGTCAATTGTCTCAACCAGTGGCACATTCGTAAACAAACTACAAACATCAAACGAAACCATAACATCATTCATACTTCATTTTTGTAGCTTTGCAATACAAGAAAAAAACTCAAAGCTATCCTTACATTCAAACTCTGATCGCATTAACGGTTTTAATAATCCATCTAAAAACTTTGCCATTTTATACTGGGCAGTACAAACCATCGACAAAACTGGTCTCATAGGTACACCATCTTTATGGATTTTTTGTAGCTCATATAGTTTAGCTGGCTGCAATCCTATTGGACGAATAGACTTACCTACCTCTTCATCAATAAGCTTCTTCTCAATAAAACCATTTAACATTTTTTGCACAAACTCTTCATTCTTAAGAGGAGGCAATTTTCCATTCTTCCGACCCTTTGGCAATTTCACAAACTGAGGAGAATTTAACAAATCATTCAACTTATTTACATACACATCATGGTCAAGAATAACTATCCCATTTCCTTTGTCAAACTTACAGATATTTATATTTTTTCTAGCTAAGTTTTTTAAAGTCATAAAATCCCTAATATTCTGCTTTTTGTTTTTATCGATATACTCCATCGTACTTGCACTTAACGAGCTCTTCACATAAATACCATTAATGCCTTTCATCGATCGGGCTATATGAAAATATAAACTTTCAATTTTTGTACACAATTTTGTTTCATCCAAGCGATTCTTAATACAGTGATTTGGACCAAATTTTAAAACACGCTCTTCATCATCATTCAACACTATTTTACTCAAATTTATCACAGTATTCTCCACACTAAATTTAGAAATCCCAAATATTTTTCTCGAATTAATCAATTTTTTAATATGATCATTCTCTTTAGATTTTATTTGCACAATCGAATTTTTGATACACCATTCTACACATACCTGTAAACAAATTATTATTATTATTATCATTATTATTATTATTATTATTATTATTATTATTATTATAATTATTATAATCACCATTACCCTTATCATTATCGTTATTATTATTAAGATTTTGTAGTGATCCGTCCTTATTCCTCAGCGTTTAAAATTTTTTTTATTGATATACAACATTAGCCGTATTCCATCTATATTTTTCGGTTTTCGATAAAGTATTTTTGTAAATTCGAAAATTTTAGCAGCGTTCCGCCCTTATTTTACGGTTCATCCCTATTCTCCAGTTTTCGACAAAGTATTTTCATTGACTCGGAAAATTTGAGCAGCGTCCCGCCCATATTTTCCGCCTCAACTCAAATTAATTTATTTAATTCTTATTTAAAAACATTATTTTTCCTGATTTTGGTCGTTCGGATCAATCTTTTTCCGATGGCTATTCATTTTAACTGTTGCAACGATTTCGCAATTTTCCCCGCTACCCATTCCCTCTTTTTGTCCTAAAGATCTATGTATGTTCATATTATATTTAATGAGTGCCCACTGGACTACTCGGTGTTAGAGATTTTGAGCCGATTGTTGTTAAAAATTTATGTTAATTTTACAGGAAACGGATGATGAAGGATCAGCCAATAAACTACTCATTTACCCTCCAATTTCCCCTATGTACGGATAATATTGACGTTTCAGCTCCTGCGTTCCGCACGCCGGAGCCTTCACGGGCACGAACTATTGGTGATTTTTACACGCACTTACACAGTTCGATAGTGTGTTTTATTTTTCTATCTTGCGTTATGTTTTGGCTGTGGGCCACCAAAAATAAAATAATAGAAAAAATAAATTACCACATGAATTAGGCAAAAGTCTCGATGCATAAACTGTATATTTGGCATTCATATAAACAAATTTTAAATCGGGCATCGATGTACATAAACCAAAATAACATGACTGTAGATTAATAACCTGAAAATATTGCTACAAAACATAACTGTAGATTAATAACCTGAAAATATTGATAACTGTAGATTAATGATCTGAAAATATCTGAAAAAAAATCACACAACAAAGTAAGATTTTAAAAAAATGCGCATCTTAAATTTGGTTGAAATTAATACTACAAAGTACTAGTTGAAAATTTGGGAAAACACATCAGTATTTATACCTATAATTTGGCCTTAACCTTGCGTGTTAGTTTTATTGCGATTAAACAAAATTCGACTTTGAAATTATTTGTGTTATCTAAATTAAATTTTTATTTATTTCTTAATTTAAATTGGTAATTTATTTTTAACGTTTTTAAATAAATTTATTCAGCTAAATATATTTTATTTTTATTCATTTAATTCATTAATTTTTACTTTTATATAAATGGTCATTTTACGGTCGAATTTTCTTGTTATTGTGTTATTTTTATGTAAATTTCGTGCGGTTCTTGATGCATTTTGTATTTATTTTATTTTACTTTTATGTTTTTGATTTTATATTTATTTATATTCTCTCAGATTTTAAAGTGTTTAGTTGGTGTTGTATATTGTATTTTAAGTTATCTTGGTGCTGGGTTTTCGTGCTGTATTACTGATGTATTTAAACAATTCTCAGGGCTATTTGTGTGCTTGCCCAACAATATTTTCACATGATGAATCTATATATTTATCATAATATTAAGTGTTGAGAATGACATATTAACAATACTGTAATTCCAAGATCCTCTTCTTGAACACTAGAACAAACGAAGTATAATTTTTAAGTTGATTATAAAGATCACAAAATTGATTTAGGTAATAGAAAACATGTATCCAACATATATTAAACTATGATATAATTCGACAGCCTCACTATAGTCGTTATTTTAATATATTGTTGAGTTTGTTAAGCGACTGTAATCAAGGACACAAATAGTTCAGATAAATAAACTCGCACGACATTCTAACTGTAATGAAAGAAACTAATGAAGATCCTAAGTAGTGGATTGTGAGACATCTGACACAATCGCTTCTGATTAGCTGAAAAATGAGTGGCTATTTCGTCATTCTTCGGTGAACATTTTGTTACGAGTCATACATGTGTCCAATGACTCATCACTGACAGTTTTTTCCCTTGTTAAAAAAGTCTTTTTAATGATTGTAATGTTCTATTTTTTATTTTGACTTTTTTTCAAAGTATTTTTGGACTTAGAAGTTATTTAGAGACCTTCTTCTAGAATTTTTTGAAATTTGATACATCAAATAAAATAGACTCCATCTTTAGAATAAATAATGCAACTTAAATTTTGCAAATGTGTCAACATTAATTTTTCCACTTTTGAATTTATCATTGTCTTCGCTCCAATCGAGAAATCATCTAATTTATCATGGATTTTACTAATAATGATAATGTTAACTTCCATTATTTATGATTCCAGATTTAAATTTTTACAATCTTCTAAAATATCCGTAAGTCTTTCTTCATCCATAACCCACTCGAAATTCTTATACGTCAGTTTCTGAAATATAAATTGTTGATAATAATGTACAACATCTCAGTATAATAAGAAGATACTGCATGATAGGTATTGACAAAAGTAAAACTACCACATATCCCGGTTTGGAAAAATTATCCACTAAATGTTCGATATGTTCCCTTAATGTGATTTTTTTTATCTACATGACGGTCACAGTGAGTCTGTCGAAATATAGTGTAGCATAATATTGTTGGGCAAAAATTGATTAAGCCCATATTTGGACACGATAACTCCTGTGTGTTTTTGAGTGGAAAACTTAAACTTAGAGAAAAATGGAAAATGTAAAGTAAAATAAATTAAATAAAATTTGTGTACAAAAAAATGTAAAAATTTAATAATAAATCAAAAGGAATTAAAAAATTATAATTTTGGAATATTCTCGAAAACACACACATGAACAATCGTGATATATAAGGCGATGCTGGTCGAACAAAAATCACTTATACTTCTGAGTACTCTTTTTAAAACTTTTAGTAGTATTATCTCCAAATTTTGTTAGAAGTTTTATAGTATTTTCATACTTTGATTTCGAAACAATATTATATTTTGCACGAAGGAATTTGAAAAGTAAATATTATTGTTTTTATTTTTTATCATTCATGATTGTTAAATGTTTTTAATTTACTTTGTATAATGATTGTGTAATATCATTATTGTAATCAAAATGATGACCTTTTTTGTTGTCAATTAAATATTTTTCTTTATTATTACTTTAATTTTTACGTTTAGACGAAATGTTTTAGGCATTTATTTTGACAGAAATTATTTTTTGATTGAACCTCCATTACGAGGACTTTAACAAAAGATTTCACTCGTTCACATGAGATAACTCACACGCACGCAAGTGAGTAAAATGAACATTTATTTACCCCGGATCGAACCGGTGGTTAGCATAGAACCCGTGGTGAAGGCAGTAGCTGGAACCGCTCAGTATTCTCCCTTCCTAAATCATATCTCCCAACCCTTGAAAAAGTAGTGTTGAGGTACAGGGAAAGGTTTAAATATAAAGGGTTATAATATTACAAGGAAAAACATATAAATAAGTTCAGTTAGACGAAATAAATCAAAAACCGACTGTAGGATAAATGACAAACCAAAACAATCTACTACTTACATAAATTTGATTCAAAAGAATAATCAAATAATTGTGATTTTTGGCAGGCATTTTGAATTAGTACTTCACAACCAACCATAAACAGCCACATTTGATAAAAAGTCAGCTCAAAGTAAGACCTAGAATACAGATTTGTTCAGACACATATTCAGATATTTATGTTACTATCATTGTTTTGATTATTAATTTTTGGTATTATTACCCTAAATGACCGAAATTAATGTTGAATTTGAAAATTTCATATTTATCTTGAAACGGGGTCGCCATACAAGCTTTATAAATTATACCCACTGTTGGACGTGTGGGAATTATTGTTCCATTTTAGTGCTTATCCTATTGGTGTACCCTTCACATTCGATTCCTAGGGATATCTTCCCGATACGCCGCATGATTTTAGAAAATAACTATCGTGTACCCATGACCGAGATCATGTTGGTATTGCACACAATAGCCGAATGCCACTCGAGCAGGTGAGCGTTATCACTAACACTACTCCTCGAACGACCTTCGCTTTACCCGAATTCTCTGCTGCCGCTAGAAGGACTTACGCTTATTACTCACGAAATGTACCCAAGACTCTTATAATTACGCCTGTTAACGTGAGAGAATCATAGGGTTCAATTACATTACGCATTCACTTCACAAAATCCGTCTGCCAACTTATAATCAACGGTTATCGTCATTTCGCCAAGGTTGACTTAACGAAATGGAGACATATAAAAAAAACAACAAAACATCAAAAAAAACCTTTAAAAACAAAGAAAAAAGATGGGGATAGCCGAGGAATTATTGGCAGATCATTTATAGTCGAATTAGAAGATGAATTCATATCTATGGATAGAAAAAGAGATGTTTAGGCAGGAGAAAAGTTATTGAGAGAAAAGAAAGAAAACATTCGACGAAAATATCGGCGGAAGGATTTTATGGATATTAATTTAGTCAGGCAGTTCCTGATTTACATTTCCCATCGTTGGGTCTTACCATCATTTGGACGCATATCATGTTTACTAGGCGGCCAAGATCACGATTTGTTCATGTTACACTAGGGGCTTTGTGAGAAACTTGCCCATCTACATCGGCGTAGTCCTTCAGTAATTCGGACCCCTACCCCTCATCCAAAATTGTATTAATACTATCGCTGCGGTTAGCTTTGGCGGGTTCACACATTGTATTTTCCGCGGTGTGGCTATACTGCCTGGCTGTTGACCTAATCTTATACACGACAAAAAGAATATTGATCGGTATTAATATCAGCGGCCACTTCGGCACTTAGGTTCAGTATTATGGGTTTGGTATTTGCCCTAGTGCTCGTAATTAATATTTCATTTTAATGAAGGAAATGTCTCTAGAAAAATTTATTATTTAAGTCACTAAATTGAGAGAGTTTAACCCAGTAAAGTTACCGTCGTCGGGGATTTCTATTTCTGTGTAGAACCTTTAGTACACTGACTAATATTTCTTTAATAATACTAGAAGTTATGTTTAAAGAGGTTTAATTTAATTAATAGTAAAATTTATAATTTAATGTAACAATTATACAGATGGATATGACGATTTTAAATTAGGCTTTACTAGGAGAATATCTTAAAATAGGCAACCTTAAATTAAAATATGTTAGAGAACATATTAAAATAAGTAATTGTAAATTAAAATATGTTAAAGTGGGTGACCTTAAATTAATATATGTTAAGAAAACATGTGAAAATTTTGTCAATTTTGAACTAAAAGATGTTAAATTAGATTACTTTAAATTAAAATATATTAAGAAACCATATTATAATTTGCTTACCAGTGAAAAACTCTTCCAGGCTTGTGAGAATTGGTCCTTATTGTTTTTAGATCCTACAAGTCGAAGCAAATCCACAAAGGTAGTGATGCGTGCTAATGTGATTGTTAGAAATTATAATCGATATTGGCAACAACACAACAAGAAGATGCAGTGAACCGTGATTAGGTGTGTGGTAGCGTTATTGATTATCAACGGTTGTACAAGAAAAATCAATAGTCAGAAATTCTGTCACGATTATTGGAGTGTAAATTAGACAAAACCGGAATATTTCTGCAACGCCAAGATGTCTAAGGGGCTTCTCGCGGATCTAAGAACTATGGACAACTTAAATCGATGGCAATCAGTCTCGTCGGGGGAAAATTCAAGTTCCGTGTTCAAAGTTGGCTTTTCTACTTCCTCAAACTTTATGTCGGTTCATTCTAATTGGATTTATTATGCTGTGATGAGCGATCGATCGGTAAAAATTCTATTTGCGGGTCAAAACGTTTGCGAAAAGAAATCGTATCTCTCGTCAATTTCCTACCGGTTTCGTGAGATTTTATCAACAAAACAATTCTGACTATGCTGATGGTTGCCGAAAGTATCATTCAACATTTTATTTTCATGTGTGGATTGTTATGCTTTTGGGCTTGCGTATCAGAACAACATAAAGCTTTAGTGCGTTTTTTTGTTATTGTTTTATTACTACTTTTTATTTGTTTTCACGAGTTGAATCGGCGATCCAACTCCTCATACCTATACTTATCCCTACTACCCGATCTAAATTTTAATAATAGGTTCGAGATTCAAAAAATAGTGTCCAAAATCATTTTCATGATTTGACCTAATCTCCCTCTGAGTGAAATGACGCCCTTCTCATGATTTTAGAACTGCTCGCTCCGGCCACTTTTCAGCAGCCGCCTCGAGTATACAACGGCGCCCTGCGTAGCGGTCCTGTGCATAACGCCAGACCCGACTGCGGACTGCCGAGGGGCTCACGAGGCATGACCCACGAGCTCAACTAAGGGTTTTCACCCACTAGCCGGCACGAGATCCGTCCCATGAACCGTATATTACAATACTATATATATATATATATATCATTTTAATGGACTCGAACGTATATAAGGCATATGAATGATAGTGAATTAATAAAAGCATAGGACATTACGAGCATTTAATTTAAAAAAAAGAAAAAACAAATTCATTGATAACAGATTAAAGTAAAACTTTTACAAAAAGTCCTTACTCATGATAGTGTTGTGATATTTTGTTTTTTCAAATTTTGGCATAAGTTAAAAATAATGAATTTCATCACTGTATATATACTAATTTCATGCATGTGTGCGACCAATAGGCGATTTTTCGCGATTTTTCGGGCTTTTTAATTATTTTAATAATTTTAAACGGTTTTTATTATTTTTTATGTATTTTTCTTTATTTTTTGGTATACTATTTATATTATATTTGGATTTTATTTTTAGCACTATTTTCTTTTAATATTATTTTTAGCCCTTTTTATTTGTTTTCTGGTCGCCACTTTTGCCTATGTTTTTTCTAAACCTTATTTTGCAAGGTTTTGGCAGTTTATTTTACTTTTCATATGTTTCTTTCTGCGGCTGTATGCTTTTTAATGATTTTTATTAATTATTTGTTTTTATTTAATTTTGTTATATTTTTATTTTGTTTTAATTAATATCTTTTTCATTAATTTTTGGTATCTTCGTGCGGTGCGTGCTTATTTTTGGTGACTCGTTCAATTATTTTTACTTTACTTTTTAACTTTTATTTTTATTTTTTGTTTAAATTGTGGCTCTGAGCCAAACACCACTTTTCCCAAATTCCGAACCAACCTTCATTAGTTTCTTAAAATTTCTAGTAAAAACCATAATTATTACTATTAATAACAGGATTAGTACTGTTGGGCCAGCACAGAGTTTTTTTAATGAATTGGAAATCCTACGCAAATATAACAGGCAGATTTAAAATCAGACCTATAAACATCAATTCAACAACCTTAAAATGCTAGAAAGATATAATTAATATATAAAATCAAAAACATAAAATTAAAATAATAACAAGATGCACCAAGATCAGCATAAAATAAACATAAAAATAGCAAAATTACATAAAAATTTGACCGAAAATTGACAATTGTTAAGCTCAGAGCCACAATTTAAACAAAAAACGATAATAAAAATTAAAACAAAACTAAGAGTAATGAAATAAGTCACTGTACATAAGCACGCACCACAAGAAGACACTAAAAATCAATAAAAACATATTAATTAAAACAAATTTATAATATA
This sequence comes from Schmidtea mediterranea, assembly GCA_022537955.1. NCBI lineage: Eukaryota > Metazoa > Platyhelminthes > Tricladida > Dugesiidae > Schmidtea > Schmidtea mediterranea. The sequence continues at coordinate 211,053,598 of CM039680.1, forward strand.
CCAAAAATTAAATAAAAACAAATAATTAAATAAAATCATAAAAGCATACAGCCACATACAGAAACATACGAAAAATAAAATAAACTGCCAAAACCTTGCAAAATAAGGTTTAGAAAAAACACAGGCAGAAGCGGCGACCAGAAAACAAAATTTTGGGCTAAAAAATAATATTATAAGAAAATAATAATAAAAATAAAATTCAACTGTAATATAAAGTATATATCAAAAAAATAGAGAAAAATACACAAAAAATAATAAAAATGGTTTAAAATTAATAAAATAATTGAAAAGCCCTAAAAATGGCGAAAAATCGCTCATTGGTCGCACACACACACAAACAGTATAAAAACAGTGACAAATTTCATTATTTTAACTTATGCCAAAACTTGTACTTTGTTAACTTTGCAATTTTTCACAACGAATTTTTGAAGTAAGGAGTTTTTATGTATTGAATTTCTCTTTTTAAGTTAATATAATGTTATATGCTTGTTCATAATGTTTTGCTTAATACTCTTATGAATTTATATATATATATATATATATATTATCTTATATACGAGGCCCCCTTAAAATCAATATATACGTAGAGTATTTTAATAGCTATCAATGGGACGGATCGCGTGCCAGCTAGTGGATTAAGTTCCTTAGTTGTGCTCGTGGGTCGTGCCTCGTTGAAACCTCGGTAGTACGCAGTAGGGTCTGGCAATTGCACAGGACCTCCACGCAGTGCATCGTTGAACGCCTCGTAGCGGCTACTGAAAAGTGGTCGGAACGAGCAGAAATTTAAATTGCGGGAAGTTCGACCGCAGGTAGGGGAACTAGGAAAGGTCACGTGGCGATCTCATAGGATGGTTTTTCATGCCTCGAATAAGGATACGAGTCAAATCGGGAAGAAGGGATAAGTAAAGATTCAAGAATGACGTTAAATTTAATCATAAAAATGAACTAACAAAAAACGGGAGTGCCATACTTTTTATTTGTAAAATTACAGAAAATTAAGTGATAATTACCACCAACAATCACATGAGTATAGACGCAAAATGTCACTCATCAGAGTATCCATGTCTTCTTCCCATGAATAGAGCGCGATCACCATTGGATGAGGAAGTGAATCTCGAATTTTTGTCCCTAAAGTTGTCCATCTTCTTCCGAGAACTACCGTAGAAATATACAAATCCGGCGCAGTAGAGATATAGATGGAGAGATTTTCGCTACTATATTGGATCCAGGTGACGACACTTGCGACTCTGATTCTGTTTAACTATCTGAATAGGGGAAGTTATCGATCCACATGAATAGGAGTAACGAAATCGATTGCCCAAAAAATTAGAGAATATCATAACCAGAGTTCCATTTGAGTAATGAGACAATTGGTAGGAATGATCGACAGTAATTTAATTCCACGGAAATTACACCATAGGATTCAATCACGAGCATGATGACGTAATTTTGTAATATACATCCATCCAGTAAGCACGGATCATTCCCATTAACCTTGATAAGTTAACGGGTACTATACATCTCTGTCTCAACCTTGAAGTGCATGAAGAGGGAACAATATTGATAAAACTTACTATAGCTCTCCGACTGATCCATGGAAGATAATTCCCCTAATAGCATCAACATTCGTCGCTTAACCATTATAGCAACAGGATTATTACTCTGTGACGATCCATAAATTTTCCTAACGCCATCCTAATTCGTCGATTATGTCATCACTGACAATACACATGCTGCTATTATTTACATGACAAATTTCCTCCTACCATCGTAGTTATCATGCTAGTAAAAATTATCTCATCAGTATTTGTCCCAGTAGATTAATAATATACCCATTATCGAATATCGCAGCTAGGATTATAGTCACTGATAGTTAAGATATATCAACGATGATTTCCACCAATATTAATTAGTATTATTCTCCTCAAAGTCATTAGTAATTATTAACGTTATTATTATTATTGTTATTTTTAATTTTAGCGTCATTGTTATTATGATTATTATTAGTATCATCATTGCTGTCATTGTTATTATTACTGCTAATACTTTTATTGTTATTATTATTTATCATCAGTAAATTAAAAATTGTATTCACGCATTCATCCTTACCATTATCATTAATTACTGTTCATAATAGCACTATTAGCAGGCCTACTTTAGTTAGGATCCTTAACATTATGATTAGAATCGCCACTGCCTATTACCACGATTATTAATACAAATATTAACAATACCATTAACTGTATAATCATTAATGATAAAATTATTATTATTATAAATGACTATGACGAACCTTAGCACCATAAATATCGCTCAAGTCCTCCCCATTTCTATCTACATTATTGTATTATTATCATTATCTATAAAACCAGACCCTTAGCCTCAATCCTGTTTTTGCCCTGATAAGTACAGAGGTTTTACTGAAAAAGAACAATATTCCATCTTTTAGTCATTCTTCACATCTAGATGACCAGCCCTACAAATCTATCCAGGATCCCACGTCTGACCCCATCAATTATCGCCACCAGACAGCGATTAGAACAGTTGGAGGGAGAACATGCCACCCTTCAGGACAAGTATCGAAGACTAAAGGGAATATGGCTCTCACCAGACGCTGCCAAGAAATTATACCAAAAGATATCCCGCCTGTCTCGGGCGAGGGATGAATTAATCGTCGAATCTCGCAGTCAGCGAGTCTTGATAAAGGAGCAGGGGACAACGCTCCGACAGATCTTCACCGATGCCGAACTTCGAGCTCGCATCCCTGAGAGCATCTGGGCACGGGATCTGAATATTATCTCGGCACAACATCTCCCCCTGGAGGTACCTCTACCTATTCATTCGGTACTGGCTCCTTCCATCGCCGAACTCCCACAAACTCCCGTGGTTGAACCACGTTCGAGCCAGACGACGGCCCAATCGAAATCGTCGTCGTCGCGAACGTCGCCGCAGAGACACAAATCTCTTCAGCTCGACAGAACCAATCAGTGCCCCTATTCAATTCACGATCTTCCACCCCCATATCAGGAGTTTGAATTTCCTGATCTGGAATCTGACTTGCTCTACGCACCAACAGTCACTTTCCACTCCCCAGCCAGATCCATACACATCAACTTGGTGGATGATGAGAATGAAGTACCGGAGGCAAACCGCACTCTAGAGCGGCTGGGCTTAGACACTGGCAAAATTTCTATTCTAACGGGCAGGGTACCCGGATACCTACCTCATCCCGACGAACCAGGACCCTCCACTCGGGTGGATTTTAACATCAATGTCAATCCATATCCGTATCGCCCCGCGAAACGTCGATGTTTTCCAACGGACATCGATGCGGATGAATGAAACAGGATTTCTAGCAAATCAGTCCCCATCTCCATACAATTTATCCGAACACTATCATCGAAGTGACGACATTTTCCGAAATGTTTGTTAATTAGTGTATAATCCATCTCTATTCCTGTCTAGTTCCGTGTATTACTCATCTTATATGTCTCTTTATCTATATTAATAAATCTTCGAATTTTAAATTTTGTATTATTAATTTTGAGTATAAACCTCTTCAATTAATGTTAATAAAACACTGGTAATAATCCAGGGAAGAGGTTACAAGGAAACGGTTAGTATGAATAATAAGAGTGGCTACCAAAAGGAACTCTCCCGATTGTCGGTTCGGAAAAGATGCAAGATCAGGGTTCACTTATACTATGACTTTAGGGTAAAGTGCGTAAGACCTTCTATCGGCAGCAAGTGACTGGGAAAACGAAGGTCCTTCGAGGAGTAGCGCTAGTGATAGCGCTCACCTGCTCGAATGGCTTTCGGCTGTTGCGTACAGTACCAACATGATTTCGGTCATGGGTACGCGACATTTATCCAAATCATGCGTTGTGTGGGGAGGAAATCACCCTAAGACATCGAGAGGACAGATGTGACACCACGGCATGGTTATTCCAGAAAATATGTTTCCCGGTACGACCAACACAATTTATTTAAAAAAAACAAGAATTAATGAAAAGTGGAAGTAAAATTAAATGGTTTTAGTTAGAAATAACCCAATTAAAAATCAAAGAAATGAATTGTCAAACTAAACCAAGAAAATAATAAAAATTAGAGTTAGATTATACAAATAATTTCAAGGTCAAATTTTGTTTTATCGCAGTAAAGGTAACACGCAAGGTTAGGGTCACAGAACACGTATATATGCCAATCCATTTTCACAGAAAAACACACAAATTTAACTTTGGAAAAAGTGTGCAACTTTGCAAGCGAATTCAAGTGGACAATTTTTGACAATTTTTCTATACAGCGTTCAAGCAATCTCAAGTAAGCTCTACTTGAACGCATGTATGAGGAAATATTATTATGTATGCTGACGGTCAACCTTGCTGAAATAGTGTTATGAAATATATAATTCGAGAAAATGTCGAAATTTTTCCGGCCCACAGACGAAACATCACCGCAATTCATTAAAATGCAATATAACTACCGAGATATGTAAGTGTGGTCCATCCGCCAATATCTCGTAGCGTGTGTAAAGTAGGAACCCAAACGTCAATACATGCCGTTTATAGGGGAAGTTGGAAGAAGAGGGGGTAGTCTTTTGACTGCTCCTTCTTCATCCAGTTCCCAAAAATTCGACCAAAAATCACGTTACTCATCGGCTAAAAATCATCTACACCGAGTAGTTTAGTGGGCACTCGTAATATCCTAATTTCAACATGTCTAACTCTAAGATCAAATTAGGGAGGTGAGTGTGGGAAAGAGCCGAAAATCGTTGCTATGTCGAAAATAAATAATATTAAAATTGGAACTCTAAATTGAGAGCCTTAATGTCGATAATATTCATGATATAGATAAATCATAACATAAATAATTTTAATAATCGGACCTCTAAATTGAGAGCATTAAGATCGAAAATATTCATGTTAAAGAGAAATCATAAAATTGAATAAGCAAAAATGAAGCATTAAATTAAGAATCCTGATATCAATAATGCTAATGTTAAAAAGGCATAAGAAAATTAGACGACAATCGGAATTGAAACCCTTCGTAATGATAGTATTGAAATAAAATAAGCAATTTGATACACCGAGTAGAATCATTTACCGCAGTAGGACCAAAATATTTAATGACAATACAAGTAAAATAAAACCATAATAACGGTAACTAGGTTTAGACAAAACCTCATTTAGTAAGTACTGTGAGGGTATTGTAATTAACTAAATGATCCAGCTTTGATGTAATCTATAAACAGTGTATGAAGGAGCCCAACCAAATGATATTCATAATATAGCTAATTTAAGGAAAAAAATAAAATTAATACCATCAAACTTCGTCGGTAATAAAATAATAGCTGAATTAATGTAAGTGAAGCAAAACAATATCGCACGTGCATTAACAATCGTAATAATAATAACTTAAATCGCACAGAACTAATAAATCAAAAGATCATCCATACAAGAAAGTCACAGAATATTACATTCCACTAGAGTCGAGGATCAAAATAATTTGGGATATCACGCTTCGTAAACACATGGTTGTTGTACTCTATTCGATTCAGATAATAGATTTTCTCATCTATAATACCGCAAGCAGGTATCTGATAATCGTAACCATCGATCATATTCGGAAAGCTCGAGCACGGAGACGTCATATTGAACGCGAGATTGTAAAGGACCTCGACAGTAAACTGACTGGAAATTTGGCAAACATAATCTACTGATTAAACGTGAAAAAATTACTTCCTAGAATTCGTCCTGAAGAGAAAAATCAGAGAAGTGGAATATCATGATTAAAATGAATAACTCCATAATGAATAGACTAATATAAATCCACAGATTTTTCGATACAGTATGAATTGGACACGTCAACAAATAATGAATGTTGAAGAAGCCGTGTATAATCAATACTCTCTGTACACCTGATTCAGTTCATTAAAAACTCCTATAATAAAATGAAAAAATCAATAAAGTTATAATATAGGAACATACATTCTTACCCGTGTCTGCATGTAATTTGTTCAACTGAATAAAAACTGTTGGGCTATAAGCCATCATTAAACAAAATAAAATGACTATGTAAAGTCATTTTGAAAAATTATAAGAGTGGCTGTTATAACACAAGCACGCACCGCAAACAGAAATTAAAAATATAATAAAAACATTAAATAAAACAAAATAACAAATAACATAATTAATTAAAAGAAATAATTAATAAATTTCGCACGCAATATACATAGAAAAAATAAAGTAAAAATACAAAACCGCCTATAACCTTGCCAAATAAGGTTTAGAAAATACACTGGCGGAAGAGGCGACCAGAACAAAAATAAAAATCAGCAAAAATAAAAATGTAAATTTAATAAAATTAATATTAAAAAATTAAGAAAAATAAATAGAAAAAGAGAAAAGTATAAAATTAAATAAAAGCCATTAAAAAACCCGAAAAAATGGCCAAAAAAGATTTAAAATTAGCTGATTGGTCGCACACACGCACGAAAACAGTATAAACATAATAGCCATTTTCATAAATAAAAACTTTAATAATCTTAAAAACTTTTTAAAATTTGAACTTTGGAAACATTTGTAAGTGTTATTGATTTGTATATGTTATAATGCATGTTTTTCGTGATGAATTTTTTGAATTTTTAATTTTCTTATCATGGATGGCCGCGATACTTTTTAGTATCTGCGACAGGTCCCCCTAATTTAAATTATTTATATATATCTTACATTTTGGAAAGTGGCCTGGCAGGATTCAATTTCCTCAGTTAGTTTTGAGGAATGTTGATGTGCTGCCTTGTCGCTAACCATCCTTCGGTGTCTGCCTAGTCCGGTCAGGTCTCGTTACACTGATCGCGGGGTAGGACTCCGTCGTACTTCACCGTGGCGGCCATTTCAATGTTGGTCGGAGCGGTAGAAATTTAAATTCGGGAAGATCGATATAGTTAGGGGAACCACATTTGAATGAATGTTTAAGTAGGGATATTATATGTTTTTGAATCCTGTCGAACTTTTTATATTGACGGGGACGACTAGGGTTAAGTATAGGAAACGACTAGGGTTAAGTATAGGAAACGATAATTGAGCCAGTGAAATTAGTGTTTTTTCCGTGATTAAATCGAATAAATGATATTTTTATGAAAAACGATCTATAGTATGCACCTAAACTAAATTTTTCATGAATAAGTGACCGGGGCATCAGAATTTTCATTTTATCCAACGGGTTTTGTTTTTGACCAGTTTTAACGTTAACCAGACATCGCAGTAATTAATATTAATTTATGGATAAATGAGGAATGAGAATATTTGAGAATTGTTTTAATTATTAATTTTATTATATTCCTAAATCTCTATTATACTTAAATTATTACTATTATTCCATGTTTATGATAAGAAACTCTTCGTCATTTAGCTACTCAAAATCTTGAGAAAATCACCCAGCCAATTCTTCTCTTCAAAATTATTCAACAATTCTCTGAAAACTTATCGAAAATGCCGGCAGGATATAAAATTCCCAAGTTATCTTCAAAACCGAATGCCATAAATACCCAGCTGGACTGCTCGTGGAGCACGAACGCACGCTCGGCACGTGATTCGCTCCCGAGGCGGTAAAAGTTCTTCAAGACAAGATACACCGGCTGTCTAGATGCCGAGAAGAGTTAATAATGGAAAACCGGGCTCAACGGATCGTCATTAACGATCAGAGCGCTGTCCTGGTGGCTTAGTTCACTGAAGTAGAGCTGACAAAACGGCTAGCGGGTCGTCATCTGGCGGTGAAATTGAATCTGATTCCTGCGAACCATCTCCCTGAAACCAATCAAGTTGGTCCAGCTCAAACACCCCGGACCAGCAAGAAACATCACCCCAGTAAAAATCGTCGACGCCGTGAACGACGCCGAGCCGAGGGACTAACGCTGCTAAGTAACGCGGCACAGGTGCTCGAAAAAGCCGCAGCACTGGTCGCCGAGCAGCATCCCGAGTTTGTAAAAAGAGACGAAATCATAGCAGATCCAGAAAAATCGGAAAAACCCACTCGGCAAATCAGTACTGACGAATCGGACGAGATGCAAATGCGCATGGAAATCTCGCCCGTAACCAATCCCACAACTATGATGAAAGAGAAATCGCCGACTCTCGAGATTTACTGGATGGACGATTTCGGAGATAAATTATGCCACTCCGTCCCCCAGGTCGGAACCACACAATTTCAACCCCTCCGGAATAAACGAAAATTCCCTCTCGATATCGACGAGTAACCATCCAAAGGTAATAAAAAACTGACCACATCCTCATAACACTATTTACGAATTTATGTAGCGATTATATTTTATTTAATTTCGTTTTGTAAATCATTTTAATAAAAGTGAAATTTTTGTAATTCTTATTGATTTTAACCCTTTTGATTTTCCTAATTAAATAAATCATGAATAAATGTTTGAAGTTTTGTATGAGTATAGTATAATATGGATAAAGTTTTATGTATGTATGGAGTATGATTAGAAAGTTTACTTAACTCAGAGAGCCGAAATGGAGTAATCGTAATCGTGGTAAAAACCGATTTTAACCTTTTATAATGAATATTTTTAATAAAAGAATGATTGTGCATGAAGGATGTAGTATGGAGGTTCAGATGATTTTATTAAACTTAAATACAGCTGACCTAGCCGTAAATTTAATAATGTATATGAAGTTTTAAATTACCACTTGTTACTTAAGAGAAATCTTTATACATTTAAAACAAAATTCTAGGTTAATAATATTATTCCGTTTTTTTTGTAATTAATTCGGGGATTTAATTAGAAATTTTAGATAATTTAAGGATCTGAATTTTCAAAAGTCATTAATCAAACTTTCCTTCGAAAAATTTCTAAATTACAGTAGTTCAATTTTATGGATTAAATATTTAAAATTAATATTAGCTAAAATAAATTAGCCAAAGATAAATAAGTAGCCAAGTTTCAAATGAGTGTGTTTCCGGCGATAAATTTGTATCAATATTTAGCGATGGACTAAAGAGACCGTGGGAAAACGCTATTCCGAACGTGAACATAATATCGGCGGTAAAAATTTAGAAATGTGTGCATTAACGTCGAGGGAATCAGACGAGTTAAGCAGACGTAAGTCCTTCTATCGGCCGTCAGGAACCCGAAAGCGAGATTATCACAAGGAGTAGTCTTGGAAACGGGGCTCACCTGCTTGTGGACTCTCGGCTGCTGTATACAGTACCAACATGGGCTCGCTCATGGGTATCCAGTGGTAAGGTCAAAATTGTGGGGCGTCTGGGTGAGATAGGAATTACCCTAGCAAAGGCAAGAGTTGGTTGAAGAAGTAGATGAAAATAAGTGAGAGCAGATTAAACAAAATAAATTCTACTCAGTACGCCAACAAAACTTATATTATAGGAAGGAAGGAATTAGAAGAAAAATTTTTGTTAACGTAAAAAAATAATACATAGTAAATAATGCATGCAAACTTTCAAAATGTAGAAATGTTCAGTTCAATAAAAACTCTATATAAAACTATTTTTAGTAACTTTTTAGAGAAGCTTTTTTTTAAATTAAAGCCGAAATTTTTTGAAAAAAATACCAATAACTCTAGTTTGAGTTGTAGAGAAAATTAAGAAATAATTTCGTAAGATTTTTCATGAAATTCAATCAATTTAATATTTTTACAACTTTTCAGATATTATTCAAAAATATCCATCGAAACTCTAGGTTTTTGAGTTTTTACCTCATTTGCAATTTACCAGGAGCAGTGGAACCAGAACCTTCAAATGAGGAGTTTAAAAAATACGGAAAACATAAGTTTTCCGATAACTTAAGTTAAAAAAAAATTTTTTTATAAAGTATAAAAATCCAAATCATTAATACCATTGAAAATGAGGAAGATTTTTATAAATTTGGGAAATTAACCAAAATATCCAATGCCTTATAAAATTAATAATTATAAAATCAATAATTATCAAAAATTTGGATTTGTCAAAAGGTAAAAAAGATGGCAGCCAAAACAAATTTCCAAGGAACAGAGGAATAGTTTATTCGAATATAGAAAGTTTTTAATAATAAATTTTATTTTAATAAATTTTAGTTTTCAATTAATCGGGCTTACATTTATTCGAAAATAATTCCATTAATTTACATAAATTGGCATACATTCCTAAAAAACCTAAAAAACTAATTAAAACTAGATTTTTAATAAATTATGATGAAAAGTATTATTTAAGAGCTTGAATAATGATCTCATAAATATATGAGATCACAATCCAAGCCCTAAAATATACTTTATTAAAAAAATTACCTTCTAGCCATTTTAAAAATGGCTAATTCATAAACTTAATTATAATTGTAATTGGTTGTTCATTAAAACTTCTATTATAGAAGTTTTTAATGATCTGAATCAGGTGTAATAAAACAAAAAAGTGAGAGAAAAATTGACATGCCACGTCACCGAGGGCAGAGAAATTATTCCAATCAATAACCATGAAGAGAAAAATTGACATGCCACGTCACCGAGGGCAGAGATATTATTCCAATCAATAACAATGAATGAACATGCTGACATGCAGATATGTATATAGCTAGTTGCATTCAGATTTAGATAGTTACTATTTCGACAAAACCCAAACAAGAAATGCATGCACGAGAGAAACAAATATTCAAAACTCCGACGATGAAAAAGGACAGCTGCACTCAACGACGAGAAGAGGACCAGAGGGAGGAACCAGCAAGGGAAAGAGAGAACAGGCATGATGGTATATTCACATTGTTTATTAAAATTTTCTTTGATTATTTTGTCCATAAAAACTATATACAATGCCCCGACTAGAACGAAACAAGATTCAGAAATCTACCCGAGGAACGCATGGCGAGTAATCTGTGTTGTAAGGAGAAAGGGACAGTTTATGAGAGAATTTACCATACGGAATAAATATTATAACGATGTTGAAATTTATCCTGATCGGATAAAAACGAACTAACTGGACTTTTACAAGATGATGTTTTTGTTCGAAGATTTGTTTATTAATGCATAACGTAATTTTTACATAGAAACTAATTAGCATAATCAATAAATTCTGCAAATTTTTGAATACAGTCGACGCATAAGATGTAAGTAAGCGATATTAGCATTAGTGTATAGACAAGTTTCGGTGAGGAAACGGAACCAAAGGCCTTGATAAACCATCCCCGTATTACTAACCGTTCAATAGAGACATCATGAGAGTCAAGACGGATGACAGTGAACGGGACCTAATCGCCAGTATTCCATTGACCGGATACTACCAATCAAATGCAGCATAAACAAATTCGAAGGACCTCATAAGATTTTACACAAAAGTCACCATATTATTTTTTATTAATTGAGAATCATATCGAGAATTCTGTATATTAAGATTCGTTTTATAGACGAATCTTGGATCGATGCGTCTAGGATCACGATGCGTTTTCCAGAACAATTAGCCGCCAGATGCAGACAAGCAATGTGGGATGCGGGATTTTTGATTTCCCCCGTGAGTGAATCCATAGAAGGTCACCTGTGAGGACGACTATGAAGAAGCAGACCTCCCGTATTTGGCTATAAATACGGAGCCAGGCCGCAATCCAGCCCGCGAAACCCGACAATGTGCTGAATTCACTCTGGCTCGCCTCGAACACCATCAACGACAAACAAACTGGCAGGCAGCTATGGCTAGACGGCGCCTGGCCAGGATTAATGCAGATATTGCTGCCGATAGAATCCCAAGCACCGTCGGATACGCTCCATCCCATGGCGTATCTTATGAATTGGACGACTCTGTGTTAACAGAGCCTACAATGCCTATGTATGTAGTGATCCCTAGAAGATTACTACCAAAAGACCTGCAGAAGTCTGACAGAAATCAGGTGAGACGGCAAGAGCATTCATATTCTCGGGATCGACCTAAGTTTAATCCTAACTCCTGTCACCGGAATCAAATCCGAAAATAAAAACTCCATGTTTTAAAATAAATCATTGAATTCAAAAAGTCTTAACTATTTAATTGTTGATTGATCATATAGTTTTAACCTTCGAAGACTGATGTAATAATAACGAACTAGGAAAATTTGGATAGTGGGTTTAGATAGATATCTAGTAGATTTTTTCTTTGTAAGTTAACCTTAGATAAATAATAATATCCTGACACAATGATAAATAATGAGAATTCTATAGTTAAAGTTGTGACATTTGTTAACGAATAGTTTAATTGTAGATATGGATCCACTCAAGGAGTTAGTAAAATCGCTGAGGGAGAATGCGGAGCTTCACCTCCAGTTACTCCAAATGACTCGGGAAATTCAGAACATTCGAGCATCATGGGTGGAACCCGCAAAGGCGACAGCGATTTATCAACAATTGACCGCCGCACAGCGTGGATGAGTGGAGGAAAAGCAACTCGGTCAAGCGCAAAAAATACAGATACGCAGCTTGGAATTGGAACTATCGGCTTCCCAGGAAGGCAACGCCGTAACGTAACCGTTAGTATTCGCGCCGGCATAGCTAGCGTACAGGGAGGCAACGTGCTAAACGCCGTGCACAGCAAATCAAAGATTAACATTGATTTATCGGTGTGCTGATAAATAAATTATTATTGCTGTTTCTTTAGTTTCGTTTTTTTCGTTTCGTTAATTCACTGATTTGACGAAATAAATCCGTTCAACTAAAATTATGAAATGGAGTTCGTGCAAAAATTGATTCTGGAAAGTGACGAATACATACGGAAGGGACCGAAATAAGAAAATCGCACATAGACCTTCTATCGGTAGTGCGTTGGACCCACCATGAGGCCGGGCCTTAGCAGTTCTCCAGTAGAGCTCACCTTTGGCGGTCTCATAACCAGTGGTTACAGTTCCAACATTGCCTAGCACCGGGTAACCATTGGAGGGCATAAAAAATTGTATGTAAAAGGGTCAAGGTTAGATACAACTAACCTCACAGTACTATTATCATCGATATTAATATTTTTATCATCTACTATTCATCCTTAACAGTGTTGGCACCCTTATTATTATTATTTATACCCTATATAATTCTAACGACCCAATTTATCTTTACTAAGGCCCTTCGGAACCATTACTATCATTGACGGCATTAATATTTTATTATCATTGCTGATATGATTGTTATCATTAATATTATTAGCATACTTATTATTATTATTGCTGTCCTTATTAATATCATTATTACTATTATTGATCTGAATATTATCATTATTATTGTTATTAATGTTATTATTACCCGTATCATTATTAATATTCTTCTTATTATTATTCTTCTTCTTCTTATTATTATTATTATTATTATTATTATTATTGCTATTACTATTATTATTAATGATGGTTACCATCCTTGTATTATTAATTTCATTATTAGTGTTATTCTTGTTATTAATATTACTATCATTGTAATATTATTATCATTATGATTATTGCATCATTATTATTATCATTATTCTTATTGTTAATTTTATTATTATAATACACCAAGGAAAGTTGAGATAAATTCCGCTATAATGCAAGTTGAAACATAAATCAACTTATTGGAATTTATTTTTTGTGAAAATTTAATGGATTTCAGCCATTTCTGAAAATGCTGCAAAGTAAGTTATTTTTTAAAGTTATCAGTTTAAAGTTATAAATTTTTAAGAGTTGAATTATGATTTTATAAGGAAATTAAATCATTATTCAAACTTATAATTATAACTTTTGATCTATAAGCTCATGCATATTATTATTAATAATGATTATGAATATTCAGGAATTGATTTATTTTATGATAACTTATTTTTCGGATATTATTCAAAAAAAGTGAGTTAAATTATTTTTGAAGTTATAAAAATTATTAATTGCATTAAATAATTATATTTTTTATACATATTTTTAAAAAAATCTTCGAATATGTACACAAAATAAATTGGGTTTATGATTATTTTTTAAAACTTACTAATATAATTTACAATTTATGCTTTTTTTGGATTTCAGGTTTTGTTTTTTTTTCGATAGAAATATCTGAAATATTAAATTAATTTTAGTTTTAAGGGTAAATCTTATGAAGATACATCCTCATTTACTCGAAATTTTCTAGCAAAAACCTCAAAATTTAAATTAAAAATTTTTTACACCATTTTTCTTTCTAAAAATATCTTTACAAAGTTTAAATTAATTTAATATAGGGTTTTTTCAACTTCGGATGGCTACATGTTAAAAGTTTGCATGCATGTTTTATTATGGGTTGTGTTAATGTGCATTATTTTATTTCTCTATCACTTTTTGTGTTTCTATAGTGTAGGGTTTGTCTCAGTGACTATTTTACAAGAAACCTCAAGGTGAGTTGGTGTGTTTATATGCTATATATTTGTTGATTTTATTTTTATATTATAGGTGATTTGTCTCAACGTGACTTGGTGTATTACTATTGTCTTTATTAATATTACCTCGAAAAATAAAATCAAAAGCAAAGAACAATAAGAAAAACCCACTGATAAAAATTTATTATTCCAAAAATAAAAGTAATCCACATCGATAGATTTCTGTTTACTAAATTGCGAAGAATTGTTGGAGCTGAAACTGAGACTCCTGAAATTAAAAAAGCAAACATTAAATTAATTCACAAACCTCTTAGGAAGTGACCGTGTTGCTGGGAGTCGGCCCAGTTGACCTGACTGTTGTTGGAAACCTAAAATACAGACAATTGTTAGTTAAAAAGTATCTAAAAATCGATACTTACTTTTATTATAGAAATTAAAAATCCATTAATAAGTTGCCATGGCAATAAATGGCAAGCAAAATGAAATAAATTTAGGTAATATAACATATATTAAAATATCTTCTAAATCCTTGATTTTTAGAAGTTACACTGATGTTAATTATATTATTTGAATTAAAATTTTATGATTTACTATATAGTTAATTAAATTAATTTATCCTATTTTTCAACCCCAATAAATTAACATTTTAAGGATTATAGAATAGTTCTTCTAGGAATATTAGGGTCAAATTTTAAATTCTTAAAGTCAGGATTATTAATATTGTTATTAATATTATTATTATACATATACTTATTATTATTATTATTATTATTATTATTATTATTATTATTATTATTATTATTATTATTATTATTATTATTATTATTATTATTATTATTATTATTATTATTATTTTATTATTATTGATATGAATATAATTATTGAATTCTAAGCAATTAATAACCGTATTGTTATGGTTCTTGATATGGTTTTGACCTAGTGGGAATAGGGGGTGACCCAGTTTACGAGCACTGTTGTAGAGACTTTCCCCAAAGTTGTTAGGCATAAAGTATATGTGTCCTCATCCCTTTCCTCATCCAGATAGCATAATTGAGTTCCTGGAAGGAGTATTTTCCGTACAGTTATTATTTTAATAAAATTCTGATAATCAATTATCAATAGAGGTAGGAATTATCGATTCATTTTCTTTTAGTGGAATCGACTTGGCGCTTAATAGAGAAATTCAGAAAGGACGTCGCTCAATACCACCATGAAACGATGGTCCAGAATCAACGAGCAGAAGCTCTGGTTTGCAATGCCGACATCTAGAGCAAACATGGCTCCGTCTAGAAGGAGTGTCAAAGTTGAAGGCAGAATTAGAAAGGCTGAAAAATAAACTAGCACAAAAGGATGAGGCCCTGATGCAATCCGAGCAGAAGGCACAGGAGCTAAAAGGGAAGTCAAGGAACTAAAATTGAAAGATAAGATCCGCACTGGACTCGTCCAAAGTGGGAAAATACTATCGGCTGAGCAAGGGACGATAGTTATTACTAACATGGCAGGAAAGGACATAGGGGTGAAGATTCTCACTCCAGGACCCTCACGTCTGCCAGAGGAAGTGCCGAAACGAAATCGAAAACGAAATCGGCCTGGCAAAAAGGAACGTGAGCGGTTAATTAAGCTTCAAAAGCTCGTATGGTAGGACACATTTTAAACGCGAACGGTTTTTGAATGCCGCGCGAACTGACACTTTGATAGTCCTATAATTGTTGTATTTATCTGATTTATCGAATAATAATTGTATTTGTGTTTAATTTTGATTCTGACGATAAATAATTTTGAAAAAGTTAAATATTTAAAAATGTTAAAAATAGTTAAATAGTTGAGACGGAGACCGATAGAATTAGAGCATGATGTCTTCTACGACAGCTCGTGAACCAAACTGAATATTAGGGCATTGGCAGTCTTTGAAAAGAGGCTCACCCTTATTTTGGGCCAGAACACAGACGACCTTGCAAATGTTTAAATGAATCGGTAACACACATGCAAATACAACATGCAGATTTAAAATAGAACCTATTAAAACATCAACTAACCCTGCTAAAATACGAGAAAAAGAACAATTAAATATAAAATTATAAAACACAAAAATAAATTAAAATAATAACAGAGCGCAACAAGATCCTTACGAAATAAACATAAACATAACATGAAAACCTACAATTTGACCGAAATTTGACAATTTATAAAATTGCGAATTTTATTAAAAATGGAATAAAAATCAAAGAATTTGAATTAGAAATAATTCAATTAAAAATGCAAAAGAAAAATTGTCAAATAAAATTTCAAAATAATAAAAATTAAGAATAGAATATACTAGAAAATCACAAGGTCAAACTTTATTTTACTGAATCAAAAATAACATGCAAGGTTAGGGTCGTACAGTAGGTATAAATACCGATTCATTTTCACATAATTTTTAATCATAAAACTCGGCTTTTAACCTAGAATCAACTTTACTAGAAGATCACCAGAACTTTTAAAGGTGAGTAGAGGAATGTTCGAAACTCTCTCCACGTCGTGTCCTCGCAACCTCGTACGAGCTCTGCTTGGGCCTCGGCGTGGGGAGAGAGTTGTGTTATTATTATGATGAACAAAGTTATTGTGGTAAATTATATTTCAATAAAATATTTAATCAGAATCTAAATTTTGTTTTGTCTTGTCGAAATTTTTCCGGCCCACAGCCGAAACCTACTGCAAGTCATTAAAATCAAACATACAATTCGAAATCGTGTAAGTGCGTGTATTATCGCCAATGATTCGTACCCGTGAAGGCTCCGGCGTGAGAACGCAGGAGCTGTAACGTCAATATCATTCCATATAGGGGAAAAGGGTGGAGGGGAAATAGTCTTTTGGCTGTTTCGTCGACACTCATTTCCCGAAAAATCGATCTAAAATCACTGACAACAAACGGCTCAAAATCATCACACCGAGTAGTCCAGTGGGCACTCAATAATTATAATATGAACACAATGCGCCTAAGGTCAATCGGAGGGATGGTCACGGGGAAACAATAAAATGAAATCGTTGTTATAAACTTCTGATTTAATGTTTAAAGTCAATAAAATTACTTAAGAGTAAAAAATCAAATACTGTAGTTGTTATAACTTCTAATATAATGTTTGAAATCAAATAAAATTGATTAAGAGAAAAAGGTAAAAGAAAATTAGTTGCTACGGACTCCCGATATAACGTTTAAAATCAATGAAATTATGTAAGAGTAAAAAATTAAATAATGTAGTTTAAAGTCAATGAAATTATTTAAGAGAAAAAAATTAGTTAATGTAAATACTAAGGACTCCTAATACGATGTTTAAAATCCATAAAATTTCTTAATAGTAACGAATAAATAATGTGAACGTTATAGCTTTCCGATACAATATCTAAAGTCAATAACGTTAGGGTTTTCACTATGTTACTTCGAATTAGAATTTAACCCTTTGAGTAAAAATCGGAAAATAAATAAGGAATGAAGAATAAATATTACAACCTTTTTTCGAACAATTTAAATTCCCAGATTAATATTATAATTTCAAAGATTTTATGGTGATAGTAAGAAATAAGATAAACCCTGAACCGCATCTGTGTCAACCGTAAAAATATTCCTACAATCTAGACTCCAACAACTGATGAATAACCACAAAGCAAGGTTAGTTAAAATCGGAGAGAACATAATGAATGGTCAATAAATTAGAACCAATATCTTCACTACACGATAAAAACCCTCGTCACGATAGAAACCTATGCAGTAGTGGGATGTGTCACATCCAGCACATGTCACATCCAGCACACAACCCCCCCCCCCCGGCTGAGAGAAAATTTTTCTAAGTCCAAAAGTACAAAAAATTTTTAAGACAAAGACAATGACATCCATCACCACATGGATATTCAGGTTCCATATCTTTTGCCATTTTGTTTTGCTTGACATCCCATAGGAACTCGTCGATTATGGTAAATATCCATATTGACGTATAATTAAAGACTAAATCTGGAATTATAGATTTTGGTTTATTCTTCAATATTTCATTTATTTCTGGATAATAGAATTCCAGACGTTCTTTAATAACTTTAAAATAATCATCTATCAAATAGTTAATAATAATATATAGTAATTATTAATTACCATAATGTTTAATTTCATTCATAGATTGAACTGCGCTTGGTATAGCCATTATAATGATAAAAATTGAAATAACAATTACTTTTATACTAATTTAGACCAATGAAAAGTTAAACACACAAATCTTTAGCTATAAACAATAAATATTATATGTATATGATAGATAGGCCTAGATATATAAAACTCCAGTCAAAAGATTATCTGAAAGAATGAGTAATTTAGAATTCCGATTTGAGCATACATATGAGACTTTAAAAAGAGCTAAAAACGAATTATATGATGATATTATATATCTAAATAAGACCATTGGTATTATCAAAAATGAATTAAAAAATCAACATTCGAATTGAAAGAAAATCGTAAACTTAATGAAAAAATGATGAATCAAGTTCAATATAGTATAAAATTTTATTCTAATAAAACAACTGATCAGTTCAATCGTATAATGAAATTACAACAACCAGTTAACACTGGTGACAACAAATTGAAAGAAGTTAATAGTGCCAACAAATCATCATTACCATTTCCATTATATATTTTTACATATTTTCTTAGTATTTCATGATTCTGATTGGTCAAATATAGTATAAATAAGCTTACAAGTAGAGGGATATGAGGACTATGCCCCGTGGATATTTGGCTTGAAAATTGCCCTGTGGATATTTGGCTTGAAAAAATCCCGAGACCCCCCCCCCTAAAAAAAAATTTAGGGGGGGGGGGGAGGGGGTGTTAAATTTTATTTTAATTATTTGTTTTAATGAATGAAAAAAAAAAAATTTTTTTTTAATTATTTGTTTTAATGAATGAAAAAAAAAAAATTTTTTTTTTAATTATTTGTTTTAATGAATGAAAAAAAAAAAAAATTTTTTTTTTAATTATTTGTTTTAATGATCAAATTTTAAATTTTTAAAAAATTTTAATTCATGATAAAAAACTTTAAGTATTTTTTATCGATTTAAAAGCCTAAAAAATTGGCTTAAATCGCCTATGATTGATTGTACTGATGATTATTTTCGAATAAAATTGGTTCAAACCCGAGAACCTAAAAATATTATATAAAAGCCTAAGTATTTTTTCATTATCCATCAAAAATGGCTCAATTCGCCTGTCAACTAAAAAGCCTAAATATATTTGCTCGAATAAAAATCATTATTATTTTTATTTACTTTAATTATTTGTTTAAGTCAATAATAATATTTATTTATATTTTAATTATATTAAATTTAATTATTTGTTTAAGTCAATAATATTATTTATTTATATTTTAATTATATTAAATTTAATTATTTGTTTAAGTCAATAATAATATTTATTTATATTTTAATTATATTATTATTTAATTATTTGTTTAAGTCAATAATATTATTTATATTTTAATTATATTATTATTTAATTATTTGTTTAAGTCAATAATATTATTTATATTTTAATTAAATTATTATTAAATTTAATTGTTTGTTTTAATCAATTATTTATTTTTTAAATAATATATTTTTAAATTAAATTGTTTGTTTTAATGAAGTGAATTAAATAATTATTTTTTATTTTCATTTAATTATATATTATATATTTTATATTATTATTATTATTTTATATCAATATTATTTTATTATTATTATTAACATTTTATTTGTTTTAATGAATGAAAAAAAAAAAAAAAAAAAAAAAAAACTTTTAATCCATACAAATATTTTTATTGACAAGATTAAAAAAGATTAATTTTTATTTCAAATCAAAAATATCCGAGTAATATGTTTTACGCATTTCGGCCAACAATATATGGATTGTTTGGTCGCGTTTGAAATCGTGGCAACATGGACATCCATCTGAACATGATACTCTCATACTATCTTTACAAACAATGCAATTTGCAACACATCGGTTACCAGATCCCTGAACGTTGTCATAGTGAATCTCGAGAAGTTCTTCAATGTTAATCCCTGTGAAATGGTAAATTTTTGTTGCGAGAAACTCTGGTGCGCAATAATCCAACGTATTTTTTATTCTTGGATAAAGTTCCTGGAGTTTCTTTAAAATTACTTCAAAGAGATAAACTAAATAATAAAATAAAATACATATTTAAATATACATGATTTACCTTTTGACATTTTTAATACTTAATAAATTAAACAAATTCAAACAAAATATTTATTAATTTATTAACATATTTATTTCTGATTTAATATTTTCCACATAATCATTATAATCCAAGGATTTTATTCCTAGTATTACTACTTTCCCACTTGAAAATATATTGACACATGATGGATTATATTTTTGAAGACGTAATGCTGGAAATATTTCTGGTTCAAATACACAATTCACCTTTCTTTGTAATTCATATAGATTTATAAATTTCCCAATATCGATTGTTACAGTGATTGATTGAATTTGTAAATCATGTATATTATATTTCAAATCCCCAGTTTTTAGAGGTTGCTTACATCCCATTACCCGACATTTCCCCGATCTGAAAAATATTATCGGATACTTACCTGATCGATCTACAACTTGTTGTGGTTTTCCAAATGGGAATTTCATATCAGGTATAGAATATCTTCCTTTATAATTTATATTACTCAACATTTTCAAATAATTTCAATTCAAGTAATTCTAAAAATTAAAACAAATATAAACAATTAAATAAATAATTATTAATAAAATGGAATTAAGAAATGATGCTGTATATCAAGTAGTTGGACCAAGTGGTTGTGGAAAGACTTTATTTGTATGCAATTTATTACAATCGAACTTGTTTAAATCAAAATTCAACAAAATATATTGGCATAGAGGAGCTGACGAAGAACATGGACTTACTCAAAATCAATTCTGTAAATTGAAAATGACAATAATTAAAGGGTTTGATAAAAATTGGTCATCTAGATTACATCAAGGCGATGTTATTATTATCGATGATCTATACCAGGAAGCTAATAAAGAAAAGGATTTTAATAATTTATTTACAAAAATTGCTCGACATATTGGAGTTACTGTTATTTTCATTACTCAAAACTTGTTTCATCAAGGGGGCAGTCATAGAACTCGTAATTTAAATGTCCAATACTTGGTTATTTTCAAAAACCCTAGAGATGCAACCATTATAGATTTTCTTGCTAGACAAGCTTATCCCAATGATAGAAAATTTTTAATTGATTCGTTTCAAGATGCAACAAAGGTTCCCCACGGATATTTGTTCTTTGACTTTACACAACAATGTCCTGATGAATTACGTATTAGAACTGACATTTTCAATGAGAAAGGTCTTACGATTTATAAACAAAATTGAAATCTGAAAATAATTACTTGAAATGACGTTTAAAAAAGTTATTGTTCAACGTGAAAAATCCACAAAGAAAAAAGTTACAAAGAAAAGGGTTACTAAACGTAAAATAATAAAAACGAGTAAGAAGATTGTTAACGATAAAAAGTGGATTAAAATATAAACAAAACAACTAGATGAAAAATGTATTTAATATGAAAGTTGAACGTAGTCTACCATACTTTAATGCCTTGATGAAGGCTCCTAATAACAAAAGAATGAATATTTTACAGAATTTTCCTTCATTTGTTATAGATGATCTAGTTGAAGTTATTGTTAATGTAGTTCGTGGTAATGTAAACATTACTAAAGTTAAAAAACTTGTATTACAAAAGCATAAAAGATCGCTTTTATCTTTAGTAAACACTAAGAATCGACGTCTGATGCGAAAAATAATATATAAACAAAATGGTGGATTTTTGGGGGCATTAATTCCAATAGTATTATCTGCAATAAGCGCAATTTCAACATTAACTTCTTAATGGGTACCAAGAATTCATTACCGGATAAACATAATTTAGATTTAAATATTTTGACAACTTGTTGTAATAATGAAGGAAACATTAACCAAAAATCGAAACACGGTGAAAAAGCTCGAAAAAGTATGGACAGACCCAAAACATCCCGCTGGCTTTGGTGGTGTAAGGAAACTGGCAAAGGAAGTAGTTAATTCAAAGAAAGAAACTCAGAATTGGTTATCTGGGCAAATGGCATACAGTTTAAATAAACCAATGTTGAAGAAATTCAAAACCCGTAGTTATAAAACAATGGGAGTTGATGATTTATGGCAAATGGATTTGATGGAAATGATACCATTCTCTAAAATTAATAAGGGATACAAATATATTTTGACATGTGTTGATATATTTAGTCGATTCGCTCGTGCTATTCCAACAAAAACCAAATCGGCCAATGAAATGGCTGAAGCAATCAAGGAATTATTTATTGATGGCAAACCTCGTAATTTACAAACTGATTTGGGTATGTAATTAAATAAATAAATTAAATTAAATTTATTCTTTAGGTAAAGAGTTTTATAATAGTAAAGTTAGAGAAATTATCAAAGGAATAAATCATTACTCTGTATTTTCTCAATTTAAAGCTGCCCACGTGGAAAGATTTAATCGAACTCTAAGAGATCGTTTGAAAAAATATTTCGTATATAAAGGAAATAAAACCTGGATAAATGTTTTACAGAAAGCAATTTATAGCTACAATTATTCGCCACATAGGGGTTTAAATGGAATGCGACCAATTGATGTTTATTCAACGAATAATATGGATAATTGGATATCACAACAATCTGATTCAATCATTAAAAAGCCTAAATATAAAGTGGGTAATCACGTTAGAATAAGTAAAATCAGTGCTTCTCCATTCATCAAGAATTTCGACAACAATTGGAGTGATGAAGTATTTCAAATCTCAGAAATTGATATGAATCAGAATCCAGTAATGTACTTTATCAAAGATGATGAAAACAATCAAGTTAGTGGAAAATTCTACGAACAGGAACTCCAAGTTATAGAAACCCCTACTGTATTCAGAATTCAAAAGATATTAAAAACCAAGAATGTTGGTAAATATAAACAATACTATGTTAAATGGCATGGATATGAAACTCCAACTTGGATATCTGAAAATCAATTAATTAAATAAATATTATGAAAGAAAACCAGTTTTATATGATTTTACCTAGTAATAGTTGTCCTCTTATTTTTCCTAATAATGAAGCTAGTAATTTTAATGTCGAATTTCAAAATCCTATTTACTTGGATGGTGAGTGGGAAGTTGCTTTGATTGATTTTACTTTTGTGTATAAAACATTTCCGTTTTATAGTAATTCTTACCTAAGTTATGAAACGATGAAGAGTGGTACTGAAGTAAAATATTTGAAAATAAATAATCAAAATGAAACTTATGAATTAATAAATTCTAAACATACCCTGATGTCGATGTTTTTATTGAAAAATATGAGAACTTGGTTATTGTCTGTCCACATGTTCCATTTAAAGTAACATTCCCTGACATTCAACATGCGTTTAGTTTTGGATTAAAATCTATATCCGTCATTAATGAAGATGATCATTGTCGATTAAAATTACCAAAGTTTACAGATGATGGTGTTATGGAACAATTCGGGATAATTATAAGTTATGAAGAAAAAACAATATTTGAAAAATATTTTGAAGATAATTTACTCATAAACACATTATCTGAATTACAAGGACATTTAATGTCATTTATTCCGTCTCCGTTTAAAGAACTAAAAATTGAAAACAATGAATTGGTTAAAATAAAACTTGCAGATAACATTTCAAAAATATATTTTGACAACAATTTAATCAAAACCTTAGGATTAAATAAACAAACTTTTAGTGATAAAGACATCGTTGGTAATAAAGTTCCAAGATTATTACATCATCATCAACAAATGTTCATTTATTCGAATATTATTGAACCAATAACTGTTGGAGATGTTAGAGTTCCTCTATTAAAATCTATTTGGGTTAAAAACTATGAACAAGGGGAAATTGTACAATTAGAAATGAAGAATCCAATGTATTTACCAATTTCAACTTCAACTATAAACAACATTGAAATTAATATTCGCGATGATAGTGGAAAATTAATTAAATTTAGTAAAGATACCAAAACACATTTATCAATACATTTTAGAAAAATAAATGAATAAAGAATTTTACATAAATCTACCGAGTAATAGTTGTCTTCTTACTCATCCAAATAATAAAGCTGATAAATTTAATGTTGAATTTCAAAATCCTATTTACTTGGAAGGTGAATGGCAAGTTGCTCTGACCGATTTCACTTTTGTATACAATAATTTTCCATTTTATAACAACTCAAATATTAAATATAGTAAGAGTACATTACATACAAGTTATGAATACTTTTACTATAACGATGCAAATAATGAATATACAATTAGTCACGACTCTATATTTTATCTAGTATACATTGATGGAAATACTTTAAATATTAATTGTAAATATTTTCCATTTAAAATTTCATTTGATAGTATTGCAGAAGCTCAAAAATTAGGATTTAATAAAAAAGAAATAAATTTTATTGAAAACTTGAATCAAATTAAAATTCCTTCAAATAATCGTAAAATAAAGTTTGACACAATTCGATTAACTATAAATTATTTTTACGATGTCGAGTATACAGATAAATTTGAAGAAAATTTAATCATTACTAATTTATCACAAATAAATGATCAATTAATGACTTTTTATCCGCATCCATTTAAATCTTGCGAAATTGAACAAGGAAGATTAGTCAAAATTGAATTGGAAGATGATGTCAGTAAAGTTAAATTTAGTAAATTTTTGGCTCAAAGTTTGGGATTAAGTGAAGAATCATATTCAGAAAAAGTTATTGTTGGATTACGTTTACCAGAAATTTTGCAAAGTAATCAACAAATGATGATCTATACAAATATCATTGAACCTATTCTTGTTGGTGATGTTTTGATACCTCTATTGAAATGTGTATGGGTTGAAAAACATAAAAAGGATGATCTAGTTCAAATTATAGAGAAAAACCCAATGTATTTGTCTGTATCATCAACATATATAAACAATATAGAAATCAATATTCGTGACGATAGTGGAAAATATATATTTGGTAAAGAAGATAAAACTTTTCTTACATTACATTTTCGTAAAATAAATGAGTAATCCTGACATTGTAAATTTTTATAGTAGTAGTCAATCTGGTGGAGAATTACCATATTTTATAGGTAAACAATATGGAACCGGTTGGTTGAAAACAATAGGTAGATTTGCATTACCTATTCTTAGACGTATAGGCAATTTTGGTATGAAAACGGCAAATGACGTAATAAATAATAATTCTGATTTTTTACCTGCTTTAAAATCAAATGCAATATCTGAATTTAAAGAATCTTTACCTAGTGTTATGCAAACTTTACCTAGTGTTATTAATAAAGTAAGTGATGTATTTAATCATGAAAATGAACAAAAAGGAGGGACACTTAAGCGTAGAAAGATTATGAAGAAACATATAAACAAAAGAATGAGAGGATTCGGAACTATATTTGAAAAATGATTAGTGCAAAATCTGAATTATGTCTTTTTGATAGACCATCCCCTCAAGCCGTGATTGAACATGGTTCATTTGAAGATATTTTCCCAATGAATTCAATAACTGATGCTGGTACCTCTTCGATTCAATTTTACATTAACGGATCACAAACAGAATATTTAGATTTGAACGATACTTTGTTATATATTCAGTTGAAAGTTGTAAATAGCTTAGGTGAAAATATTACACAAGAAGCTGACGTAACAGCAAACAATTTCTTTTTTCAAACTCTTTTTAAAGACGCTGAATTAGTTTTTAATTCTACTAAAATTGAAGGAGCAAATGATAGTTTTGCACACAAATCTCTAATTGAAACTATTATAAATTATAATCAAGATACTAAACATACATCTTTAGGGGGAATGGGTTACACTGAACATGATCTTATGCGAAAAACATGGATTGCAAAATCAAAAGCATTTTCATTATGTTCACCACTCCAATTTGATTTCTTTGATCAACCCAAATATTTGTTACCAGGTGTTAGTGTCCAAATTAAATTAACAAGAACAAATCCAGAAAAAAGTCTGACATGTACTAAATTTGTACCTAAAATAGTATTGCTAGATGCAAAATTAATGGTTAGAAGAGTTCGTGTTGAACCTTCTGTTTTAGTGGGTCATCAAATAGGTCTTGCTACAAGAAATGCAATTTATCCAATGCGAAGCAAAGAAGTTGTTGAATTTTCTTTACCTATTGGATCTTCTTCTTTTTATAAGGAACAAATATTTGGTGATAGGCGATTACCTAATTTTATCCTTGTAACTTTCCAGGGAAATAAAAGATTTAGTGGTTCGTTTTTAGATACATTTACTATGTTTGATCACTTTAACGTTAAGTCAATAACTTTAAGTAAAGGAAGTGATTATCGTGAAAAATATAGTCAAGATTTTGAAAATGATAATTATAGTACAAGTTATATGCAAAGTATTGTTAGGAATATGGGATATCTTAATAAAAATTTGAATTGTGGTATCAGTATGTCAGATTTTAGAAATAAGTATCCATTCTTTACATTCGTATTGGCTCCAGATTTCGATCTTAACCAAAGTCAGTTACCACAAAGTGGAAATTTAAGATTAGATATAAAGTTTGGATCACCCCTAACTGAATCTGTTACGGTAATTGTATATGGGGTTTTTGAAAAGGAGATTCAAATTACTTCCAATCGAACAGTATTAGTTTGAACTATAAACCAGATTAAGATTTTTTTTTTAATTGTCAAGTATGAAGTAAGAATTTTTATTAATTATATATTTTTAAATTATTATTAGTTCTATTCAGATTGATTCTATTGGTAGAAAATTATTGGGAAAAGATTTTCTTGGAGTTTTCCCTCTAGATAAAATTCCATATATCGATGTTAACAAAGCTTTGATTGTAAATACTCAATCATCTAATCTCAGTGGCGAACATTGGCTTGCAATTTATGTAAAACCAAATAAAATAAATGTATTTGATCCAATGGGTTTCTATTATCCCCCTATATTAATTAATAAACTAGAATCAATGTTAATGCCAATTGAATACAATCGAATTCGTTATCAAAATCCGATGACAAAAACATGTGGACAGCATTGTTTAGCTTGGTTAAAAACAATGAAAAAATAAATGAATTTATTGAATAAAGTTTCTTTTCAAAATTGTTTTTTAATTAAAAATGTAATGAAAGATGCATTATGTAATATTCCTTTTACAGGATTAAGTTCAGAGGATTATATGTATTTAAATGTTTTTGATGTTATGTAATTAAGTGTGTTTTATAAACTAAATTTTAATTGGTCCATCATGTAATCACTTACATGTTTGTTAATATATAACTGAATGCATTTTTTAAAAAATTCACTTTTATCAAATACCAAACTTTAGTAAGTTTTTTATCATATATTTAGTTATTTTTATTTTTATTTTTAGAAAATGGAATCTATCAATAATATTATTCAAGAATTAAAATCGTTAATAAAAATTACCAACAAAAATGTTAAAACTCAGAGTCGCAAAAGTAAAAGAGTTAAATGTAAGTACTATTAAATTTTTACTATTATAAAATGATAATTTTTGAATTAAATTTAATATTAACATTTTATTAATTTAAACACAAAAATTAAAAATAATATGATAAAAAACTATGACGAATAAAGTTAAATAAATTTTATTTAAATACATTTGGCTTCAATAATTTTCCAAATTGGTCGAATAGTCTGGTTTCCTTCTTTATATCCTTGAATTCTTATTTTAATCATAAAATGTTCATTTTCTTTTTTATTTTCATAATTACATTCTTTTTCACAATTCATAAAAGTGAATTGTTCATTAAAACTAATATCTTTGTTGATGGCTCGTAATAACTCTGTTATATTTTTTCGATCAATTTCACCAATTTCACCAACTTTCATATTATATAGGCTTTGTTTCAATGTTGTTGGTTCCTATTAAAATTTATTAATAATATTACTTTTAATAAAAATACTTACTCTAAATGAATAGATGATTGGAAATTTTAAATATTCCATTGAATATTGTAAATACATTACTGGTAAATTTCTGCTTAAACTGATAGCATTTATGGAATTTTCCTCAAGAATTAACTTGATAGCTTCTTTTCTAACCGAGGTTTCTATAAAAAACAATTAATGAATAATTACATAATATAAAAACCATTTACTTTTATTCATTTTATGATTTTAAACTATTTTAAACTACTTATATAAGATTTTCAAAATAAAATTAACCAATCAAATTCATTTATTCATTGTGTGTAAAATTAATTTAATGTTTAGTGATTTATTTTAACGATTTTTAATGATTTATTTTAATGATTTTATACTTATATATTTAAATTTTTCTTTTATTATAACAGGTAACCTTTACCCAAATTTTTGCAATTCTCCACAACATGATGGAAATTGTGATACGATTATGGAGAATTATTATTCTCATACCTATAATCACATCACCTATTTTATTTGCCCCACGTGTAAAACCACACATAAAATGAATTATACCGACTTTTATTTAAAGCATAAGGAACATTTAACACAGTTTAACTGTAAGCGAAAATATATTTTTAAATTACCATTGAATGATAATAATAATAATAATAATAATAATAATAATAATAATAATAATAATAATAATAATAATAATAATAATAATAATAATAATAATATTACAAAAAATAAAAGAAAAACAAATAATAACATTAATAATCCACGCTCTTCGAAAGTTCCTAAAGTTATAGAAACTATCATACTTTCAGACTCTGACGAATCAAAGACGGATGATGATGTAATAATCATTTCTGATTCAGATGATGTTTTTCCTGTTGATATTCCTTCTGTTAATCAATATGGTGGCTCGATAGCACCTATTGTTAATTTTGATTTAAATCAATCACATGCCATTGTTAGAATGGATGTTTCGAATTTAAATTTAAAGTTAATTACAGTACCCACACAGTTAATTAATAAATTAAATAATGTTATCAATCAAATGGGATCTGTTAAGATTCAATTTTGTATTGATGTAGAGTTTGAAAAAGATGGAGAATTTCAATCTTTCATCATTTCAAACTCTGCCAGAATAATGAATGATTCATTTTTAGATGAAGGTGCTACTCTTCTTGACGAAAAAATAACATTAATTAATGATAAGGGTAGTAACTGGGTTATAAATAAAATAAAAGAAATTCATTTTGTTATTACCAAGTTTTCACAAATAAATCGGCTGAGTGGTCATGGATTTATTCCAACACCATTATCATTATTAAATAAACATTGTACTGTAAATGTTGCTAATTCCGATAATTTATGCTTCATTTACAGTATTTTAGCTATTTTAAATCATGAAAATATAGGTAACCATCATAGAAATGAAACCTTTAGCTACAACACATCTGAGCTTGACTTTTCACCTTCGGATTTACCTATGAAACTTTGTGACATTCCAAAATTTGAAGCTAAAAATCAAAATCTTTCAATTAATGTTCTTACGTATGATGAAAATAATTTAACTAATGATTTTTCTAACCCTGAAGTTTTCAAACACCCTTATGTCGAAATAATTCATCGTTCTAAAGTTGTTGGGGGACAACCCATTAATTTAATTTTATTAGAAAGCCTTGATTCCTATCATTATATCGCTGTTACTAAATTAGATAGGCTTTTAAATTATAGGAATCATTCGTTTACTGATACTAGAGTTCAAAGTATATGGTGCCATCGATGTCTAAATGGTTTTCGCAATATAATTTCATTAAATAAACATAAAGGGTTGTGTGATAAAAATCAATTAGGCACAACTCTTTATACTTTACCTTTAAATAAAAACTTAGAATTTAAGAATTGGGCTAAAACTGTTACTCCTCCTTTCGTCCTTTACGCTGATTTTGAGGGATATGAGGGATATGAGGACTATGCCCCGTGGATATTTGGCTTGAAAATTGCCCTGTGGATATTTGGCTTGAAAAAATCCCGAGACCCCCCCCCCTAAAAAAAAATTTAGGGGGGGGGAGGGGGTGTTAAATTTTATTTTAATTATTTGTTTTAATGAATGAAAAAAAAAAAATTTTTTTTTTAATTATTTGTTTTAATGAATGAAAAAAAAAAAATTTTTTTTTTAATTATTTGTTTTAATGAATGAAAAAAAAAAAAAATTTTTTTTTTAATTATTTGTTTTAATGATCAAATTTTAAATTTTTAAAAAATTTTAATTCATGATAAAAAACTTTAAGTATTTTTTATCGATTTAAAAGCCTAAAAAATTGGCTTAAATCGCCTATGATTGATTGTACTGATGATTATTTTCGAATAAAATTGGTTCAAACCCGAGAACCTAAAAATATTATATAAAAGCCTAAGTATTTTTTCATTATCCATCAAAAATGGCTCAATTCGCCTGTCAACTAAAAAGCCTAAATATATTTGCTCGAATAAAAATCATTATTATTTTTATTTACTTTAATTATTTGTTTAAGTCAATAATAATATTTATTTATATTTTAATTATATTAAATTTAATTATTTGTTTAAGTCAATAATATTATTTATTTATATTTTAATTATATTAAATTTAATTATTTGTTTAAGTCAATAATAATATTTATTTATATTTTAATTATATTATTATTTAATTATTTGTTTAAGTCAATAATATTATTTATATTTTAATTATATTATTATTTAATTATTTGTTTAAGTCAATAATATTATTTATATTTTAATTAAATTATTATTAAATTTAATTGTTTGTTTTAATCAATTATTTATTTTTTAAATAATATATTTTTAAATTAAATTGTTTGTTTTAATGAAGTGAATTAAATAATTATTTTTATTTTCATTTAATTATATATTATATATTTTATATTATTATTATTATTTTATATCAATATTATTTTATTATTATTATTAACATTTTATTTGTTTTAATGAATGAAAAAAAAAAAAAAAAAAAAAAAAACTTTTAATCCATACAAATATTTTTATTGACAAGATTAAAAAAGATTAATTTTTATTTCAAATCAAAAATATCCGAGTAATATGTTTTACGCATTTCGGCCAACAATATATGGATTGTTTGGTCGCGTTTGAAATCGTGGCAACATGGACATCCATCTGAACATGATACTCTCATACTATCTTTACAAACAATGCAATTTGCAACACATCGGTTACCAGATCCCTGAACGTTGTCATAGTGAATCTCGAGAAGTTCTTCAATGTTAATCCCTGTGAAATGGTAAATTTTTGTTGCGAGAAACTCTGGTGCGCAATAATCCAACGTATTTTTTATTCTTGGATAAAGTTCCTGGAGTTTCTTTAAAATTACTTCAAAGAGATAAACTAAATAATAAAATAAAATACATATTTAAATATACATGATTTACCTTTTGACATTTTTTAATACTTAATAAATTAAACAAATTCAAACAAAATATTTATTAATTTATTAACATATTTATTTCTGATTTAATATTTTCCACATAATCATTATAATCCAAGGATTTTATTCCTAGTATTACTACTTTCCCACTTGAAAATATATTGACACATGATGGATTATATTTTTGAAGACGTAATGCTGGAAATATTTCTGGTTCAAATACACAATTCACCTTTCTTTGTAATTCATATAGATTTATAAATTTCCCAATATCGATTGTTACAGTGATTGATTGAATTTGTAAATCATGTATATTATATTTCAAATCCCCAGTTTTTAGAGGTTGCTTACATCCCATTACCCGACATTTCCCCGATCTGAAAAATATTATCGGATACTTACCTGATCGATCTACAACTTGTTGTGGTTTTCCAAATGGGAATTTCATATCAGGTATAGAATATCTTCCTTTATAATTTATATTACTCAACATTTTCAAATAATTTCAATTCAAGTAATTCTAAAAATTAAAACAAATATAAACAATTAAATAAATAATTATTAATAAAATGGAATTAAGAAATGATGCTGTATATCAAGTAGTTGGACCAAGTGGTTGTGGAAAGACTTTATTTGTATGCAATTTATTACAATCGAACTTGTTTAAATCAAAATTCAACAAAATATATTGGCATAGAGGAGCTGACGAAGAACATGGACTTACTCAAAATCAATTCTGTAAATTGAAAATGACAATAATTAAAGGGTTTGATAAAAATTGGTCATCTAGATTACATCAAGGCGATGTTATTATTATCGATGATCTATACCAGGAAGCTAATAAAGAAAAGGATTTTAATAATTTATTTACAAAAATTGCTCGACATATTGGAGTTACTGTTATTTTCATTACTCAAAACTTGTTTCATCAAGGGGGCAGTCATAGAACTCGTAATTTAAATGTCCAATACTTGGTTATTTTCAAAAACCCTAGAGATGCAACCATTATAGATTTTCTTGCTAGACAAGCTTATCCCAATGATAGAAAATTTTTAATTGATTCGTTTCAAGATGCAACAAAGGTTCCCCACGGATATTTGTTCTTTGACTTTACACAACAATGTCCTGATGAATTACGTATTAGAACTGACATTTTCAATGAGAAAGGTCTTACGATTTATAAACAAAATTGAAATCTGAAAATAATTACTTGAAATGACGTTTAAAAAAGTTATTGTTCAACGTGAAAAATCCACAAAGAAAAAAGTTACAAAGAAAAGGGTTACTAAACGTAAAATAATAAAAACGAGTAAGAAGATTGTTAACGATAAAAAGTGGATTAAAATATAAACAAAACAACTAGATGAAAAATGTATTTAATATGAAAGTTGAACGTAGTCTACCATACTTTAATGCCTTGATGAAGGCTCCTAATAACAAAAGAATGAATATTTTACAGAATTTTCCTTCATTTGTTATAGATGATCTAGTTGAAGTTATTGTTAATGTAGTTCGTGGTAATGTAAACATTACTAAAGTTAAAAAACTTGTATTACAAAAGCATAAAAGATCGCTTTTATCTTTAGTAAACACTAAGAATCGACGTCTGATGCGAAAAATAATATATAAACAAAATGGTGGATTTTTGGGGGCATTAATTCCAATAGTATTATCTGCAATAAGCGCAATTTCAACATTAACTTCTTAATGGGTACCAAGAATTCATTACCGGATAAACATAATTTAGATTTAAATATTTTGACAACTTGTTGTAATAATGAAGGAAACATTAACCAAAAATCGAAACACGGTGAAAAAGCTCGAAAAAGTATGGACAGACCCAAAACATCCCGCTGGCTTTGGTGGTGTAAGGAAACTGGCAAAGGAAGTAGTTAATTCAAAGAAAGAAACTCAGAATTGGTTATCTGGGCAAATGGCATACAGTTTAAATAAACCAATGTTGAAGAAATTCAAAACCCGTAGTTATAAAACAATGGGAGTTGATGATTTATGGCAAATGGATTTGATGGAAATGATACCATTCTCTAAAATTAATAAGGGATACAAATATATTTTGACATGTGTTGATATATTTAGTCGATTCGCTCGTGCTATTCCAACAAAAACCAAATCGGCCAATGAAATGGCTGAAGCAATCAAGGAATTATTTATTGATGGCAAACCTCGTAATTTACAAACTGATTTGGGTATGTAATTAAATAAATAAATTAAATTAAATTTATTCTTTAGGTAAAGAGTTTTATAATAGTAAAGTTAGAGAAATTATCAAAGGAATAAATCATTACTCTGTATTTTCTCAATTTAAAGCTGCCCACGTGGAAAGATTTAATCGAACTCTAAGAGATCGTTTGAAAAAATATTTCGTATATAAAGGAAATAAAACCTGGATAAATGTTTTACAGAAAGCAATTTATAGCTACAATTATTCGCCACATAGGGGTTTAAATGGAATGCGACCAATTGATGTTTATTCAACGAATAATATGGATAATTGGATATCACAACAATCTGATTCAATCATTAAAAAGCCTAAATATAAAGTGGGTAATCACGTTAGAATAAGTAAAATCAGTGCTTCTCCATTCATCAAGAATTTCGACAACAATTGGAGTGATGAAGTATTTCAAATCTCAGAAATTGATATGAATCAGAATCCAGTAATGTACTTTATCAAAGATGATGAAAACAATCAAGTTAGTGGAAAATTCTACGAACAGGAACTCCAAGTTATAGAAACCCCTACTGTATTCAGAATTCAAAAGATATTAAAAACCAAGAATGTTGGTAAATATAAACAATACTATGTTAAATGGCATGGATATGAAACTCCAACTTGGATATCTGAAAATCAATTAATTAAATAAATATTATGAAAGAAAACCAGTTTTATATGATTTTACCTAGTAATAGTTGTCCTCTTATTTTTCCTAATAATGAAGCTAGTAATTTTAATGTCGAATTTCAAAATCCTATTTACTTGGATGGTGAGTGGGAAGTTGCTTTGATTGATTTTACTTTTGTGTATAAAACATTTCCGTTTTATAGTAATTCTTACCTAAGTTATGAAACGATGAAGAGTGGTACTGAAGTAAAATATTTGAAAATAAATAATCAAAATGAAACTTATGAATTAATAAATTCTAAACATACCCCTGATGTCGATGTTTTTATTGAAAAATATGAGAACTTGGTTATTGTCTGTCCACATGTTCCATTTAAAGTAACATTCCCTGACATTCAACATGCGTTTAGTTTTGGATTAAAATCTATATCCGTCATTAATGAAGATGATCATTGTCGATTAAAATTACCAAAGTTTACAGATGATGGTGTTATGGAACAATTCGGGATAATTATAAGTTATGAAGAAAAAACAATATTTGAAAAATATTTTGAAGATAATTTACTCATAAACACATTATCTGAATTACAAGGACATTTAATGTCATTTATTCCGTCTCCGTTTAAAGAACTAAAAATTGAAAACAATGAATTGGTTAAAATAAAACTTGCAGATAACATTTCAAAAATATATTTTGACAACAATTTAATCAAAACCTTAGGATTAAATAAACAAACTTTTAGTGATAAAGACATCGTTGGTAATAAAGTTCCAAGATTATTACATCATCATCAACAAATGTTCATTTATTCGAATATTATTGAACCAATAACTGTTGGAGATGTTAGAGTTCCTCTATTAAAATCTATTTGGGTTAAAAACTATGAACAAGGGGAAATTGTACAATTAGAAATGAAGAATCCAATGTATTTACCAATTTCAACTTCAACTATAAACAACATTGAAATTAATATTCGCGATGATAGTGGAAAATTAATTAAATTTAGTAAAGATACCAAAACACATTTATCAATACATTTTAGAAAAATAAATGAATAAAGAATTTTACATAAATCTACCGAGTAATAGTTGTCTTCTTACTCATCCAAATAATAAAGCTGATAAATTTAATGTTGAATTTCAAAATCCTATTTACTTGGAAGGTGAATGGCAAGTTGCTCTGACCGATTTCACTTTTGTATACAATAATTTTCCATTTTATAACAACTCAAATATTAAATATAGTAAGAGTACATTACATACAAGTTATGAATACTTTTACTATAACGATGCAAATAATGAATATACAATTAGTCACGACTCTATATTTTATCTAGTATACATTGATGGAAATACTTTAAATATTAATTGTAAATATTTTCCATTTAAAATTTCATTTGATAGTATTGCAGAAGCTCAAAAATTAGGATTTAATAAAAAAGAAATAAATTTTATTGAAAACTTGAATCAAATTAAAATTCCTTCAAATAATCGTAAAATAAAGTTTGACACAATTCGATTAACTATAAATTATTTTTACGATGTCGAGTATACAGATAAATTTGAAGAAAATTTAATCATTACTAATTTATCACAAATAAATGATCAATTAATGACTTTTTATCCGCATCCATTTAAATCTTGCGAAATTGAACAAGGAAGATTAGTCAAAATTGAATTGGAAGATGATGTCAGTAAAGTTAAATTTAGTAAATTTTTGGCTCAAAGTTTGGGATTAAGTGAAGAATCATATTCAGAAAAAGTTATTGTTGGATTACGTTTACCAGAAATTTTGCAAAGTAATCAACAAATGATGATCTATACAAATATCATTGAACCTATTCTTGTTGGTGATGTTTTGATACCTCTATTGAAATGTGTATGGGTTGAAAAACATAAAAAGGATGATCTAGTTCAAATTATAGAGAAAAACCCAATGTATTTGTCTGTATCATCAACATATATAAACAATATAGAAATCAATATTCGTGACGATAGTGGAAAATATATATTTGGTAAAGAAGATAAAACTTTTCTTACATTACATTTTCGTAAAATAAATGAGTAATCCTGACATTGTAAATTTTTATAGTAGTAGTCAATCTGGTGGAGAATTACCATATTTTATAGGTAAACAATATGGAACCGGTTGGTTGAAAACAATAGGTAGATTTGCATTACCTATTCTTAGACGTATAGGCAATTTTGGTATGAAAACGGCAAATGACGTAATAAATAATAATTCTGATTTTTTACCTGCTTTAAAATCAAATGCAATATCTGAATTTAAAGAATCTTTACCTAGTGTTATGCAAACTTTACCTAGTGTTATTAATAAAGTAAGTGATGTATTTAATCATGAAAATGAACAAAAAGGAGGGACACTTAAGCGTAGAAAGATTATGAAGAAACATATAAACAAAAGAATGAGAGGATTCGGAACTATATTTGAAAAATGATTAGTGCAAAATCTGAATTATGTCTTTTTGATAGACCATCCCCTCAAGCCGTGATTGAACATGGTTCATTTGAAGATATTTTCCCAATGAATTCAATAACTGATGCTGGTACCTCTTCGATTCAATTTTACATTAACGGATCACAAACAGAATATTTAGATTTGAACGATACTTTGTTATATATTCAGTTGAAAGTTGTAAATAGCTTAGGTGAAAATATTACACAAGAAGCTGACGTAACAGCAAACAATTTCTTTTTTCAAACTCTTTTTAAAGACGCTGAATTAGTTTTTAATTCTACTAAAATTGAAGGAGCAAATGATAGTTTTGCACACAAATCTCTAATTGAAACTATTATAAATTATAATCAAGATACTAAACATACATCTTTAGGGGGAATGGGTTACACTGAACATGATCTTATGCGAAAAACATGGATTGCAAAATCAAAAGCATTTTCATTATGTTCACCACTCCAATTTGATTTCTTTGATCAACCCAAATATTTGTTACCAGGTGTTAGTGTCCAAATTAAATTAACAAGAACAAATCCAGAAAAAAGTCTGACATGTACTAAATTTGTACCTAAAATAGTATTGCTAGATGCAAAATTAATGGTTAGAAGAGTTCGTGTTGAACCTTCTGTTTTAGTGGGTCATCAAATAGGTCTTGCTACAAGAAATGCAATTTATCCAATGCGAAGCAAAGAAGTTGTTGAATTTTCTTTACCTATTGGATCTTCTTCTTTTTATAAGGAACAAATATTTGGTGATAGGCGATTACCTAATTTTATCCTTGTAACTTTCCAGGGAAATAAAAGATTTAGTGGTTCGTTTTTAGATACATTTACTATGTTTGATCACTTTAACGTTAAGTCAATAACTTTAAGTAAAGGAAGTGATTATCGTGAAAAATATAGTCAAGATTTTGAAAATGATAATTATAGTACAAGTTATATGCAAAGTATTGTTAGGAATATGGGATATCTTAATAAAAATTTGAATTGTGGTATCAGTATGTCAGATTTTAGAAATAAGTATCCATTCTTTACATTCGTATTGGCTCCAGATTTCGATCTTAACCAAAGTCAGTTACCACAAAGTGGAAATTTAAGATTAGATATAAAGTTTGGATCACCCCTAACTGAATCTGTTACGGTAATTGTATATGGGGTTTTTGAAAAGGAGATTCAAATTACTTCCAATCGAACAGTATTAGTTTGAACTATAAACCAGATTAAGATTTTTTTTTTTTTAATTGTCAAGTATGAAGTAAGAATTTTTATTAATTATATATTTTTAAATTATTATTAGTTCTATTCAGATTGATTCTATTGGTAGAAAATTATTGGGAAAAGATTTTCTTGGAGTTTTCCCTCTAGATAAAATTCCATATATCGATGTTAACAAAGCTTTGATTGTAAATACTCAATCATCTAATCTCAGTGGCGAACATTGGCTTGCAATTTATGTAAAACCAAATAAAATAAATGTATTTGATCCAATGGGTTTCTATTATCCCCCTATATTAATTAATAAACTAGAATCAATGTTAATGCCAATTGAATACAATCGAATTCGTTATCAAAATCCGATGACAAAAACATGTGGACAGCATTGTTTAGCTTGGTTAAAAACAATGAAAAAATAAATGAATTTATTGAATAAAGTTTCTTTTCAAAATTGTTTTTTAATTAAAAATGTAATGAAAGATGCATTATGTAATATTCCTTTTACAGGATTAAGTTCAGAGGATTATATGTATTTAAATGTTTTTGATGTTATGTAATTAAGTGTGTTTTATAAACTAAATTTTAATTGGTCCATCATGTAATCACTTACATGTTTGTTAATATATAACTGAATGCATTTTTTAAAAAATTCACTTTTATCAAATACCAAACTTTAGTAAGTTTTTTATCATATATTTAGTTATTTTTATTTTTATTTTTAGAAAATGGAATCTATCAATAATATTATTCAAGAATTAAAATCGTTAATAAAAATTACCAACAAAAATGTTAAAACTCAGAGTCGCAAAAGTAAAAGAGTTAAATGTAAGTACTATTAAATTTTTACTATTATAAAATGATAATTTTTGAATTAAATTTAATATTAACATTTTATTAATTTAAACACAAAAATTAAAAATAATATGATAAAAAACTATGACGAATAAAGTTAAATAAATTTTATTTAAATACATTTGGCTTCAATAATTTTCCAAATTGGTCGAATAGTCTGGTTTCCTTCTTTATATCCTTGAATTCTTATTTTAATCATAAAATGTTCATTTTCTTTTTTATTTTCATAATTACATTCTTTTTCACAATTCATAAAAGTGAATTGTTCATTAAAACTAATATCTTTGTTGATGGCTCGTAATAACTCTGTTATATTTTTTCGATCAATTTCACCAATTTCACCAACTTTCATATTATATAGGCTTTGTTTCAATGTTGTTGGTTCCTATTAAAATTTATTAATAATATTACTTTTAATAAAAATACTTACTCTAAATGAATAGATGATTGGAAATTTTAAATATTCCATTGAATATTGTAAATACATTACTGGTAAATTTCTGCTTAAACTGATAGCATTTATGGAATTTTCCTCAAGAATTAACTTGATAGCTTCTTTTCTAACCGAGGTTTCTATAAAAAACAATTAATGAATAATTACATAATATAAAAACCATTTACTTTTATTCATTTTATGATTTTAAACTATTTTAAACTACTTATATAAGATTTTCAAAATAAAATTAACCAATCAAATTCATTTATTCATTGTGTGTAAAATTAATTTAATGTTTAGTGATTTATTTTAACGATTTTTAATGATTTATTTTAATGATTTTATACTTATATATTTAAATTTTTCTTTTATTATAACAGGTAACCTTTACCCAAATTTTTGCAATTCTCCACAACATGATGGAAATTGTGATACGATTATGGAGAATTATTATTCTCATACCTATAATCACATCACCTATTTTATTTGCCCCACGTGTAAAACCACACATAAAATGAATTATACCGACTTTTATTTAAAGCATAAGGAACATTTAACACAGTTTAACTGTAAGCGAAAATATATTTTTAAATTACCATTGAATGATAATAATAATAATAATAATAATAATAATAATAATAATAATAATAATAATAATAATAATAATAATAATAATAATAATAATATTACAAAAAATAAAAGAAAAACAAATAATAACATTAATAATCCACGCTCTTCGAAAGTTCCTAAAGTTATAGAAACTATCATACTTTCAGACTCTGACGAATCAAAGACGGATGATGATGTAATAATCATTTCTGATTCAGATGATGTTTTTCCTGTTGATATTCCTTCTGTTAATCAATATGGTGGCTCGATAGCACCTATTGTTAATTTTGATTTAAATCAATCACATGCCATTGTTAGAATGGATGTTTCGAATTTAAATTTAAAGTTAATTACAGTACCCACACAGTTAATTAATAAATTAAATAATGTTATCAATCAAATGGGATCTGTTAAGATTCAATTTTGTATTGATGTAGAGTTTGAAAAAGATGGAGAATTTCAATCTTTCATCATTTCAAACTCTGCCAGAATAATGAATGATTCATTTTTAGATGAAGGTGCTACTCTTCTTGACGAAAAAATAACATTAATTAATGATAAGGGTAGTAACTGGGTTATAAATAAAATAAAAGAAATTCATTTTGTTATTACCAAGTTTTCACAAATAAATCGGCTGAGTGGTCATGGATTTATTCCAACACCATTATCATTATTAAATAAACATTGTACTGTAAATGTTGCTAATTCCGATAATTTATGCTTCATTTACAGTATTTTAGCTATTTTAAATCATGAAAATATAGGTAACCATCATAGAAATGAAACCTTTAGCTACAACACATCTGAGCTTG
Source organism: Schmidtea mediterranea (assembly GCA_022537955.1). NCBI lineage: Eukaryota > Metazoa > Platyhelminthes > Tricladida > Dugesiidae > Schmidtea > Schmidtea mediterranea. The sequence goes on from CM039680.1 coordinate 211,094,632, forward strand.
ACTTTTCACCTTCGGATTTACCTATGAAACTTTGTGACATTCCAAAATTTGAAGCTAAAAATCAAAATCTTTCAATTAATGTTCTTACGTATGATGAAAATAATTTAACTAATGATTTTTCTAACCCTGAAGTTTTCAAACACCCTTATGTCGAAATAATTCATCGTTCTAAAGTTGTTGGGGGACAACCCATTAATTTAATTTTATTAGAAAGCCTTGATTCCTATCATTATATCGCTGTTACTAAATTAGATAGGCTTTTAAATTATAGGAATCATTCGTTTACTGATACTAGAGTTCAAAGTATATGGTGCCATCGATGTCTAAATGGTTTTCGCAATATAATTTCATTAAATAAACATAAAGGGTTGTGTGATAAAAATCAATTAGGCACAACTCTTTATACTTTACCTTTAAATAAAAACTTAGAATTTAAGAATTGGGCTAAAACTGTTACTCCTCCTTTCGTCCTTTACGCTGATTTTGAGGCTATCTTACCTTCAGATGATATACATTTTCAAATACATATGCCGATTTCAGCCGGTTTACTTTTAATTAACAATTTTACAGGTGAAAAATCATACAAGAGTTTCCTGGGTGATGATTGTGTAGTTAATTTTCTACAAGAAATAAATAATATTTCAATTAATACTGTTTTACCCTTTTATCAAAATAATTATAAAAAGAAAAATAATATTAACTGACTCAGACATTCTTTCGTTTTCTTCGGCAACTTGTTGTTATTTGTGTAATAAGATTTTATCAGTACCGGTTAAGGATCATGATCACTTTACTGGAAAATATTTGGGAGCAGCTTGTTCAAAATGTAATATTTCTCGACAAATAAGGTTTGAATTTCCAGTTGTTTTTCATAATTTGAGAGGGTATGATCTTCACCATATCCTCAAGTATGGTATGAGTGATTTTAAAATGTGGGAAATAAGTTGTATTCCTGTAACAAGTGAAAAGTTTCTTTCTTTGTCAGCAAGAATCAGTGGATTAACTGTAAAATTCATTGATTCTTGTCAATTTATTAATAGTTCATTAAGTAATGCAGTTAAAACATTGACAACTCTTCCTTTAACTCGTTCGGAATTTGTAGGTAGTATTATCGATACTAAAGGCATTTTCCCTTATAACTTTGCAACTTCTCAAGAAGTGTTAGAAACTACATATGAACTTCCACCGATTTGGGAAGATGTAACTGAAGCCGAATATAGTAAGGCTCAATCTATTTGGGAAGAAACCAATTGTAACTCTTTACTAGATTATATGATGGTTTACCTCAAACTTGATGTTTTTCTTTTGGCTGACTTTTTTCAGCAATTTCGTTCAAAGTCCTTAACTCATAACCGATTGGAACCACTTAACTTTTATGGAATTCCCGGTATGTCTTGGGCATCGGCTCTTATGACTCTTGATGAACCAATTGAACTTCTCACTGATATGGAGATGTATAATTTTTTCGAAGGGGGAATCCGTGGAGGATTAACCTTTGTTAATAAACATCACGTAGTATCTGATGACAACACCGAACTGCTTTACATTGACATCAATAATCTCTATGGTTGGGCTTTAAGTCAACCATTACCATATGGAAATTTTGAATGGGTCACTGATACTAATCAATTAAATAATTTAATTAGTTTTTTGAATAAGGATCTTGAATCACTGTCATTTGCTGTCACATTTGAAGTAGATTTAGAAATACCAACATTTCTTCATGATAAACTTAATGATTTTCCAGTAGCGGCTGAAAAGATGTGCGCTCCGGGTTCTAAGGTTGAGAAGTTAATGCTAACGCATTATCCAAAGAAGAATTATGTTCTTCATTGGAGACTTTTGCAGCTTTTTGTTTCTTTACAAATTAAAATTACACATGTACATAGAGCTATTAAATATAATCAAAAATCAATATTTAAAAAGTATATAGACACTAACACACAACTTAGAGCGCAATCAACCAATGACTTAGATAAAAACTATTATAAACTTTTAAATAATAGCCTCTACGGAAAAACAGTTGAAAATCTTAAAAAACGAATTAATTTAAGATTATGTAATTCTGCAAACAAATTAATTAATTATTGCTCAAAACCAACTTTTCGAAAATCATTTAAAATCGACAATGATTTGGTCTCTGTGTTATTAAATAAGCAATCGGTGTGTTTAGATCGACCGAGTTACATTGGACAAACTGTACTCGATTTATCTAAACTTAGGATGTATCAATTACAATATATAGAGTTAGAAAAATATCGAAACGAATTCACTTGTGAAATTAATATAGTTGCTGGGGACACTGATTCCTTTTTTCTAGAAATTAAAAATTGTAAGTTAGACATTCTTTTATCTGCTATGGTTCGTGATAATCTCCTCGATACTTCTAATTATGACCCAAAACATCCCTTGTATAGTAGGAATCTTGATTCTGTCATTGGAAAGTTCAAAGACGAGAATAAAGGACTTAAATACAAGGAGTGGGTGTTTCTTCGTCCAAAATGTTATAGCCTCTTGTCTGAAGTTGAAAGTATCAAAGCTAAGGGTATAACATTGAAGGGTACTGACTTAAAACATAAGTCATACCTAGATTGCTATAACAAAAACTTAATTTTTTCTGTACCACAAACTCGTATTACTAGTAAAAAACATCAATTATTTACAATTAAAAACAGTAAAACTGCATTAACAAATAAGGATGATAAAAGGGTTTGGGTGGGGAAAAATATAAGTGTGGCATATGGTCATTATAGAGGAGGTGATGTGGTTTTAGGTAACAGTCCAGAAGAATTTTCAGAGTTTAATGAAGAATATGACGATTATGAAGAATTTTGAATGAATAAATTATTTGAAAATATTCTTTGTTTTTGTATATTTTTGTTGATGTTTATAATTTTTATGTTTTTAAGTTAGTATAATTTTTTATTAAGTATTAAAAAATGTCAAAAGGTAAATCCATATATTGTTGGCCGAAATGCGTAAAACATATTACTCGGATATTTTTGATTTGAAATAAAAATTAATCTTTTTTAATCTTGTCAATAAAAATATTTGTATGGATTAAAAGTTTTTTTTTTTTTTTTTTTTTTTTTCATTCATTAAAACAAATAAAATGTTAATAATAATAATAAAATAATATTGATATAAAATAATAATAATAATATAAAATATATAATATATAATTAAATGAAAATAAAAAATAATTATTTAATTCACTTCATTAAAACAAACAATTTAATTTAAAAATATATTATTTAAAAAATAAATAATTGATTAAAACAAACAATTAAATTTAATAATAATATAATTAAAATATAAATAATATTATTGACTTAAACAAATAATTAAATAATAATATAATTAAAATATAAATAATATTATTGACTTAAACAAATAATTAAATAATAATATAATTAAAATATAAATAAATATTATTATTGACTTAAACAAATAATTAAATTTAATATAATTAAAATATAAATAAATAATATTATTGACTTAAACAAATAATTAAATTTAATATAATTAAAATATAAATAAATATTATTATTGACTTAAACAAATAATTAAAGTAAATAAAAATAATAATGATTTTTATTCGAGCAAATATATTTAGGCTTTTTAGTTGACAGGCGAATTGAGCCATTTTTGATGGATAATGAAAAAATACTTAGGCTTTTATATAATATTTTTAGGTTCTCGGGTTTGAACCAATTTTATTCGAAAATAATCATCAGTACAATCAATCATAGGCGATTTAAGCCAATTTTTTAGGCTTTTAAATCGATAAAAAATACTTAAAGTTTTTTATCATGAATTAAAATTTTTTAAAAATTTAAAATTTGATCATTAAAACAAATAATTAAAAAAAAAAAATTTTTTTTTTTTCATTCATTAAAACAAATAATTAAAATAAAAATTTTTTTTTTTCATTCATTAAAACAAATAATTAAAAAAAAAATTTTTTTTTTTTCATTCATTAAAACAAATAATTAAAATAAAATTTAACACCCCCTCCCCCCCCCCTAAATTTTTTTTTTAGGGGGGGGGGGGGTCTCGGGATTTTTTCAAGCCAAATATCCACAGGGCAATTTTCAAGCCACATATCCACGGGGCATAGTCCTCATATCCCTCTACTCTTACACTTTCAAATATTTTTATAAAATGCCAGAAACTAAATTTTTTATAACTTTGTTGAATGAGCTGGTCTCTAATAATAGAGAAGAAGATGATATCATTAAAAACATAAAATTCATGGTAAACCGTACCCAGAAAATCGTAGAAGACATCTCATTTGATTATGAAAAAATCCTCAATTTACCAAAATTGGAGAGAAAGAATGCATTCAAATCAATATTTAGTTACATGTTCGATGAAAATAATAAATGGATGCGAATAATAGTAGGATTAATGTATATGAAACACATGATATTAAAATCTGGATTCTACTATGAAAATTATTTTCAATGGTCTATCGAGCTAAATTACTTTATATTGTTATTAATTTATCATTATTTAGGTGATAGAAATAAAAATTTATCCGTGGGAAGAAACAAACGGTGGATGGACAGCGATTATTCAAGTTGCCACAGAAGCCAAACGGTCTGATATTTATATCGCAGATTGCAAATTTTTATTAAAACTATTAACTGGAGCATCTGTTTTATATTTATGTAATAAAGTTTATCATAGATTTTAATAAATTTTTCTTTGTTATTATTATTATTAATAAAAAACTACATTTTTAAAGATTTATTGATTATTATATGTACATTCTTCATCACCACAATATTCTATCATTATATTTTCTATAACATGGTCAATACAATTCTTAAATTCGGTAGGCTCATCTTTAATAATTTCAGTAGTATCTTCAGAATCATTATTATTTTCTTCATCATTAATAATTTCAGTATCATCAATAATTTCAGTATTAATTTCTCCATCATTAACAATTTCAGTATCGTCACTCTGACATTCTGAACATGAATCTTCTTTACTCAATGCTTCAACTAGAGTCAACATATCTCTAATTTTTATACCGGTTATTTCTTCGAGTTTATCAAACAAAAAGTTTATTAAATATTCTAAACGAAATTAATTAATTATTTTATATTTTATATTTTACCTTTTTCAGACATCATTTTTAAAACTATTTTAAAACTAATTATAATTTTGTTTATAGAATAACAAAGAAAACATTAATACATTTATTAAACACTAAACATTAAAATATACATTAAAATAATTGTGAAAGTCTAGCAGTAACAATTTTCCAGATAGGAGAAAGCACATCATTTTGATCGGCTTTATATCCTTGGATTGCTATTGTTAAATACCAGTTTTCCTGTTCTTTGAAACCTATTTCTGTAAATGCATCATAATATCTGGTATATTGACTGGTGAAGAAAACATTTTCATTGCATTTTAAATTGGAATTGATCTTTTTGAACATATTATCAATATCCTTGATATCTATCATTGAGAGAGTCCCAGCGAGAGATTGAAATTGAGTTTTATTAAGTTTAACTGGATTTGCCAATTGCATATTGATAGGCTCCTTTAAAAAATACATTTTATAATTGTGGAACATCTGAACTGGTTGGACACTTATTTTCTTGGTCATGTTTGATTTATGATCTTTATACCCTTGACAAATACTGATTAACCAATCAGAATCATGCATATTATTATAACAAAGACAGGACATGATAAGTGCATGATAAGTGCGTGATAAGTGCGTGACTGTATACAAACTGAATAAAGAAAACCCATACATTGATTTTACATACATCATCTATATAAAATACATTATAATATCACATGTTTCATATTATTATTATTATTATTCTATTATTATTGTTACCACCAAATAAACTATAATAAAAAATATTAACAACAAAACAAAAATCCAAATTCTAAACATTTATTTTCTAAAAAGTTGATATTTAGAAGAATTCCTAACAGATTTCGCAAGGCACCATTCGACATATCGCTGGTACCGAAAATCGCAGCAACTGCAACACAGAATACATGGGTATTCGGGTTCCATCTCCTTCAGTCTTCGAACAAGCTTTATTTCCCATAGAGCTTGATCTATGATATTGAATATCCATATATTTTTTGATCCATATACCAGATCTGGAATGATTGATTCTGGCTGGTGTTTCACTATTGCTCGTAGTAGTGGGTAGAAAAAGAACAAACGTTCTAAGATTACGGCCTGATATTTATCTGGAAACAATGATAATAATATTAATAAATAACAAATAATAAATTTACCGTAGTTTTCTATTTCTTTCTTTGTTAATTTTGAGGTCATAGTTTTTTCCATTTTTAAAAATGAAATGAAATGAATAACCAGGTTGTTTTAATCAATCGTTTGCCAATCATATATCAACCAATCCCGTGATTTCATTTTGTATGTCACAAACAATATTTTTGTTCTCTAGATTTCGCAACCCTAATATGACTATTTTCTCACTGGCAAACACGTTAACACACATTGGGTTGTATTTTAAAAGCCTCAGTGCAGGAAACAATTCTGGCTCGAACATACAAAAACATTTTGTTGACATGTTGTATAGATTGATAGATTGTCCCATATCCATGGTAACCGTAATTGACTGTATTTTAATTTCCTTTATTCTATATTGTAATTTATTGACATCTAAAGGTTTCTTGCATCCCATGATTCTGCATTTGCCTGATTTAAAATATATTATATGGTACTTTCCTCTTCTATCAACAATTTGCTGGGGTTTACCATTTGGAAACGCCATTTTTGATACATCGAAAGTTCCTTTATAATTTATATTTGATAACATAATTAAACAATAATGAAATATTAATCTATATACAGGTAACCCTTGATTAACACGATAGTTTGGTTCCAAGAATAATCCGTGCTAATTAAAATCGTGTTAATTGAAACCGTGTTAATTAAGGGTTTACATCAATTTTGAAGCCGTGTAAAATCAAAACCGTGCTAAAAAATATCGTACTAGACAAGGGTGTGCCGCGATATTTTAACCGTGTTAAAGCGAAATCGTGTTATTCAAGTACCGTGTTAATCGAGGGTTACCTGTATATGATTTTTAGAAAGAGTTCATTAAATTATATAATATAAACAAAAACCTATAATTATACAAATTAATAATGGGATTAAGAAATGATGCTGTATATCAAATTGTCGGTCCAAGTGGTAGTAGTAAAACTATGTTTGTGTGTAAATTACTGAAATCTAATTTATTTCAAACAAAATTCAACAAGATTTATTGGCATAAGGGTGCAGATGAAGAACATGGATTAACTCAAGATAATTTCTGTAAATTGAAAAACATGAAAATAGTAAAGGGTTTCGATAAAAACTGGTCAAGTCGATTAAGGAAAGGTGATGTCATCATTATTAATGATTTGTATCAGGAAGCTAATAAAGAAAAGGATTTTAATAATTTATTCACAAAAATCAGTAGACATGTTGGTGTTACTGTGATCTTTATTACTCAAAATCTATTTCATCAGGGTAGTGCACATCGAACAAGGAATTTAAATGTTCAATATTTAGTTATTTTCAAGAATCCTAGAGATGCAACAGTTATTGATTTTCTTGCTCGACAAGCATACTCTAATAATCGTAATTTTCTCATCAGTGCATTTCAAGATGCTACAAAATCACCACATGGATATATTTCTTGATTTCAGACAACAATGCAATGATGATTTACGGGTAAAAACAGATATTTTCTATAAAGAAGGTGCCATGATATATAAACAAAGTTGAAACCATTAACATGTATAAATGTTTATGAAATCCAGGCCTAAAAATATCCGAAAACTTAGACAAAGTATTAAAAAGAAAAACAAAGTTCCACCAAAAACCAGTTATACACCATCTAAAAAACTAATAACCGAGAATTACCCTGCAATGAATCTAATTTCGAAAAACATTATTAAAAAGAGTAAGAAAAAAGTTAAAATTGTAAAAAATTATAGGAGTTTCCCATATTTTAATGCATTGTTAAAGGCTTCGAGTATGAAAAGAATGTCTATTTTACAATCATTTCCAACTTTTGTTGTCGATGATTTACTAAAAATTCTATTAAACGTAGTCAGAGGTAAAATTAAAATTAGTAAATCTAAAAAAGTAGTATTGAATAAACATCGTAAGCCTTTGTTATCGCTAGTAAATAATAAAAATCGTAAGCAAATGAGGAAAATCATATATAAACAATAAGGCGGTTTTATCGGAGCAATGTTACCATTAGCATTATCATTATTATCACAATAAACGATGGGTCAATCATTACATAATGTTAAACTAAAATTTAAATCTTCTTGTTGTAATGGAGAATATTTGGACGAACCCAGAAGACGAAGCAGGTTTCGGTGGAGTGGCAGAGTTAAAGAAAAGAGTCCCAAATTTGAAACATGAAACGCAAAAGTGGTTGTCGGATCAGCTTGCGTACAGTTTAAACAAACCGATGCAGAAAAGATTTCCAACGAGAACTTATAAGACATTTGGCATTAATGATTTATGGCAAATGGATTTGATGGAGATGATACCGTATTCGAAGATTAACAAGGGTTATAAATATATTTTAACGTGTATTGATGTTTTCAGTCGTTTTGCTCGCGGTGTACCAACAAAGACAAAATCTGCAGAGGAAATATCTAAAGCAATTAACTCAATGTTTAAAAATGGGCATCCAGATAATTTGCAAACAGATTTAGGTATTATTATGATTATTATTATTATTATTATTATTATTATTATTATTATTATTATTATTATTATTATTATTATTATTATTATTAAAATTATTATTATTATTATTATTATTATTATTATTATTATTATTATTATTATTATTATTATTATTATTATTTTAGGCAAGGAGTTTTACAATAGTAAAGTTAAGCAAATCCTGGATCGGCTCAAAATAAATCATTATTCTGTACATTCTCAATACAAAGCCGCACATGTTGAAAGATTTAACCGGACATTGAGGGATAGATTGAAGAAATATTTCGTGCATCAAGGTAATAAAATATGGATAAATGTATTACCGAAAATACTTGTTAGTTATAATAATTCATCACATCGAGGTCTGAATGGTTTGAGACCCGTAGATATCAGCTCGAAAACACGAGTACGGTCTAAAAAAGCTACTATTACAAAACCAAAATATAAAGTTGGTGATCACGTTAGAATTAGTAAAATATCTGCTTCACCTTTCATCAAAATTTTCGATAGTAATTGGAGTGATGAGGTATTTCAAATTACTAAAATTAATACTAAACAGAGTCCTGTAATGTATGTTATTAAAGATAGTGATAACAATGTAATACAAGGGAAATTCTATGAACAGGAATTACAATTTATTTCCAAACCTACAGAGTTCAGAATTCAGAAAATATTGAAAACTAAAATAGCGGGTAAGGATAAACAATACTATATCAAATGGCATGGATATCAAAAACCCTCCTGGCTATAATCAAAAGACCTAGTAAAATGAGTTTCTATACAATTTTACCTAGCAATAGTTGCCCACTTATCCATCCAGAAAATCAAGCGAGTAAATTTATGGTTAATCTTCAAAATCCTATGTATTTACATGGAAATTGGGAAGTTGCTTTGCAAGACTTTACATTTGTGTACAATACATTTCCATTTTATAGTCATTGTAAAATCGGTTACAAGAAGCGTGTTCCCAAAACATGTAGTGGTGTTTTCTCAATCAATAATTTTGAACGATATTGTCATATTCAGAATCAGATTTTAGATGAAAATAGTAGCACGTTTTTCAAATATCTCTATCATATATTAATGAGGTGGAAGATACATTTACATTTACTAATGATTTATATATTGAAACACTTGAAGAATTACATAAATATATTTCATTCAATTGTTTACATATATTTAAAACTATTGAATTTCTTAAAGATGGAATATGCAAATTCAGTCTGAATAATAACATTTGTGAAGTTGCATTTGATAAGAATTTGGCTAATACATTGGGATTAGATAAGCAAACATTTCGGGCAAGTGCTTTTGGTGTACGCAAACTAAAAATAATAAAACTTCATAGACAAATGTTCATATATACTAACATCATCGATCCTATAATTATTAGTGATTCTTTGGTTTCTCTTTTGAAATCTGTTTGGGTTGATAAACATGACCAGGATGAAGTTGTCAATATAAATATCGATAATCCCATGTACTTACCGGTATCAACATCATGTATAAACAATATAGAAATAAATATTCGTGATGATAGCGGTAAATTTATTGAATTTAGTAAAGATACAAAAAGTCATTTGACATTACATTTTCGTAAATTAGATGGCCAATAACGATATTATTAGTATGTATAGTGGTAGCCAAAGTGGTGGCGAATTACCATATTTTATTGGTAAACAGTATGGATCAGGTTGGTTGAGCACAATTGGTAGATTTGCACTTCCTATTCTTAAACGCCTTGGTAGTTTTGGTATGAAAACTGCTAAAGATGTGATAATGAATGAGCAGAAAATATTACCATCTCTGTAATCAAATGCATTATCAGAGTTAGCGAAAGTTCTACCGGGTATGTTTCAAAATCAGGAACCGACACCGGCAACGGCTCAAAAACGTAAAAGACATCATAAACATATAAACAAACGAATGAAAGGACATGGAACTATATTTCAAAAATGATTTGCGGTAAATCTGAATTTTGCTTATTTGATAGACCATCTCCCCAGGCGGTTATTGAAATTGGGGCCTTTAAAGACATATTAACGATGAATTCTATTATGGATAGTAGAACTGATATTGAATTTTATATTAATGGTTCCCAAACTGAATATCTAGATTTAAAAGATACATTGTTAACTGTTCAGATCAAATTGTAGATAAAGATAGAAAACAGTTGCGTGAACCTAGTGATGTAATACCCAACAATTTCTTGTTTCATACACTTTTTAAAGATTTAAACATATATCAAGATTGAGGGTGGTAACAGTACATATAATCACAAAGCTCTAATAGAAACTATTATAAATTACAATAATGATACTAAAAATACATGTTTAACTCCTATGGGTTATGGTAGTGATGACGATAGGAAAAAGTGGATTAAAGGATCGAAATTATTTACCATGTGCTCATCATTACAACTCAATTTTATGGATCAACCGAAATAGTTACTCCCAGGTGTTAATGTACACATTTGATTGAAAAGATCTGATTCGGCATTATCACTAACAAGTGCTACCACAGCACCAATTCTTCAATTAGTTGATGCAAAATTATTGGTGAGAAGAGTTGGTGTTGAGCCCTCTGTATTGGCCGGTCATCAACCGGGGCTTAATTCTAAGCATGCAATATATCCATTGAAAACAAAGGAAATTGTTCAATTTGCTATTGCTAAAGGTTCAGCTTCTTTCCATAAGGAACAAATATTTGGAGATAGAAGAATGCCCAACTTTATATTGGTAACATTTCAAAGTGAATCACAATATAATGGATCATACTTAACATCGTGCTCAATTGTCAAATATTTTGGAGTAACATCGTAAACTTTATCGAAAAATAGTGATTATAGAGAAACATATACTCAAGATTTCGATAATGATAATTATTGTGCTACATATATGCAGAGTATAGTGAGAAATATGGGTTATTTAGATAAAAACCTTAATTGTGGTATAACTCTTGAAGATTTTAAAAGCAAATATCCATTCTTTACATTTGTTTTGGCACCCGATTTTTATTTAAATCAGAGTCAATTACCTCAAAATGGAAATTTACGATTAGATATAAAGTTTGCTAAAGCTACAACTGAACCGGTACATGTTGTAATATATGGAGTATTTGAAAATGAGGTTCAAATAACTGCAAACAGAACAGTGTTGGTTTGAACGAACATTGTTGGTTTGAACATTGTTGGTTTGAATGGTATAAATGTATAGATAATTTATGATAATTTGTCATGGAGTAAGTTTTTCATGTATTATTAATATTATTAATATAGTTCTGTTCAGGTCTATCGAATTGGAAAACAAATACTAGGACATGAATTTTTAGGGGTATTTCGTCTTGATAAAACTCTATATTTATGTAATAATCAAGCCATAATCGTCAATACTCAATCATCTCATCTCGGTGGAGAACATTGGTTAGCAATATATATATGAAACCTAGCAAGATATTTGTATTTGATCCTATGGGTTTCTATTATCCGACTTTAATGGTTTCGAAACTTCAAACAATTGGTAAACCTATCGTGTATAATAAAACTATGTATCAAAAACAATGGACCTTAACATGTGGTCAACATTGTTTATCTTGGTTATTATTCAAACGATTTGACGTATAATAAATGTATTAATGTTTTATGTTTTATTATTATTATTAATATTATTATTAATTAATTAATGGTCACAAAGACAGTGCATGATAAATGCGTGATCATCACATGATAAGTGCATGATTAGTAACACATGCATACACACACAAACTGTATGTGATTTACAAAGAAAATACATACAAACAAAAGTATGAAACATGATTTTACAAAGAAAACATGTCTAAAAATCTCTCACTTATATGTGTGTATTGCTTAAATGTGATTGGCTAAATCCTGAAAATTTGATTCTCTTTATAAACATTGACAATTTCCAAAGTTGTCACAATTAATTCAAAAATTTATCAATTTTCAAAAATTTATTCACGCAATTTTCAAAATGGAGAATACAAGCATTTTAAGATAATTATTGGCAGATGGCAATGGTAAAATTTTGATTTTATTATTACTAATATTATTATTATTGATTAAGGTACATTTAATTGGTTCGATGTAACCGAAAATGATATTCAAGAAGTTATTTTAATCGAGGATAGCGGTAAATTTATTTATTAAATTATTATTATTATTATGTTTATTTTAGAAGTAATTAACGATACACCGACGGAATTCATAGTTATCAGTGATAACGAAGATGATATCAATCATGGTAAATTTTTTATTTTATTTTATTTTTTAAAACCATTTTAGTATATTTGGATGATGAGGATGTATTTGCCCCAGTTTCTGGAGATGCCCCGTTTCTGGGGATGACCACATTGAAAATTATGCCCCGTTTCTGTGGATGACCACATTGAAAATTATGTCCCCGTTTCTGGGGAAGATGCCTGCATTTCTGAGGATGACGATAATGAGGATAAATGTTAGCTTTTATTATTTTTTACATATTTTTTAATAAAAGTTAATATAAGTTAATCATATGTAAAGTATTATAATAATTCTTTACATATTATTAATTTATAATAAGATTAAAAATATTACTAATATATGATTTATAATTAGAAATATATGCTTTATAATTTGAAATATACGATTTATGAATTGAAAAATAAGATTTATAATTTGAAATATAAGATTTATGAATTGAAAAATACGATTTATAATTTGAAATATACTATTTATGAATTGAAAAATACGATTTATAATTTGAAAGATATGCTTTATGAATTGAAATATACTATTTATGAATTGAAAAATACGATTTATAATTTGAAATATACTATTTATGAATTGAAAAATACGATTTATAATTTAAAATATACTATTTATGAATTGAAAAATACGATTTGTAATTTGAAAGATATGCTTTATAATTTGAAATATAAGATTTATGAATTGAAATATTAATAAATATTCACATAATTATCATCATTTATATATTATTATTTGATTCATATATGATTTAAATAATAATAAACATTTGATAATAATTTATATTTTTTAACATGCAAATTATATCCTAAGTATTGCGTCGCTTCAACATGTCATTCTGTAAAATGTCATGGTGAAATGAAGCGATACTACGGTCAAAAATTCTATGGCATCAATTTTTCCATATGCCCCAAATGCGAGACTGCCCAGGATATAAAATATTTAGATTTTTATAAGGGGCACTTTACCCACTTAAATCAATTTACATTGAATAAAAAGGCACTTTTACGAAAAATAAATAAACGAAAAAATAATAACAATAAACGTAAAAATAATGACAATAATAATAATAATAATATGTCGAGACATAATAACAACAATAATAATAATAATACGTCGAGACATAATAATAATAATAATAATAATAATAATACGTCGAGACATAACAACAATAATAATACGTCGAGACATAATAAACGACCTGCTGCAGATATTCAGTGTGTTCCCTCTAAACTTAAAAGGGTTGAAATCATCATTAGCGATGATAATAATCAAATAGGATGTTCGATTAATATTGATAATGAACCTGAAATAAGGTTAGATTTAAATGGGAGCCATAAAAGTATTAGATTTGATGTAGAACATGAGAATCTAATACAAGTCTCATTAACAAATAAAATAGTTAATAGATTAAAATATGAAATAAACCAAATTCGCCATTCTTATCCAATTCGAAAAAGATGGTGAAATTAAAGATAAGTTTTTCAGTAATAAGGCAGAACTTTTCTCTGATAATTTTCTGCTTGATGGTATTACTAAATTAAATAATAAAATAGAACGATTCACATATTTAGGGAGCGGATGGCGGGTTGTTAAAATCAAAGAAATTGATTTTATATTAACAAAGTATTTCCCCATAAATAGACTAGCTAGCCATAGTTATATCCCAACACCGAGATCTTTATCTGGCAAAAAAGCTATAGTTAACGTTCAAAACAATAACCATCATTGTTTTATATATAGTATATTAGCCCTTTTAAAACGTAGTGTAGTTCGCACCCATAGAAACAGAGTTTCTTCTTATCAGAATTATTCGGACGAATTGAGTTTTGACCCCATTGACGATTGTCCTATGAGACTATGTAATATTCCCAAGTTCGAAAGAAAGAACAAGGACTTAAAGCTGGCTATAAATGTTTTGACTTATTAAAATCGTCTAAAACTCTAGATGATATAAACTATATCCCCCATCATCCGCCTTTAGATATAATTCACCGGTCCAAGGTTACTCGCGGTACACCTATTTATTTACTTCTTTTGGAGGACGGTGATAATTATCACTATACTGCTGTTTTTGATTTGGATAAATTAATGAACAGCCTTGCGACTACATCTTGCAATGTCCAAATCTCTGTTCATTGGTGTCCTCATTGTCTTAATGGCTTTAGATTAAAACCCTTTATACTTTGCTTAAAAATAAATATTTAAAATTTTCAAATTTTGCCAAATCTATTACCCCGCCATTCGTAATTTATGCGGATTTTGAGTCAATTTTACCACTGGATATAAGGCATCATCAAATACATATGTCGATAGCAGCAGGTCTATTATTAATTAATAACTACACAAACACAAAACATTATTATAATTTTATTGGCGATGATTGCGTTTTGGCGTTTTTGAAAAAGATTGATGAAATCGCTCTTTCGATTCTCTTGCCATATTACGAGGTTCATTGTCAAAAAACTATAGGACCACTAACATTTAATGAGGAACGGGAGTTCAAGGAATGTCGCACTTGTTATTTGTGTAAAAAGTTTATTAGGGATAAAGATAAGGATTATTGTCATTTCTCAGGTAAGTATTTAGGGGCTGCTTGTATGAAGTGTAATGTTTCTCGACGAATCTAGAAACAATTACCTGTGGTTTTTCACAATTTGAGGGGATATGATCTCCATCATATTTTAAAATATAGTTTAAATAATTTTTCTTCTTGGGAATTAAATATTATTCCGACCACTTCTGAAAAATTTATCTCCCTCATCGCATACATTAATAAATTGCCTGTTCGTTTTATAGGCAGCATGCAATTTGTTAATTCATCTTTAGCAAAAGCGGTTAAGACACTTACTGATTTGCCTTTAACTGATTCTGTTTTTGATGGTGCAATTGTTAGAGCCAAGGCTATTTTCCCTTATGACTTTGCAAAATCTCTTGAGGTTCTTGAATCGACGACTGAATTGCCTCCTATTTGGGGTTCTGTATCTGCTGATGAATACGCTACAGCCCAACAAATTTGGACACAACAAAATAGCGAGACAATGTTAGATTACATGTTAACCTACTTAAAATTAGACGTATTCCTCCTTGCGGATTATTTTCAGCAATTTCGCGCAAAAGCAATTGCTTATAATACTCTAGAACCATTTAATTTTTATGGAATTCCTGGTATGTCATGGGCGTCAGCTCTCATGACATTTTAGGAACCCATAGAACTTCTGCAGGACATGGAAATGTTTAATTTCTACGAGGGAGGAATACGGGGTGGGTTAACATTTGTTAACAAACATTATGTCGCAAGTTCTGAGGATACAAAACTCTTGTATATAGATATAAATAATTTGTATGGTTGGGCACTTAGCCAATATCTTAGGTATGCTGATTTTGTTTGGGTGTATGATGGTTTGGATGAGGTTTTGAGTGAATGTGCAAATGTTGTGGATATCGAAATCCTTTCATATGGATATACTATGGAAGTTGATATCGAGGTTCCAGATTATTTACACGATTTTTTGAATGATTTTACGATTGGGTCGGAAAAGATGTGTCCACCGAAATCAAAAGTTGGGAAGTTGATGCTCACGCATTGGCCTAAGAAGAACCATGTTCTTCATTGGCGACTTCTCAAGCTTTATCTTTCTCTCGGTGTGAAGGTTGGTAAAGTTCATCGCGCAATTAAATTCAAGCAAGCACCTATATTTCATGCATACATTGACAAAAACACAAAATTAAGAGCTCAGAGTACTAGCGAGCTATATAGGAATTTGTTTAAACTTTATAATAATAGTTTGCATGGAAAGTCTGTCGAAAATCTTAAAAAACGGATGAATTTGAGGCTATGCAATTCTGATGAAAAGATGATTGTATATGCCTCAAAACCGACTTTCAGAAAATCTATCATAATCGATGATAATCTGATTGCTGCTCATCTGAATAAGGATTCGATATGTTTAGACAGGCCTAGTTACATCGGACAATCAGTTCTAGACCTGTCTAAACTTAGAATGTACGAACTACAGTATAAGGAACTAGCGAAATATCGCAATGAATTTAATTGCGAAATAAATATTGTTGCCGGCGACACTGATTCGTTTTTCCTTGAGATTAAAAACTGTAGGCTAGACACTCTTTTGCCGGCAATGATAAGAGACAGCCTTTTAAATACATCGAATTACGACCCGGCACATCCATTATACTCGAGGAAATTAGATTCTGTGATAGGAAAATTTAAAGATAAAAGTAAAGGTCTCGGATATAAGGAGTGGGTTTTCTTAAGACCCAAGTGCTATAGTCTTTTAGGTACTAAAGATACAATGAGGGCTAAGGGCGTGAAGTTGTTGGGGACAGAGATTGAGCACCAGTCATATTTAGACTGTTTTAATAATGACACTATATTTACGGTGCCTCAAACTAGGATAGGTACGCGGATTCATCAATTATTTACATTCAAAAATAATAAAATTGCGCTTACCAATAAAGACGATAAGCGTAATTGGGTGGGTAGAAATTCTAGTCTCGGATTTGGTCATTATTTAGGAATCGATGTCATTGATGATGATCAAGTATCGCACAGCTATACTCACAGCCCAAGCTATCAAAGCACGCACAGCCCAAGCTATGACAGCTCCTACAGCTGTTTCAGTAGTGACATTGATGATGTAGTTTTATCCGATTAATTATTTGAATAAAATGTATTTTATTTAGAGTTTTTATTTGTTATCTTTTTATTAGTATTAATAACATTGTAGTAAATAATAAGAATTTTATTCATTATTAACATTGATTATTTTCTTTTTATGCTTGGGGAAAGGAAGATACGTGGATCACTGATATAAAAATTAACGGCATATTTATGTTAATGTTGTTAATAATGTATTTTATTGATTTGTCATCTTTTTATTGATATTAATAACATTGTAATATAATAATAATAATAATTTTATCTAGAGTTTTTATTGTTAATAATAATAATAATTTATTTAGAGCTTTTTATTAGTATTAATAATAGTAATAATAATAATAATGTATTTTATTGGTACAGAGTTTTTATTGGTATAATATATTAATAATATGTATAAATAATAATAACAATAATAATAATAATAATATTTATAAAAAAATAATAATATTAATAAAATAATAAAATAAATTTACAAAATATATACTACTTACAAAAGTAAGTAGAGAGTTTATAAATTAATATACTATATATTTGTAATAAAAATAATAATAATAAAATTAATTTACAAAATATATACTACTTATAAAAGTAAGTAGACATAATATAAATTAATAATGATTAAAAATTCCGTGACCTTGAAAAAATTTTGAATGACCTTGAGAAAATATGTACTTTTCAACATAGAAAAAATTTTGAAAAAATTTTGAAAAAATTTTGAATGACCTTGACCTACTTTTGAATGACCTTGAAAATTTTTTTGAATGACCTTGAAAATTAATAATATTTTTAAAAATAATAATATTTATAAAAAATAATAATAAAATAGAATAAAATTTACAAAATATATACTACTTATAAAAGTAAGTAGACATATTATATTTTAAAAATGATTAAAAAATCCGTGGCCTTGAAAAAAATTTTGAATGACCTTGAATTTTTTTTGATGAGTCATGGTCTGTGTTTCAATGACCTTGAAAGATATGATGAGTCATCCAATGACCTTGAATGAGTCATGGTCTTTGTTTCAATGACTTTGAATGAGTCATTATCTTTGTTTAAAAAAATTTTGTACTTTTAGACTTAAAAAAATTTTTTACCCCGGGGGTGGGGGAGGGGGTATGCGGTCCAGCGGTGGCATATCCATCTACTGTCGTATCTCATATAGTAGTCGGAAGTTCATAAACATTGTCCACTCACATCATCACAATTAATTTAATACTTATCGATCAATAAATTCATAGTGAAGTCATTCATATAGCAGTTACATCTTCATTTTTAAATCATAAGTCAATGCACACTAACTGAGAGTTGTCGTGTCCAGACAAAACACTTACCAATGTTAATGCACACCAACTAAAATTCAGAAAAATAAAACTGCAAAGTAGGACTGAAAATAAGAGTGCAAAAATACGACTGCAAAACTAATGCTGAAAATTTGTCAAAACACATCAGTATATATACCTACAATTTGACCTTAACCTTGCGTGTTATTTTTATTGCGATAAAACAAAATTTGGCCTTGAAATTATTTGTGTTATCTAAATTAAATTTTTATTATTTTCATAATTTAAATTGGAAATTTATTTCTTAAATTTTTTAATTGAATTTTTCAACCAAAACTATTTTATTTTAACTCACTTAATTCATTAATTTTTTCTTTTATATAAATTCTCGTTTTTCGGTCAAATTTTCTTGTTATTGTGTTATTTTTATGTAAATTTCGTGCGGTTCTTGATACATTTTGTATTTATTTTATTTTACTTTTATGTTTTTTTTGATTTTATATTTATTTATATTCTCTCAAATTTTAGAGCTTTTATTTGATGTTGTATGTTGTATTTTAAGTTATCCTGGTGCTGAGTTTTCGTGCTATATTACTGATACATTTAAACAATTTTCAAAGCCATTTGTGTTCTGGCCCAACAAAAATATAATGCTATGATAAATTATAATTATTTAACTATTTAAATTGAAAATTTTCTAATAATTGAAATGACTAACAAAGATTTCTATAATAATATAATTATCTTTTCAGAAACTTTAGTGAATAATATTATATCTATTTAATGGTTAGGAAACACGTCATTCTTACGTTTGTTTGACTGAACAGTCATGTTATACATTTTTCATATAAAATTATACATTTCAATAACCTACATCAAAATAAATTTATATTTTATTTTTATAATTTTTTTATTATCATTAATTATTATTATTATTGTTGATCTAATAAATAAATAGTAAAATAAATCTTTTCTGTAAAAATATTAAATTAAGGGTTCCAAAGTGATAGTGTTGGGCCAGCACACAAATAGCCTTGAGAATTGTTTAAATGCATCAGTAATACAGCACGAAAACCCAGCACCAAGAAAACTTAAAATACAATATACAACACCAACTAAACACTTTAAAATCTGAGAGAATATAAATAAATATAAAATCAAAAACATAAAAGTAAAATAAAATAAATACAAAATGCATCAAGAACCGCACGAAATTTACATAAAAAATAACATAATAACAAGAAAATTTGACCGTAAAAGGACCATTTATATAAAAGTAAAAATTAATGAATTAAATAAATAAAAATAAAATATTTTTAGTTGAATAAATTTATCGAACTGTGTAAGTGCGTGTAAAATCGCCAATAGTTCGTGCTCGTGAAGGCTCCGGCGTGCGGAACGCAGGAGCTGGAACGTCAATATTATCCGTACATAGGGGAAATTGGAGGGTAAATGAGTAGTTTATTGGCTGCTCCTTCATCATCCGTTTCCTGTAAAATTGACATAAATTTTTAACAACAATCGGCTCAAAATCTCTAACACCGAGTAGTCCAGTGGGCACTCATTAAATATAATATGAACATACATAGATCTTAAGGACAAAAAGAGGGAATGGGTAGCGGGGAAAATTGCGAAATCGTTGCAACAGTTAAAATGAATAGCCATCGGAAAAAGATTAATCCGAACGACCAAAATCATGAAAATAATGTTTTTAAATAAGAATTAAATAAATTATGTTAAATTGAAACGGAAAATATGGGCAGAACGCTGCGCAAATTTTTGGAAATAGTTAAAACACTTATCATAAAAAACTGTAAAATAAGGGCGGATCGCTGCCCAAATTTTCCGAATTGATGAAAATACTTATTGAAAATAGTAAAGTAAAAGTGGAACGCGTAAAATAAGGGCGGAACGCTGCTCAAATTTTTCGAATCGATGAAAATATAAAACCGTAAAATAAGGATAATGGTAATAATAATAATAATAATAATAATAATAATAATAATAATAATTATAATAATAATAATAATAATAATAATAATAATAATAATAATAATAATAATAATAATAATAATAATAATAATAATAATAATAATAATAATAATAATAATAATAATAATAATAATAATGGTAATAATAATAATAATCATGGTATTTGTAGTAATGATGATAATAATTATGATAATAATAATAGTAGTAATAATCATAGTAATAATAACAATAAATATAATGGTAGTTATAGTAATAAAAATAATAATAAAGGTAATAGTAGCAACAATTAATAAAGGTAATATATATAATAGCAACAATGATAATGCTAGTAATAATAATGGGAAACATTGTAGTTATGATAGGGATAAGAGTAAGAGAACTAGTGTGTGTTTACTTAACCTAACAAAGGGTTTACAGACCATAAAAAATCATCAACATGGACAATAATAAGAAGGACCAAGCGAATGGACATAAAGATAAATGATATGAGAGTATAGGTTAACATTTGAAAGAGATAGGAGAATAATGGGACCTAAGAATCAAAAGCGAGCACAGATCTTCTATCGATAGCTCGTTGGACCCAGAGATCGTTCGGTCAATTATAGCATTAGCAATAACGCTCACTTTTTGCGGACGATCTACCCACTCGAACACAGTTCCAACGTTGCTTAGCAACGGGTGCCGAGTGGTAAGCGAAAGAAATATTTGTATGGGGTTATCTGGGTAACAACCATATAGTTTAAAAATATCAAAACCCAGAAACCCACCAATAGTTGTGAACTTACTTTAGATGGGTTGCAAATTTATTTGTTTTAAATTTATATAAATTAACTCAAATATTATGGTTTATTTATATAATTTACTTTGTTTTAAATTATATAAATAATCCATAATATTCGAGTTGGTTTTTGGTGCATGAAGATGACAGTTAAACTGTTGAAATATATCTTACGAATAGTGTTTTATTGGTGATTTCTTTTAATATAATTTTTTTACCTTTTATTTTTGACTGTATTAAAATTTGTATTTAAGTCAGATAATAAATAATTTTTGAATAATAAACTACATTAAATTCTAATATTTACTTTTGTTTTATCATACCAATAAATATCCGCTACTCTAATATTAAAATTAGTAATTTTTAAATTTTAATTCAAAATAAGTTTATTTATGAAATATTATTTAACCTAGGCTGTATAGCATTTTACATTTATTTCAAATAATGATCAGTTTTCAATTATCATTTATTATGATTATTTAACAATATTTTTAAGTTATTTATCAATTTTAGATAAATATATAAAATGGCTAGTAATGAAGAAATACTTGATATTGAAGAAGAAACTAGAGTAATATTTGAGTGTTATTTAGAAGACAGTCTTGAAAAAGACAAAGAAAATAATGTTATTGATCCAGGAACACCAGGAATTCCAATGGACGATCTAACGACTAATGACAAAGAGTTAGTATCGATAATTGATGGCAAGACTGAAATTGTGTTTAGAGCTTATGCAATTATCGTGCAAAAATTGTTATCTATTGCAGGTCAAATGGATATAGAGAGTGATCCAGTGTTGTACAAAGTTTTAAATATGGTCAATATAAATGAAGGATTCAAGTCGGCTTTTAATGATTTCTCTGAAGTGGCACAAAGGTTATTTTATAGATGAAATAAATTATCTAGTAAATAACATATACAATATCCCTTTCTTGTTTGTATTTTACACGATTGCTTATCCACCAGAATGAAACAACAAATGCACACAAACGTGGTGAAATGGATCAGCCAATAGCAATGAAGTATTGGATAACCTTGATAATCACTGAATGCACTCATTAATCATTTTTTCATTTATTATAATCTATACTTAACTTGAATGATTTATTTAATTTAATTGATATTCCATTAATTAAATCTATTTCATTTATTAATCATTTTTGTAATTATATTAATAAATTACATTAACTCACATGATTATTTTGATACATTTGTCATTCAAATGCATTTACTGTTTGCTGTATCAGCGAAGAAGTGAGGATATAACAATGCAGGCACGCCATTGGTCCGATACGACAGTTGTGTCAGGAGGTGTGTTGGCCGTGGTAATATATGCATTGGTTTAGCCTCTGATCTCTCAGCAACTGCAGGTGTCAAATAGTCGCCCGCCTAATCATTAACCCCAGCAGATACTTATCGGTGTGGTAAACCACGACCATTCCTATCACCATATGAGCATACTTTCATCTATTTCGGCTGTTGTATTTCATCCGCCAATAACTACAGGATAATGAGGACGTACTTTCCGCAGGTAGTAATGCCAATCTATTACGGTTTCCTTTGCTATTCCCAACTAAGAACACACAGAAAGATACTCTTTACACCATTAGAGAATGACCTGCGTTACCAGCCTTGATGTAAGACATAAATCCCTCAGCCACCTGCCTTGCTCATACGCTTCGTTCTGATACGTTATGAGTTCACTTCGTGCTTGTTCTAACCTTTAAAATTCTTCGCTTTTCCTTAGACCAAATTCGCAATTTGACTAAGTTGTCTTTTTATTTTATGTATTTTTTGTAATTGTATTCTCTGTATTTTAGAATTGATTTGTTGACAAAGCTCCTCTTGAATTTGTTAATTTGCTTGACTAATTTGTCGCGTGGAACGTTTCGTTACTTTCTCAAAACCTAATTGTACCGGGGTAATTTTATCAGTTTCTAATCAACGCTGGGTTCCCTTTCATAGCAGGTTCTCCCAAGTTGAACAGTTTCCTTAAATCTAATTGAATAATTGAACTCGGCTATCTCACACTGTCCGGGTTTTCCATTAGCAAATTAAATTTTTGTTTAATTTAAATTTTACCTCTTTGATTTGATTTAATTATATTTGAGCTCGTCTCGTTAATTGTGTTGGGGTTAACGAAATGCACAAAAGGAAAAAATGGAAAATCAATAAAATTATTGATATTCGAAATTATAATTAAAAAGACAAAATCAATTAAAATTTTAAAATAAATATTTATCGGGAGAAACGGGTATGGGCGGATGCCAAATGACGAGACGAATCCAAATATAATAAAATTAAATCGATTAGGGTTCCCCAGAAGGAAATATTTAATAAAAATAGGAATTAATTAAAAATAAATTGGCTAATGGGAAGTCCGAGCCAACAGAAACCCAGAACGTCAACAAATTTTCTAATTACGGAAATTGGTTGGTGAAGGAAACCTGGGATAAAGGGGAACCCGCAATTAAATTAATTATTGTAAATAAATGGAAACCCCGGGAACGCAGAAATAACTAATTTGTTTTGGACAAAGAAATATCAAAACCAATTTGGTTTGCGGATGACTTGAGTTGCGAGATAAGTATAAAAGGAAAAGGCAGATCAACAAAATTGCCAGTTGGTCGAAGAGAATATTTCAGAGAGCGGAGCAAAGGAGGTAATAAACTTTAAGATAAATCAACCAGCCAAACAAATTGCGTACCAGACAGGGACATCTCCCTTTGGGAGACGTATCCCTACGCATTGAATTTTGTGAAATCATGCAGAGTAATCGTGTAGAGTATTGTGAATTGAATCGATTTTTGTGAAATTTGTGAATAAAGTTGTGATATATAAATTGGAAATAAATCTTATTGTGTTGGGTTAATTGAATTGATTAAAGAAGGACATCAAGGAGTCAGACCTAAGCACCGACTTTCTATATAAAAACCTAACAATTCGCACACGGCCAAATCAGTTTCATTGCGAAATATTTATTTTAATGTTTTTGATTTGTTAATTATTTTTTTGTACTTTATTATTTTG
The DNA here is from genome assembly GCA_022537955.1 of Schmidtea mediterranea. Taxonomy (NCBI): domain Eukaryota; kingdom Metazoa; phylum Platyhelminthes; order Tricladida; family Dugesiidae; genus Schmidtea; species Schmidtea mediterranea. The sequence goes on from CM039680.1 coordinate 211,119,403, forward strand.
AATTTGATGGTTTCTATTGATTTACACCTGATTTTGTCATTTCACTGTTATCATTTTCCGGTTTTGTCAAACCCCGACATAGTGAAATATCAGAGTTTTGTAAAAATTTGTGCATTTGTATAAATTAATTTGGATGGCTGTCATAAATGTAAAGAATTGAAAATCATTTAAATAAAGATTATAGACAGTGCAAATTTACTATTTAATTTTTATTTAAATCAGATAATATTTTTTAAGAGTTTAAAAAATATTTCATCTTTGACCCAGAGCTGATAACTGACTTGTTTGTTCTCAAATAATTCAGACAATAATAATTACCAAATACACTCATTATTCATATTTTATATTATTATTTATATTTTCTATTACTATTTGATTTTTGCATCATTTCCCCATAAATATATTAATAATACTTATGATAGGTCATGGCTGTCCGCAAAGTGACAAATGGGACATTTCCCCTCCCTGGGATTGAGTAATATAAATTCTTTTGATACTATTTGCATTGAGATTCGAATCATTTTACTATATTGATCACTATATTGAAAATCATGATAAAAGAGACTGTAGAAAAGTTGATTAGGAATCCCGAGGATTCATGTTTGACAATGCGTGATTATTGTAATTTGTAATTAATATAAATAGTGTATGTAAGAATAATGAGCCTAAATTTGTGTCAGTAAGATAAGTTAGCAATTGGGAAATTTAGATTATAAGTTCGTTTCTAATTTGTGTAAGGTACACAATAAGTTAATTAATATGTTTTAAAAACTCGTGTTCGGATCTCGTTTATCGATTTTGATGAAATATGTGTAATGCCACATACATTGGAAAGACTTCCCATCATTTTGGTACTCGAGTTCTTGAATATTGTATGAGTAAAATAGGTATGTCTGATTTTAAAATTTTATATAAAGTTTAAATATTTATTGGGAACGTGTTATATGTATGTGAAGCAGTGTTGGTAAGGTCATTGGGTCCAAATATTGATCCGCAAAATGCTATGAGTACGAATGTTTGAATATTTTTTATTAGTTTGATTGTGTAAAATTCGGATGAGTAAATGAAAAGAAATCAGAGGTGAAAATCAAAAAAAGTCCTTATAATATTAATTTAAATAGTTTAAAATTTTTAGTATAGAATTTATGTTAGATAAAATTTCATTTTAATAACTTGTCTAAGTCAGGGGCGTTGCTACCATGTCGCAAGAGTAAGCACCGCCTAGGGGCCATTTTCCAGGGCTCGCTCTTTGCTCTAAAAGCTATAAGTCTATTAAGTTTAAATAAACTTTATTACTTTAATTTATTCAAATAAAATAATGCGAAATTGGATTTATAAATAAATTATGCAGTGTTCGAATTCAATTGGTCAAAGCAGGCTGCGAAATCTTGCTTTGCTATCCATTGAGTATAAAGTAGCGGCAAAAATGAGTTACGCCGAACTTATTCACGATTTTGCAAACGTAAAAGCAAGAAAGAAAAATTTCTAGATTACATAATTACAATTGAATTTTTACCAAAAGTAGTCTTCGTTTCGTATATATTATTGAATTTGTAAAGGAAATAGATTAAAATAACGAAGTCGTAAACATGCATCAAAAATTAAGCTATGAATAAATTATTCTTAATGACAAGTTATTTTGTTAAACAAAGTAGACCATGGACCCAAAATTTCTACCTACGCCACTAGTCTAAGTTTATAAATAAATCCATATCCATTTTGTTTGTAACTTGATGATGACAGTAAATTTGTCGAAATATCGTAAAATGTGTATTTGAATAGCGCTTTTTGTGATAACAATAATAATAATAATAATAATGTAGATAATAATAATATGTAAACGTTAAAATAATTTGTCGATGGCAAATTCAATCAGAAAGGAAGCAGAGAGTTAAAGTCTTGTCAAATTTTGTATGTAGGTCTAAATATTTAATTTTATAAATAAACACTGGAAATTGGCTTACATAATTATTTTTTGAATTATATTTTTATTAATAACAATATAATTATTTACATTTGATTCATTCTAGAGTTCTTGATAACCACGTTAATTGGAACGCAATCGTATACCTGTTTCGATTTGGTTATTTAATAGCCCGAGATAGATTGGTTCAAGGAGCTCGAGATTTTTTTAAATATCTCTGTCAATGGATCATAGACATTTTCCGTAGATTTTCAGTATTTAATTGGATATTGAGTCAAGGAGGCTGGGTGAGTGTGATAATAAATTCTTCACTTTAATTTGATTAATTATCCACATTGTAATTGATTTCTTGACATTTAATGCAAGTAGCAAAAAGTAAGGACTCCAACGCACTTTAAGGTGAATAATCTTTCAAAGTCATCATAATATCATGGAGTAAGTCAGGAATATGTAATATAGAGTTGCTGGATCACATGAATTAATTTTTTTAATAATTTTCTTTAATTATTTTGTTTAATTATTTTATTTATTGCACTTTATTTTAATTACTTAATTTATTTAATTATATTTATTAAATTTTTTTGTTATTATTATTTTGATATTAATATAAGAACTTCTTTTAATTTTCACTACTGATCTAACGAGGTTTGTTTTTGGGATTGTATTTTGCATTATCGGATCGTCATCGTGTTTATTGATAGATTTCAAGTCTTAATTAGATGGCATTTAGATCTTGGTTATGAATATTTATGTTATGGGCACAATGCCAAATACATTGGAATGACTGCCCGTCATTTCCGCCCTCAACTTTTCGATCACGGTCGACTGATGGAATTGATTAATATTAGTTAGCGCAATTTTGTGATGCAGGATGAAGCTAAATGTAAAATAGTTTTATTAAAATTTTTAAAATATTTTGTTGATGATTATATTGAAATTTTAAAAATTAATTTTTTTAAAAATGTTATCGAATTTTTGATTTATAAAAGCAAAGTTTTTAATTTTGATAGAATATTTTAAGATTATATAAGCAGAAATTTGTTTAAATAAAAGTGATTCATTCTAAATATTTTAGAGTTCATATCTACCTGACGATGACAGTAAGTCAGCCAAATATATTATAGCTGAATATATATTTTGGAATGGTGTTTTCCTATCTTTTAAATACTTACATTAATTATTTGATTTACATTATAGTTAACAACTTATTAACCCATAAGCCAAATACCTATTATGTGATAAATTATTGAATTTTGACTGATTGGTTGAGTAATAGTTTCAAAAGTCAATCGTGCGTTAGAGTTTAAGCGGGTAGCAAGTTTCAATGGATATATTGATTGTAATACCCAATTGAGAGGAAACTAGTATTTCCGTTAAGCGAGATTATTATAAACTAAAAAACAATAGTTTATACAACAAATCTTAAGAATTGTGTAAATTTAAGATAATATAAAAACAGCCAAAGACTGGTAGTACTATAGTAATCCTGTTTCATTGCAGTGTCAAGATTGCTGATGATCTAATTGCAGTTTTGCTTAACAAAAAACTGGTATGTTTGGATAAGTCAATGTATATTTGACAAAACAGTACTTGATTTATCCAAACACGTTTTTCTTGGAGTGTAAAATGTTAAATTACGCTCGCAACTTTATCCAAAAATAATCGTCGATGAGCTCCTCGAGTTTTCAAATAATCCGGTGACCTATCCATAGTTATCAGATAAAAAATTTTCGATAATTGAAAAAGTGAAGGAGGAAAATACTATAAAGAATGGGTATTCATCCGACCCAAGTACAACTCTCTTTAATGTGATAAATATCCTATAAAAGCCAGAGGAATGTGTCTTACAAATTCTGATTTCACACATGAAGCCTACAGAAAAGTGTACATTGGTGTTGGAACAGTGAGTATCCCTAAAAATCAAATAGAAAGTATAAACCACCAATTTTTCACTTTCAAAACTGAAAGACAATCTCTTCAATGACATGATGATAAAATATACTAATTGTACTATAAAGTTTTTATAATTACTTGGAACGTGTTACATGCGAAGATTTATTGATAATAATAATAATAAATGTATTTTAAATAGTTTGTTTTTCTGATATGTCAATTGAATTTTTTGTGGTTTAAACTGTCATTTTTTTAAATTTAAAAATTTTTGATATTTTTAAAGTGAATTTAAACAATGTAAAATGTTTTAAAATTAATTGATAATTTGTTTAAATATGTAAATTAAAATCCATATAGTTGTTTGTATTTTACCTTATGATGGAAGTGAATCTGACGAAATATATAGCAAAACATGTGTTTGATGGTTGTAAATTGTAATATTACCCCTACCATAAAGTTAAAATACCGTTTTGCCGTTGTTATTATTAATAAATTTCTGGTTTATGATTCTAGAATGGATTGATAGAAACGCACATGAATTCGCATGTTGTCGGAGCTGTTACTGTTGTCAGCGTCGTTGCAGTAGTAGCGATCATTGGATTTGTATGGTTCAGATCAAAAAGTGCTCAATGAGATCCCAATATTTTTATCAGTATTTCTGAAAATCAACATGTGGATTTTAGCTTACTTTTGAATAGTTTAACACATTTTTATATGTTTTCCATCGATGTTTGGTGAATTTATATCAGTTTTACTCATTTATTTTCTACGCTACCATTTTCGAATCCAAACATTTCTAAGTTGTCAAATTTTTTATTAAAAATAAATTCCCAGAAGTCTGAGTTTAATTTAATTCTGTTTTGTTACGGTCGTTCATAAAATAATAAAAATTACTATATTAAGTATAAAAAGATGATTTTTATAATTATTTTTGGTTGGATTGATCAAAATAACTCAAAATTCTACAAATAACAATGTTTATTTCAAATAACGAAATCGCACAATCAAATGAGATACACTGGCTAAATTTCATAGGAATAAACTGCTCAAGAGATATGTGAAACTATTGATGACTTGGCAAGAAACTACTCTTTTTCTCAATATTGTGCATTACTGCACTTGTAAACTGTTTGTGTCGTTGGTAATACACAGAAGTGAATATGAAATTTATACACCATGTTTGCATGATTTTGCCGATTTTCTGTTCTAAGTTATGACAAGAAATGTGATTTCCAGTGTACCAGGAAAAGTATTCAATAGAGTTGGTTCAGCTTTACTGTGTACTCACCTAACATGAGGACAAATCATCGCGTGTTCTGTGGAGTTCTGATGAGAACCAAAAACTTGAAACTAGTCTGTTATTAAATTTCGCACAGGTTATTTATAATTTGAAGTTATTAGTAAGCATTTGATTTATAATTTTGATTTCATTCATAAATTTAGATTTTAGAAAGTTTAATTTGTATATTTAAATGTGTTGGTGTTGAGTCAAAAGAGTTCAACCTTGGAAGAAAAATTTTCCATCTGCCACTACATAAAGTTTTGGTCTCCAAATGGCACCCATTGCCATGTTACGTTGGTGCCGTGACAGCATGTTAGTCATCTACCAAAGGTGTGCGCCGTTTCCATAACTGCTAAGTTTCGATCGCTTCATGGTTTAACGAATTGCCTATGTAAGGCCGGTGCTCTCTTTGTAGATATAGGTGATGGTCCTTTATCATTTGTTTAGTTAATGGTCTGTTAATCCGCAAAACAATATGGAATTCTAATTTATTGAGAATTATTACACGACATAGTATGATCAAGGCCTATAACGACTGTTTTATTACGGTCAGCAGACTTCGGTAGCTTCTTCTCAAGCTCGTTATATCTCGACGCTCTTTATGCATTTCCTGACTTGATGCGCTTTGTACCGGTTACCTTTTCCTTTGGCTGCTTCGATATCTAGATCTCTCGATACGTCACCTAGGCCGAGGCTAAAACCATAGGGTATGTCACTGAATTTTCCTTTTGGTAAGCGGCGAAGGCAGATTCTAGTGCTTTGATCTGGACCTTGGATGATCAGTGTTGTGTCTTTTCCTGGCTCTCGTAACGCCTTTCGTTATTGATACAGCTTCTTCATCTGTTCCGGGGAGCCAAGCAGTCTCTGGCTGTTGAATTTTGTCTCGCAACTGGCGTATCTCGCGTTGTATACTGATGCTTCCGTCGTGTTCGAGTGATTTTATGGCCGATCCCTAATCAAAATGTTAATAAATCAGAGAGGTATTCCCCACGAATAATTCAAATTTCTACAATAAAAAAGAAGCCAGGCCGTAATCCGGCTCGAGAACTTCGGGGTCACGTCGAATATGTTCTGGCTCACCTAGAAGAGCAATCGACTTACCAGGAAGGCAAGGCCGTAACGTATCCACTGGTTTTTGTGCCAGTCAAACTGGCTCAGCGTCGTCCCGGGAAGATGGAACGCGTGAAACGCCGGGTCTTGAAACTCAAGGGATATACAAATGACTAGTTGTTGAAATTTAATTAATAATCGTTTAAACACTCTAGTTTTATTTATTTATCGATGGCGATAGGATTTAAATCCGTACAAAATTTTGAGACCATAAAGGGGTTCAGATGAAAGGTAAAGGAGCGAGTGTGACGAACATGATGAGAAGGGGACTGGAACAAGAAACCGCACACAGAACTTCTATCGGTAGTGCGTTGAACCCACTATGAGATCGGGCTTTAACAGCTCTTTCGTGGCGCTCACCTTTGGCAATCTCATAACCAGTGGTTACATTACCAACGTTGCTAGGCAACGGGTGACCATTTGGGGCGAGAAAAATCCTATTTGTGGTCAAGGTTACGTAAACTATAAACCCCACAATATTTATTTTTCTACAAACAAAAAATAATAGTAAAATAAGAGAACACAACTTTCAATGGCAATTACAAATTTTCAACTTTACTGAATTAGTGAATATGAAATGAATTTTGGTGGGAATGAAAATGTCCATATCCCACTATGTTCAAATTAAAACAATAACTGTCTAAAAACGTATGACAAATATAAAAAAAGTTTTAAATTTTTAATTAAAATCACATGTATATTGGAATTGAGTTCACAATTTTTTTAAAATCAAAAATGCATTTGGGTTAGTTAGTACATATGTATGAAAATGAAAGATATTATACGAGCCAACGAAAATTTATTTTTCTTGCCACTTTGAGCACGTGTGCCATAGGTTCGCAATCCCTGATCTAAATGGCACCATAATCGCTTAAACCTATGATTCATTATGTGAATAACCCTCTCACCTGTTTAACCCAAAAAAGAAAATACCAGTCTTAATATTGACAAAGAGATAGGGTTACTTTGCGTGTAGCACCTTCCCTAAGACACCTCTCAGATCCAAAACCACAGCATTCAGCTGTATAAGATGTTTTTGTTAATTCAGTGTTAAGTTCCTGCTAAAATAGGTTGGTATTGCGTATGAGTTAGACACAGAGTGACGTACTTATCTAAATAACTGCAAGTCAAATTTTTTCCGTAATGGTGATAAACCTCCTACCCATCATTTTAGTCTATGTCGGGTACTTTTTCTTATTTAGATTGTTCAATGTAATATCTAATTTTATCAAATTTTACGTATCTTTAAACATGTACCTGAAAGGAAAAGTTATTAACACTTATTTTTCGTTGTAAAGATATTTTAGATGAAAATAAACTATTACTAATTGAATGGTACACTTACTAATTCCCATTGATAAAAATTAATAATATCCTGATATATGAAAAATAGCGCTTTTAAGTGCTAGGTGCTCAGAATAAAGACACAATAATAAAAAAACACATAACAAGCAAAATTGTCATATCGCAGCATTCAACTAACAAGCATAAATTGTTACGGCAATATTCCAAATACAAAGCAAACCGCGAAAATAAAATTTACTATGAATATTGATAGATTTCTCAATACAATATTAATCACAAAAAAATAAAATTTACTCTATTGTGTGTAATGATAACAAATTCGATCAAAAATATTTATTTATAAACTAGCTTACATGTCGCGCGTTGTGGCGATCTCAAAAGAAAGAAAATTCAAGGACAAAAAAATTAAAACATTTTAAAATTTATATATTTTAATATTTATTTATTTATTCGAGTACTTTCGGATACACAATATTTTTTGTTTTTTTGTCCGGTGTGTATACGAATAAAATCGGAAGGTTTTCCTACGCGTGGAAGTTGTAAACGTTTAATTTCAAATGAAACATCTGTTGGGACCATTGGAATTCATGGTTACAGTACATCTTCCCCCTTGAATTTGCCATTCAAAATTGTAACTTCGATGAAATTTTTCATCATTTTTTTATCGAAAGTCTCGTACTGTTATGGTGAATTGATGTTTCGGAGAAGAATGATAGATTCTCCAATTTTCAATATTGTGGAATACCGGGAAAATCCAGTGAATTCAAGAATGCCGTTGGGTAAATAACAACTTCGTCTTGCACATAAATGAATAAATAAATAAATATTTAATTTATTTGATTTTTAAAATTTAGTATATATTACACACTATAATTTTAAAAATTATTAATTTAGTAAAATTAAAATAAATATTCAAATATAAATAAATAAGCTTACTGAATTTCTTGTCAGTAGTATGTAACATAATAATAATTTATAATTTTTATCTGTAGGACTCTAAAGAGGCGATATTTAAAAAACAATTATACCTTAACCTTCGCTATAGTGTACTCAATGTCTTCTTAAAGTTTCTTGGCTATCGGATTAACAATGTAGTAATGCAAATAGGACAAACAAACAAACAAGCATACAAACATACAAATATATATAGATTTAAAATTGATTTACTGCTTCTTCTATGCTGTTGGACCTCTTCTATTAATTGAACTTCTGCGATAGCTTTTGCTTGTTCGACTTCATCAGCAGCTTCAGTGTATTGAACTTCCGTAACGACTTCGGTGACTTCGTTAGACATGTTGAATTAGATTTTGAAATTAGAAAAAACAGAATTTAAAAATGTATGTATAACCAAATATATTTTATTTATTTAATATAATATATAATTTTTAATATTTAATATCTTATAAATAATAATAAATTTTGTATAATTATAATATTGTGACCGGCACATAGCCCCTTCCTTTTTTTAGTCTTTCGCTATCAATAAAAGTGAATTATTTTGTAGGTGGTGGAATAAAAGGAGGGATTGGCGTCTGTTTGTAAGAAATGTATCCAGCTGCATCTAAAATTTAGAATGGACTATTTGTCGGAGAAATGTGTCACAGTTCCGAAAAGTAGCTGAGCAGGAGAAGTACTGATAGCTGTGGGGAGCGTGTTCCGTCAACTTAAGGAAACCAGTGGATGGAATCTGGCCATTTTTTGTAATGGAAAGACATCTGGGAGAGGATTTTAACACTCAATCATGCCGTTGGTTCGAGGGTGGTATGTTGTTATGTGTATATGTTTAAAATTGATTTTTTGAGATAGTTGAATTATGTGCTCTGATCGGTTATTATGTGAGTGGGAATGCCATAACATACAAACCAACATGAAACAATATTTTTCTGCAACATTGTCAGCTGCAATACTTGAAAGTGGGATGGATTTAGGCCATATAGTTTTCCTGTCAATCATAGTGAGAATAAACTTTTACCCCATCAGCAAAATGTCTACACTTTTTTTATTGATAATCTTGTTATTTCGGTTTAACGATGAAAGTACGTTTTCAACATGAAATATGTGAGTTTTGATATACGGGAAAAATCTTAATATGTCGTCAAGGTAGGGTCAAGTAAAATCAATGTCATGGAGGGCCTGGTCAATATCGCGTTAGGTAGGTTGTGCTACGTTTCGAAAACCAAAAGGCATCATATCTCTAGAATTGACTAAATATCTTAAATCACTGAAGAACTCCTCTCTAGGAATTAGTTGTAAGGTCTCAGCAATGATAAAATCCTAGTCAAATGTGTTTCAATGTTTTTTAACTGAAACTTGAGATTCGTAATTCCAAAAGTTTCAATATCGGAGCTATTGGCAGCTCATAACTTGCCAATTGGAAAAGTAGTGAAAGTCTTCGGTAAGATTGATAAGCATGAATCAGTGTTGATCAGGAATGAGATCGTTGCAGTTATGCGATCTGGAGCTTGGAAAGTTTGAGTTTGACTGAAAACACCGCAAGATATTTGATCTTTTGGTTTAGTGAAATACCCGAAAAATCCTAAAAGATTTTTTAAAAGTGCAACGTGGTTTTTATTTATAAATGCGTCTTTATTCTGAGCACCTACTACTTAAGAGCGCTATTTTTCGTATATCAAGATATTATTAATTTTTGTCAATGAAAGATAAAGATGTAAATGTTATTATAGACTTAATCAAAATTATATGATAATGCAGATTCTCCATCATTAATTCTTAATGAATATGAAAGAATGAAATTTATAGAGACACATATTAAAGAAGCAATAGATTAGGATGTTGGTGAAGATAAAGTCCTAAACCCATTATTAATATTTTAAAGATGAAACCATATGAAATAAATAAAATATCTAAAGAAAGGTTACAAGAAAAGTGATACCTTGGACAGATGCAAATGAGGGTTGGAAGGTCCTATACCATGAAAATATTTTATATAAATGAATACAGAGCAACAATGTATTAACGACAAAGAAATTGAAAAGCTGAAAAAATTTAATAGATAAAACAATGAAGAAAACTGAAACAAATTATCAAAATTCTTTAATGTCTATAGTAATAATAATGATGGCAATATCATTAAGCATGATAAAAAGGATGTTCGGGCATGAAAAAATATGACTTTACAAGATCCGAAATGAAAACAAAAATATTCACTGTGTTGGCGAATAGGGTTTATCTTAATTTATTTTTCTAGGGTTCCTGTGTGACTTCCACTTAAACCCCATCAAGATTACTATTCTGTCCCTCCTATGTACCCATGGTGATTACGATGTTGGTACTGTACATAGGGGTTGAAAATTCATAAGCAGGTGAGCTCATTTCTAGAACTACTCATGATATTTTCACTTTCGGGTTCTTGACTGCCGATGGAGGGTCTTACGTTTTTATCTTTCTATATCCTAGTCCTTAATCTTCTATTTTTACAATTCCTATGTCTGTTTGTCATCTTTACCCATTATTTATTAAAGTATTTTTCAAAAGTTTGAGCAGCTTTCCTTATCTTTTGGTAAATTTTCTATTTCATTTATTTAATCTCTGTATATTTATTTATTAACTTTATTTCAAATTTGATTCACAGTTCCTTAGCTCTCGGCTCACTTTCCATTATTTTTAGTGGTTAAAACCCCTTCGGTCACTTTAATAAACAATACTCTCATCTGCCACATTACATCTTTAACTATTTGAAAATGTTTTTGACTTTACGTTCCTACCTATCCTATACCTTTCTACTTGATTTTACGATTAATTTTCTGACAAGATTTTAAATTTTCTATACCATAAACAAAACCTTTTTCCCCCTCAACTAAAGTCGCACTTCCCATGATTTTAAGGGCTCACTCCGGCCGACTTTGCCATCAGCCACTGTGAGTTTTACAACAACGCCTTATGAGTAGAGATCTGTGTCTTTCGACCAGAACTCGTCGCGGACCAGTCAAGGTATCAGGAGTAGAACGACCAGTAGCCACAACTAACGAAAGCGAACTGACAGTCTGCCCTCCTAAAATTCTATTTCAAAACTTATTATAAGTAAGATTTTATGGGGACTTGTCAGTGGCACCAAAAGATGCCTCGACCATTCAGAATAAAATCAAAATTCGTAAAATCAAAACTTTAACATTTACAAATATATATTAACATGAAAACACAAACTACTTACAAATTGATTCCAGAATTTTCACACAAAATTTCGCATAAAATTAAAGTAGTTAAAGTAGTGGTTAAAAAGTAGTTAAATTATGAATTTGGCAATAGTATATATAGTTGTTTTGTGTATGTGTGTGCAACCAATAGGCGATATTTAGCCATTTTGAGAGTTTTTAAATGATTTTATTAATTTTTAAATATTTTTATAATTTTTTACTTGGTTTTCTTTATTTTTTGATATATTATTTGTATTTTTTTCGAATTTATTTTTATTATTATTTTTGAATCCTTATTCTTTTTTACTCTTAAAAAGTTAGTTTTTTGTTCGCCCGCCTGTGTATTTTCTAAACCTTCTTTTGCAAGGTTTTGGTGGTTTTATGTATGGAATAGGTTTCTGTCTGCTGCTGTAGGCTTTCTTTGGATTTTATTAATTTTGTTTTATTTATTTTTGTTATATATCATTTTGTTTTATTTGGTGTTTTTATTTTTAATATCTGTCTGTGGTGCATGTGTATGTTTACCGTATCCATATTAATAATTCAACAATTTGTTTTAATTAACATACATTTATTTTTTGTTTTAATTGTGGCTCTAAGCCCAACAACTGTTTGATGTAGACAATTGTCCAAAGGCTAACACTGTGTTGGGGTTAAGTTATTTCCAAAAAAATCATAATAAGTGAAAAATTTGGAAAAATAAAATAATTAATTAAAAATACTCAAAAATTTTTAAAATCAATATTTTCCGGGGGAAATGGGTATGTGCCGATGCCACGAGACGTGTACGAAAATAATAATATATAACTAATTTGGTACCCCTAGAAAAAGTTATTAAGAAAATACAAATTAATTAATTAAATAAAATGACGAAAACAAATAAATTAAATTAGGGTGAAATTCTACGATTTTGATATATTTAATTACGAAGGGAACTAATTATTCCTTAATATGATTTATTCCGAAGTTTTCTCCCGGGGAAAGGATGAAGCGGTCAAAAGATGAAAGTAAATTGCTTAACTAATTCCCCGGGAGTTCAATTTAAATTTCCGTCAATTAAATTGGTTGTTGAGGAGATATTCCCGACATAGGGGAATTTCAAATCAACAACCGGGACACAAATATTTTAAAGAAAAATTGCGAGCGATAGAAAAGTTAAAAGATTTATTGGGAAACAGAACGAGTTCGTGAGATTGAGAATGAAAACTACTCAGACTTGTCAAGGATATTTTTGTAGTTAATTGAAAAGGCGGCTTCCCGTGGGGATTTCTGACAATATTGTAAAAGAAACATTTGAATCGTTGTTGTTAGAAGACATTAGAGACATAATATTTATTATCTAAAATAAGTGAGAAACTCTCAGGAGGAAAGGATTATATAGTAATTATCTTGAGCAAGATACACACATGCATACATAAATCACATAAATCACCTTTGACATTCAGATATATATTACATAATCGTCAGTCAAACAAATTCAACATACACATACATACATATTATATTATTTAGAATAGCTGTTACTTACTGTTATCCCACAGTTGTGAAATTGTTGGTAACAAATAAAATGTTTCCTATGTTGAGTAATTTCAGTATCATTTAAAGAGCACGTGGAGTCAGAGCAAACAGTTCTTACCGAACCAAATAAAATTATAACTCAACAACTGTATTAACGCAGACAATAATAACAATATGGATGAGCAGCGTTATTGGAATCATCTCGTCCAAAATATTTCAATCAAATATAAATTATCTACTTTATGCTAAATCAAAATATCCAATGCTAAACTGTATAATTACATCATCCAATTATATATCAAAATCTTTTTCTCCAATAAAATTTAATTAAAGTATATATGTACATTAATTTACAAAAATCACTCATATCTAATTGGGTATTTATAGGCTATAAATTATAGCAAATAGGAGTAGTCTCTACCCTGGTTTAATATTTATATCATATTGATAATAAATTTCAGAAATGAAACAATTCAGCAGAACAACCATATACCTTAAATTAATCCAATCCAAAAAATCAAACCAACATCAACACATACGACCTACACGTGTAATACATACACCAAGCGAAGTTCAGATAAATTCCGCTATAATGCAAGTTGAAACATAAATCAAATTATTGGAATTTATTTTTTGTGAAAATTTAATGGATTTCAGCCATTTCTGAAATGGCTGCTAAGTAAGTTATTTTTTAAAGTTATAAGTTTAAAGTTATTAAGTTTTAAGAGTTGAATTATGATTTTACAAGGAAATTAAATCATTATTCAAACTTATAATTATAACTTTTGATCTACAAGCTCATGTGCATTATTTTATTTCTCTAACACTTTTTGTGTTTCTATAGTGTAGGTTTTGTCTCAGTGACTATTTTACAAACAACCTTAAGGTGAGTTGGTGTGTTTATATGTTATAAATTTATTGATTTTCTTTTTATATTATAGGTGATTTGTCTCAACATGGCTTGGTATACAAGCATCCATTATCATTTTACGAAGCATTGCAAAATAACATACAAGAAAAATTGATAAGAACTCACTATTAGGAAATACCCAGATAAAATATGTATGACCAATGATTTCAAGATAGATACAGAAGAACGAGAAATATATTTGGCTAAGTTCAACATTGCAAAAAGATTAAAATTAGGAAAAATTATCGGTTTTACGAAGCAAGTCATGATGTAGATAAAGATACAAAAGAAAGTAAAAGAACTGCACACAGGTTAGTCGTTTTTCAAGTTATAAAATTCAGAGGTGACTTGAAAGGAAACTGGAAACTTAATTATATTTTGCTCAAACCGTAATCATTCAGCATGCAAGACACGTGTATGAGAGTTCTTATGATAGTACAGAATGCAAAAGTGTTTAAAAAAATTAAATGAACCGTAAAAAAAATCTAAATTGCTTCTTGAATCTTGAGTAAATGGAAAACCATCTTCACATCCTGAACACATAAATTAGAAATTGTAAACGTAATTAGTTAATTAAATTAATTAAATTACTGGAATAATTTTATTTTATTTCATTCACTTTTAATTGAGTATCTTTTTTTTGTCGTTTATATCAGTGACATGAGAGTTAGATGTAAGACTTGTTCTGATATCATCGCTGGAACGTTAGATTTATTCATTGTGGATAAATTTTGAGATGAAATTTCTCTTGGTAAAACTTTAAACATATATTCAAATTAAAAGGACCTATTGTTTCACATCAAGAGCAGCAAACAACAACTTGGAGGTAAATATCAGAAGGAGACCCCCACCGCTCAATACGCGGTCAGGGAAACATGAGCGTGCTTGCATCTTAGCTCTAAAGACAGCTTGTTTACTAGGTCAAATTATGAAAACATCGGAACAAATGGTGGATTAAACTTGAACTAATTACAATGAAATAAATACACAAAATGTTATTATCAAATTAGAAATTGATGTATCAAAATTGTTTTACTTTATAATTTCGAATTGATTATTATTGATTGAGTTAATGGCAAATAGACAGGAGACTTGATATTGATTTGAACACGAAATCAACTATGATAGCCCATGGGCCCAAGAGTATGTTAGGACATTATCAGACTTTGCAAAAAGACTCACATTTTTTTGACATTCCACCCACTAGCGCACATTGCCAACGTAATTTTTCGTGGGGTGTCTAGTGGTAACCTCTTGTTATGTGCGTACTTGATAAGACTCTGTAAGGATACTTGCTTGAGCTTTATTTGGTTACTTATTAGTACCCAGCACCATTAGTAAATGAAAATATTACACAATAGAGTGCAATAAATACAGGATAAGTATATGTGGTAAACAATCATTATGATTAGGGTTAAACTTTACATTGGCATATTTAGAAGCATTTTTATAATCATTACTATTATTATTATTATTATTATTATTATTATTATTATTATTATTGTTATGATTACTATTATTATTATTAATTTTATAATTATAATTATTATTATAATTTTTATAATTATTGTTCTTATTGTTATTAATATCAAAATTATTATTATCATTACGGTGGTTATTATTGTTCTTCTTCTTCTTCTGTTTCTTCTTCTTCTTCTTCTTCTTATTATTATTATTATTTTATCATCAGCATGATTGGCTTCATTGGCTCCTACTACATTGGTCAAGTGTCGTGTATACGAGCACTGTTGTAGAGACCTTTCCCAAAAATATAATGCGGAGTAAAATACAGACTTCCTCATCCCTCCCCTCATCCAGGCGGCATGATAAAATCCCGAAAAAGAACGTTTTGATAGAAATTCAAGAATAAACTTATGAAATACGATTTTCTTTAATTAGCTTTAACCAAATATTAATAGATGTACGCGTTACCTGTTCATTCATCTATTCCAGTGGAACAAAACAATCAAATCATTGATCGATTCAGCAAAGATGTAGCCAAATACCATCAGGAAGCGATGGTTCAAAATCAAAGGGCCGAAGCTCTAGTACACAGATGCCGGCGCATTGAATAAAATTGGCTAAGACCAGAGGAAGTGACTAAATTAAGGGCCGAAATCGAAACTCTAAATTCGAAAATGGCCCAAAAGGTGGAAGCTCTATTGCAAGCCGAACAGAAGATCCGATTACAAGACAGTGAGATAGTAGAGCTAAAATTGAAAGACGAGATCTGGGCTGGACTCGTACAATGTGGTAGCCAGCTATCTGCCGAGCAGGAAGAGATACTTATCAGGAACGTTATCGGGAAAGATATCAAGGTGAAAATTATCACTCCAGGAACCTCACGCCCGCCAGAAGACAAGCCGAAAAGAAATAGACACGGAAATAGGAGTGCGAGGCAGAACAGGGTTAAAACTGCTCGCATGGTGGGACACATTCTCAAGTTCAACGGGATTTGAGTACCCACAAAAATAACTTAATGTTGTGATATTTGTTTTTGTTTGTTTTTAAATTTAAATGATAATTAATAATGTTACTTGTGTTTAGTTTTGGTTTTATGATTAAAGAATTAAATCAGTTAAAAAATTGAGAGCGGGGACCGTTAAAGTGAGAGCATGACGTCTTCTATGACAGCTCATGAACCCAACCGAATATTAAGTCATTGACAGTCTTTGAGAAGTACCAACGTCAAGTTTTGACGGGTAGCTAGAGGTTAAACTCTTTTGCAGGCGCTGAGTGGGGATTTGTTAACCCTTAGACCCCTATAAAATTTTTTGTTAACCCTCAGTGCCCAGCAAAATTAATATTTAAAAATTATATTTATGCCATTCAGAGGCTAATTTAAAAATTATTATTGACGCAAGGCGTCATAATAATTTAGAAACAGGCAGTAGATAAGCATAAATGACACTTGAGTGCCCAACAAGTGTCAATAATATTAATAATAATTGAGGCGAGGCTTCAATAAATGCGTGAGAAACTGTCTACGAAAACAAAAAATTTAGTATATAAACTGTGACAATTCTCAGTCAAATCACCCAAAAATTCTTAGCCCAAGCTATTTCATAGTTGATATCGATTATTGAAAGAATAAAATACAGTATATCGAGCTCAGAAAAGAATTCGATTACAAACACACTTACAATTTAGTGTGAATTTATAGGTTTTTCCAGGTAATCAACTTTGTATAAAGAAATTAGAGAATATCTGTAAATTTATATGCTCTTGACCATCAATATTCTACATCAGAATGAAGTATTGGAGTGTTAAGATGTTGAGTACTAATGCTTGTTTAGACAAAATATATACAAATCTTGTACCGGAATTTCGAAATCCGACTGAATGTTTTGATTTCCTAATTTAAAATAACATCAAAACAATTACAACATTTTCCTTGAAATTAAAGTATGAATCTGGGGTTTCCAATTTTAACTTATGATTTGCACACAAAAAATTTCATTGACGGTAATAATTATTCAATGAATCAAAACAATTTAATAATTGCTACACGGAACTTTCGAAACATAAAAAAAGAATTCTATAAATAAATCGTCTCAAAATTAATATTTGTTTATAGATTTCTTTTGCTTTCTTATTTCCACATCAACCATTAGAAAAACAGTAAAAATATATAAGCAATTGATAATGACATAACAAATGCAGCAAATTAATTTACAATAACATTTCATTAATTGAATTTGATTTAACCCCAGATCATGATCATGTTTATGATAATTAAATAAAAAATTTGTATCTAACAGAAATAATAAATTTCCATCAATTTTTAAAAATAATATTTTTATAATTATAACAACGGCAATATCGTTATCCGGTCAAATAATATTTTAGTACATTAGAATGCCTACATATAATTTGTTATTAAGAAATCTCTTTCTTTTTCTTTTCAATTAAATCACGGACTTTTGATTCTGCCACAGAAACATTGTTCTGTAATTCCTCAATTGCGATTTTAATGTTATCTTGGTTCTTTTTGATAGGTTCAGTTTCACTTTGCAATTCTTCAACTAATTTGTCATTAGAAGTCAAAATGAACATTTTCCCAACAGCTGCAAATGTCCTGACGTCTGATGGAAATGATTTTAATTGACATGTAACAATTTCTGTGTGTCTTATTTTCTTTTTAGTAGCTTCTAACTGCGCTTTAAGAAACTTGGTTTGCTCGGTACACTGATTTCTTTTCAATTGAAGATCTGTAAGTGCCTTTATTGAAAAAGAAATTATAAAAACATCTTAAATAACATTAGAACTACTTCTTTAAGATGAGGATCTACAGTACTTTCCATTGAATATGATTTCTAAATATAAACAAGCAACTAAAGAATTTGAATGTTTGTAATTTAAAACAATTATCATTTATGATTTATTAACTAATACGTATTTTATTCAATTTTTAAAATAGGTAATATTAATTTAAAATAATAAAAAATGTCAAAATAAATGTAACATTTTTAATTTTTAAATAAATATAAAATAAATAAAGTAAAATATTTTTCATTATTTTAAAATTTTTATAAATGCCGAATATACTTGATGACATATTTCTCTCTGTAATAAAACTTATGAAAGGTTAGCTGTAATAGCTTATTTGATTTTCCCAAAGTTCTGTATTCTTTTTAATATTATTATTATTTTTGAATTTCCAAAAGGCTATTTTGAATTTTGCAAGACTCTTTCCTGCTTCTACAAAATCATTCTTTGGGAAATTATATTCTGTTGACAGAATTGCAGGATTTGTTGATTTCCCTAGTCTCATGAATTTACAAAGTATTGGTGGGTTTCTGGGTTTTGATATTTTGAAACTATATGGTTGTTACCCAGATAACCCCATACAAATATTTCTTTCGCTTACCACTCGGCACCCGTTGCTAAGCAACGTTGGAACTGTGTTCGAGTGGGTAGATCGTCCGCAAAAAGTGAGCGTTATTGCTAATGCTATAATTGACCGAACGATCTCTGGGTCCAACGAGCTATCGATAGAAGATCTGTGCTCGCTTTTGATTCTTAGGTCCCATTATTCTCCTATCTCTTTCAAATGTTAACCTATACTCTCATATCATTTATCTTTATGTCCATTCGCTTGGTCCTTCTTATTATTGTCCATGTTGATGATTTTTTATGGTCTGTAAACCCTTTGTTAGGTTAAGTAAACACACACTAGTTCTCTTACTCTTATCCCTATCATAACTACAATGTTTCCCATTATTATTACTAGCATTATCATTGTTGCTATTATATATATTACCTTTATTAATTGTTGCTACTATTACCTTTATTATTATTTTTATTACTATAACTACCATTATATTTATTGTTATTATTACTATGATTATTACTACTATTATTATTATCATAATTATTATCATCATTACTACAAATACCATGATTATTATTATTATTACCATTATTATTATTATTATTATTATTATTATTATTATTATTATTATTATTATTATTATTATTATTATAATTACCATTACCCTTATCATTATCGTTATTATTATTAAGATTTTGTAGGGATCCGTCCTCATTCCTCAGCGTTAAAATTTTTTTATTGTTGTACAACATTAGCCGTAGTCCATCTATATTTTTCGGTTTTCGATAAAGTATTTTTGTAAATTCGAAAATTTGAGCAGCGTTCCGCCCTTATTTTACACGTTCCATTTTTACATTACTATTTTTGTTAAGTATTTGAATTAATTCGGAAAATTTGAGCAGCGTCCCGCCCATATTTTCCGCCTGAACTCAAATTAATTTATTTAATTCTTATTTAAAAACATTATTTTTCATGATTTTGGTCGTTCGGATTAATCTTTTTCCGATGGCTATTCATTTTAACTGTTGCAACGATTTCGCAATTTTCCCCGCTACCCATTCCCTCTTTTTGTCCTTAAGATCTATGTATGTTCATATTATATTTAATGAGTGCCCACTGGACTACTCGGTGTTAGATACTTTGAGCCGATTGTTGTTAAAAATTTATGTCAATTTTACAGGAAACGGATGATGAAGGAGCAGCCAATAAACTACTCATTTACCCTCCAATTTCTCCTATGTACGGATAACATTGACGTTCCAGCTCCTGCGTTCCGCACGCCGGAGCCTTCACGAGCACGAACTATTGGCGATTTTACACGCACTTACACAGTTCGATAGTGTGTTTTATTTTTCTATCTTGCATTATGTTTTGGCTGTGGGCCACCAAAAATAAAATAATAGAAAAAATAAATTACCACATGAATTAGGCAAAAGTCTCGATGCATAAACTGTATATTTGGCATTCATATAAACAAATTTTAAATCGGGCATCGATATACATAAACCAAAATAACATAATTGTAGATTAACAATCTGAAAAATATTGCTGCAAAACATAACTGTAGATTAATAACCTAAAGATATTGCTACAAAACATAACTGTAGATTAATAACCTGAAAATATTGCTACAAAACATAACTGTAGATTAATAACCTGAAAATATTGATAACTGTAGATTAATGATCTGAAAATATCTGAAAAAATATCACACAACAAAGTAAGATTTATAAAAAATGTGCATCTTAAATTTGGTTGAAATTAATACTACAAAGTAGTAGTTGAAAATTTGGGAAAACACATCAGTATTTATACCTATAATTTGGCCTTAACCTTGCGTGTTAGTTTTATTGCGATTAAACAAAATTCGACTTTGAAATTATTTGTGTTATCTAAATTAAATTTTTATTTATTTCTTAATTTAAATTGGTAATTTATTTTTAACATTTTCAAATAAATTTATTCAGCTAAAAATATTTTATTTTTATTTATTTAATTCATTAATTTTTACTTTTATATAAATGGTCATTTTACGGTCGAATTTTCTTGTTATTATGTTATTTTTTATGTAAATTTCGTGCGGTTCTTGATGCATTTTGTATTTATTTTATTTTACTTTTATGTTTTTGATTTTATATTTATTTATATTCTCTCAGATTTTAAAGTATTTAGTTGGTGTTGTCTATTGTATTTTAAGTTTTCTTGGTGCTGGGTTTTCGTGCTGTATTACTGATGCATTTAAACAATTCTCAAGGCTATTTGTGTGCTGGCCCAACAGTATTTTATAATGTATTAGTTGATTCTGGTTTATTGAATAAACTTTTGAATAAATACTCATTTTCCTTATCTACTGCAAAGTATTAGTGCTTTGCTCCACCTAATTGACACTATCAAATTAAAAACAGTTTATGCTACTAAATCTAAGCAATAGCGTTTTAATAAAATGCCTTCAACATCAATCAAATAGATTGGCTGAACGTAAAATTCAAACAGTGAATGATACATCTTAAAAAATTAAATGTGAAGAAATAAATCAATTTGAATTGCTGTCACGGATTGAATTCAATAATAATGCTACTCAGTAAAACCCATGGAGTTTTCCCAACTTGAAATAATGTATGGAATGTGGGGTAAGAACACAAACGACCTTGAAAATTGTTTAAATGTATCAGTAATATAGCACGAAAACCCAGCACCAAGATAACTTAAAATATAAAATAAAATATCAACTAAACACTCTAAAATTTGAGAGAATATAAATAAATATATAATCAAAAAACACAAAAGTAAAATAAAATAAATACAAAATACATCTAGAACAGCACGAAATTTACATAAAACACAACATAATAACAAGAACATTTGACTGAAAAACGAGAAAAAATTAATGAATTAAATGAGTAAAAATAAAATATTTTTGGTTTAATAAATCCATTTAAAAATTTAAGAAATAAATTGTCAATTTAAATTAAGAAAATAATAAAAATTAAATTTAGATAACACAAATAATTTCAAGGTCAAATTTTTTTTATCCCAATAAAAATACCACGCAAGGTTAAGGTCAAATTATAGGTATATACTGATGTGTTTTGGTGGGTTACAGGGTTTCGTCATTTTGCTTATCCTCCTGGTGACCCTAGTAACGCCATACAAAATGATACTAACCGCCACTTGGCACCCGTTGCTAGGCAACGTTAGTAATGTGTTCAAGTGGTGGATTGCCCGCAAAAATTGAGTACCATGTGTTAGTACTATAGTTGCTCGGACAACCCTCGGGTTCACGAGCTGTCGATAGAAGACCTATGCTCGCTTTGCTCTGTCCCTCATGATCATTCGAGATTAGGTTCTTATCTGCCTGTGGAGAGATGAAACGAAGGTTGGGTAACAAGATGCAAATATTTGGCATATAAATATATCAACGGAACAAATTGATTAAGAACACGACTACTCTATTTATTTAGTAACACGCGCAATGTTTACAGGTTTATGATTCTGAAGCTGGATTGCTCGACGTCGGGCCCGTTCCTTACGTCCCGGCCGACGATTATTTGCTGGAAGGGTAGATTGTTCCACTGGTTGGGTGCTCTTCTGCGACATCTGGGTTGGGGCGAAGACGAGCGGATATGTTACCGCTTCCCCCTCCCGGCAGACTGCTAGGGCGACTTCGAGTCCCCGAATTTGCGTGCGCAGGCTCTGGTTGAGCTGCCGCTCCTCTGTTCAGCCTTTTTGTGCTGCGGTCAGGCGGTGGTACAATGCTTTCACCTTTCCCGGTTCCTTCCAGGTTGCTTTAATCTGTTGCATTTCGCGGGTTAATTGAATAATCTGGGCGAGTAATTCCGCATTTGCCTGTCTCGCGTGGTCCAATTCAGTCTGTAAGATTCTTAGGGAAGACATCGCTATAATTAAATAGATCATTTTAATTTATTATTGATCAAGTTAAATAATCATTTATTTCATTAAACAAAACCACGAATAATTCTAACTATACGAAGAAAAAAAAATGACACACAAATTTCTAATATTTTAAATCAGTCGCTACATCAAGTTATCACTGTTAGTTCATTCGTCAGGGCAATATCTCTTCAGGCTCGTTGGAGAGCCTCCACGGTATAGGGTCGTCGGGTATCTCGGACTGGGCGAGGTGGATAGGTGACTGCAATCCGCCCGGCGAGGATGTCTTCCACCACGTTTGCGAGATACATCCTCGCCTTAACCACCTGTGAATCTACCTGCTCCTGCACCCTTTCCCATTGGGTGAGGAGATCCTGCGCATTCAGGTAGGTCTCTGCAGCTGGGTATTGCTGTCCCGAGAGACCGCAGGGATCCTTCTCTAAGCCTAATATCCTCCAGGTAGTTGGAAACAGCCACTGTTGTTGTATCTGATCGAAGGTTCTCTTGGTTGGTTGAACTCCTGTCTGTCCCTGTTGGCCTGTACTTCGACTGATGCTTCGTTCGGGTGACATGTCTAAAACGTTTTTATTATTATCTCCGCTTAATTCACCATGTTAAGTTGTTAATAAAATAGGGTCCATATTAGTGTGGAGGGTGTCATCCAATTTAATCTTAGCGAATTCTAGTATCTTTTCATTTGGTCGGGATTCTTTCGAAACGGGTGGCTTATGCTAGTGAAATTAATAATGCACGGGTGGTAAATCCACTAATCAACTCGATTTTTATTTAATTAGGCAATATAATTTTAAGGAGTTATAGGGTGATATTAGGGGTAGCGACCACATTAATGAAGATATCATCGTACGCGAGTTGAGATTTTTGGTATTATGCAACGTTATTACATCTTGTTATTGTCTATTTTATTTATTTTTCTATTTTCGGACTTTCTATAATACAAATCGTTAATTGACTGAATAAACCCTATCACCATATCTTATGATAAAAGTCTATTGATTCTTTAAATTTAATATTGAAGTTAATCTCGTTGGATGATTTTTCAAGTGGGTGATCTGAACAGTTAAGGGCGAAAACGGATGCCGAACGGATGAATTTACGAAGCGTTGACGGTTGTTTGCCGATTGCATGTGATTTCCGGCGGATCTTGACGTTACGGATTAAGTGGTCGAAAGGAAGTGAGTTAATTTATTTCCATCCAGTGATTTATAACACTTCATTTTCAGGATTATCGATTGGCAAATTCATCTAAAATTATTCGGGTAAGTTATGATGTAGATTAATCTGACCATATCTTATCGCCATTTTTAAGGAAAACGGTGTATTACGTTTGAAACCTTCAAGTGGATGAACTTTATGCTATTGCAGTATTTTCGCTTTGTGGATTTTTTATGTATTCGAAGAACCAAAACAATATGAAGCTTTCCCGTGAGTTCACAGTTTGTGTAATATTAAAATAAAAATTTTCTCTCCTTTCAAAACATTGATTCTCATAATGATATTAATGTAATTTAAACAATAATTCATACGTTTTGTTTTTCGTCTCTGAACTTGTTTCATTTTAAGAAAACTTTATCACAAACTTATAAATCATAACTTAGTTCGGTTTCATTACTCGGTTTCCACATATTTTTATGTCAACTAATTTATTCAACCTTTGCTTTAATTCTACTTTAATATTAACATAGTTATTTCAACTAAGTTATTCAACCTTTACTTTAATTCTATTTTAATATTAACATCGTTATTTCAACTAAGTTATTCAACCTTTACTTTAATTCTATGAAACTACTTTTATATTAACATCATACTAGTAAATCCCTGAATCTAGTTCTACTTTATTCTTATTCAAGGTTTATTTGATCTCCGCTAGGTAAACTATTTTACTTTTATGCAAATCGTTTTAGTTATAATCGCTGAATGACTCTGTTTAATCGACATCGTCTCTCAGTTCAATTAACGCATTAATTAAAGAATTTATGTTATTTAATTCAATAAACTAATATACTAAAATTCTATTTAACCTACGTTTACTTTAATCGTTTTGATTGAGTTCATTTATCTATAAAGTATGTATGTTTATGCAAAATTCTTTTAAGTTTAATCATAATGAAACAAATTCAGCTTAAACAACGAGTTACTTATCTTTAGTCAATAATTAATAATCTAATTTAGTTGAGTTAATGAATTATTTATCTACAAATCTTTACAATTAAATTAGATTTCAGTTAGCTATATCAACGATTTAATTTGTTTTATTCCCGTACCCTTTCCCTTTAATAGGTCTTAAGCGCATTTTATGTTCATATTATATTTACTGAGTGCCCACTGGACTACTCGGTGTGATGATTTTAAGCCGTATGTAATATAATTTTAGGTCGATTTTACAGAATTGAGAAACGAGGAAGTAGCCAGAGACTCCTTCCTTATTTCTCGCTTCAGCTATAGGGATAATATTGACGTTACGACCGCTGCGTTGCGCACGCTGAGTCTTCACGGGTACATATCATTGGCGATTTTCCACGCACTTACATGCATCTGTACTATGTAGATTTTGCTTTCTTGCGTTATGTGTTGGCTGTGGGCCGGAAAAATTTCGACAGTTTCATTTATAAAACAAAATATATATAAAACAATTTATGTATAATAATATTTATTAGTTATAAACAAAATAACATGTTACCATTCCTTGACCATCCATAAAATATCGTAAATTCATATATCAAAACATAAACCAAAATACCTCTCTCCCCACGCCGACGTCCAAGCAGAGCTCCATTGAGTTGCAAGGATGTGACGTGGAAAGAGGGTTCCACATACAACTAAATCTCACCTAAAAATTTCGTAGTAGATTTTTAATCAAAACTCGAAAGTAATTTTCAGTTTGAAAAAATGGTTTTTAAGGTTTGTTTCAAAAAACGGTTAAGTTAAATGTGAAAATGGATCAGTATTTATACCTATTTTTCTCGCGTGTGAAATTTGATGCAGTAAAACAAAATTCGACCTTGTTATTTTCTAGCAAATTCTATTCTTTAATTTTATTATTTTTTGATTTATTTTTATAATTTCTTATTTAGAATTTTTATTGAATTATTGCTAATTCAAATTTTTCAATTTAAGTTTCACTTTAATGAACTTTAACTAATTTTTTCAATTTTGTCGAATTTGTTGTGTTTTCTTGTTGTATTTGTGTAGGTATCGTGCGAATCTTGGTGCATTTTGTTATTATTTTAATTTATTTTTATGTTTATTAATTTATATTTAATTCTTTTATTTTCTCATATTTTATATGGTTTAATTGGTGTTTTCGGGTTTATTTGAAGTGCGTGTTATATTTGCGTGTGTGTTACTGATCCATTAAAACATTCTTCAAGGCCGTTTACGTTTTGGCCCAACAGTTTTTATAAATTTTGTTGACAGACTGTGGGCAGAGAAACAAGCAGACAAGAAACATTGTGTGTAGAATGGCAAACTGTAAGCAGAAAGATAGGCAGACAAGACAGACAGACAGACTGTGTGCAGAGAGACAGATTGAATTTTAGTGTTAGTGTGCAGATGGTCAGAATGATTTTAGTATGAGGATGTCAATTTATGGTCTTACTTTTCAGAAATATTTTCAATTAGAATTTTTTTATTGATGAAATTTTGTGATCAAAATATGAAATGAAGAATATACGTTTATAGTAGATGGTTATGTCACCGCTAGACCATGTCACCGCTGGACCAATTAGAAGTTAAACACACAAACGTTTAGCTATAAACAATAAATATTAATTTATATAGATTTGAAAATGATTAAAGAAATTTTAATAATAATATCAGTTGTTAGTTATTTTAAAATGGCTAACTCAATTGTTGTAACCGTTCAAGGTAAAAATCTAAATCACACCATAAGTATTATCAAAAATGAATTAAGAAAATCAATATTTGAATTGAATGAAAATCGTAAACTTAATAAAAAAAATGATAAATTAAGTTCAATATAGTATAAAATTTTATTCTAATAAAACAACTGATCAGTTCAATCGTATAATGAAAGAAGTTCAACAGCCAATGCAACCGGTTAACAGTTCAACAAATCATCATTGTCATTTCCATTATATATTTTTTACATATTTTCTTAAATAAAGACATTGCAACTTAAATGCAATGTTCATGCATAATTCCGATTGGTCGAATATAGTATAAATAAGCTTACACTTCCAAATATTTTTATAAAATGCCAGAAACTAAATTTTTTATAACTTTGTTGAATGAGCTGGTTGCTAATAATGGAGATGAAGATGATATTATTAAAAACATAAAATTCATTGCAAACCGTGCCGAAAAAATAGTAGAAGACATCCCAATTGAGCCTATTCTCAATATGCCAACATTGGAGAACAAGAAACATTCTTTCCAATCGATATTTAGTTATATGTTTGATGAAAATAATAAATGGATGCGAATAATAGTAGGATTAATGTATATGAAACGCATGATATTAAAATCCGGATCCGACTATGAAAATTATTTCCAATGGTCTATAGAGGTAAATTACTTTATATTATTATTTTATTTTTATCATTATTTAGGTAATAGAAACACAAATTGATCCATGGGTAGAAGCAAACGGTGGATGGGTAACAATTATTCAAGTTGCAGCAGAAGCCAGACGTTCAGATATTTATATTTCAAATTGCAAATTTTTATTAAAACTATTAACTGAAGCATCAGCCATGTATATCTGTAATAAAGTTTACCATAAATTTTAATAAATGTATTATTCTTTGTTCTTTACTGAATTATTAATAAAAACTACATTTTTAAAGATTTATTGATTATTACATGTACATGCTTCATCAACACAGTATTCTATCATTATATTTTCTATAACATGGTAAACACAAGTCTTAAATTCGTTAGGCTCAACTAAATTTTCAGTAGGGGTTTCTTCATCGTTAATAATTTCAGTATCTTCATTATTAATAATTTCTTCATCATTAACAATTTCTTCATCATTATCACTCTGACATTCTGAATTACAACATGAATTTTCTTTACCCAATGCTTCAACTAGAGTCAACATATCTCTAATTTTATCATCGGTTACTCCTTCGAGTTTATCACACAAAAAGTTTATTAAACATTCTAAACGAAAATTAATTAATTATTATATATTTTATATTTTACCTTTTTCAGACATCATTTTTAAACAAGTTTAAAACTAATTATAATTTTGTTTATAGAATATGTTGTAAAGAAAACAAAATCTGTCTAAATACATTTATTAACATTAAACACTAAAATATACATTAAAATAATTGTGAAAGTCTAGCAGTAACAATTTTCCATATTGGAGAAAGCACATCATTTTGATCAGCTTTATATCCTGGTATTGCGATTGTTAAACACCAGTTTTCCTGTTCTTTGAAACCTATTTCTGTAAATGCATAAAAATATCTGGTAAATTGACTGGTGAAAAATGCATTTTCATTACATTTAAATTCGAATTGATCTTTTTGAAAACCGTATCAATATCCTTAATATCTATCACTAAGAGTGTCCTAGCGAGATATTGAAATTGAGTTCGATGGAGTTTGACTGGATTTGACAATTGCATATTGATAGGCTTCGTTATAAAATACATTTTATAATTGTGGAACATCTGAACTGGTTGAACACTGATAGCAGAGCTTACTATTTTCTTGGTCATGTGTGATTTATGATCTTTATAAAGTGGTGACGAGCTTTTATATTCTTGATAGATACTGATTAACCAATCAGAATCGTTGTTGCATGTATGTATTATATGTTGCATCATCATGTGTTACATTATTATTATGTGTTATATTATTATTGTTGTTAAGTGTTACATTATTATTATTATTATCATTATTATTTTTATTATTATCATCATTATTATTATTATTATCATCATTATTATTATTATTATTATTATTATTATTATTATTTTTTCGTTTATTATATAAAACAATAGAGTATAAAATTATTACTAATAAAATTATTACTAAAAACAAAAACAAACCAAAAAATAAAACGCTAAACATTTATTATTTTAAAAGTTTGAATTTACAAAAATTCCTTATGGAGTTGACTATGCTCCATTCAACGTACCGTTGGTAACGGAAATTACAGCAACTACAATCTAGAATACACGGGTATTTTATTGCCATTTTCGTTACCATTCTGTTGATCTTATTGTCCAAAAGAGCCTGATTGATCAGCTCTGAGATTCGGATTCAGGGTTCATCGAATATGAGTTGTGGAAACATTACAGGCTCTTGGTTCTTCAAAATCTCTTTCATTTGTGGATAAACGAATAATATTCTTTTTATTACCATTGGTTCATATTCGTTTAAATAAAATAATAATAAAAGAAAATAAATAAATAATAAATTTACCATATTGACTATTAATTTTCCTCGGTATTTCATACATATTTTTCTTCGGCGTTGTATGTACCATTTTATAAATGAAATAAAAGAATAACCAAGTTGTTTTAATCACTCATTATCCAATCAGATATCGAAAAATCCCGTGATTTCATTGTGTATGTCAGTAACAATATTTTTGTACTCTAGATTTTGCAACCCTAATATGACTATTTTTTTCTCATTGGCAAACAAGTTAACACACATTGGGTTGTATTTTAAAAGCCTCAGTGCAGGAAACAATTCTGGCTCGAACATACAAAAACATTTTGTTGACATGTTGTATAGATTGATAGATTGTCCCATAGCTATGGTAACCGTAATTGACTGTATTTTAATATCCTTTATTCTATATTGTAATTTATTGACATCTAAAGGTTTCTTGCATCCCATGATTCTGCATTTGCCGGATTTGAAAAATATTATAGGGTATTTTCCACTCCTATCAACAATTTTCTGGGGTTTACCAGTCAGAAACGTATTTTGACGCGTCGAAAGTTCCTTTAAAATTTATATTTGATAACATAGTTAAACAATAATGAAATATTAATCTATATATATGATTTTTAGAAAGAGTTCATTAAATTATATAATATAAACAAAAACCTATAATTATAAAAATTAATAATGGGATTAAGAAATGATGCGGTATATCAAATCGTCGGCGCACATCGAACAAGGAATTTAAATGTTCAATATTTAGTTATTTTCAAGAATCCTAGAGA
The DNA here is from genome assembly GCA_022537955.1 of Schmidtea mediterranea. Lineage (NCBI taxonomy): Eukaryota > Metazoa > Platyhelminthes > Tricladida > Dugesiidae > Schmidtea > Schmidtea mediterranea. Next base: position 211,149,398 of record CM039680.1, read on the forward strand.
TGCAACAGTTATTGATTTTCTTGCTCGACAAGCATACCCTAATAATCGTAATTTTCTTATCAGTGCATTTCAAAATGCTACAAAATCACCTCATGGATATATATTTCTTGATTTCACACAACAATGCAATGATGATTTAAGGGGAAAACCAGATATTTTCAATAAAGAAGGTGCCATGCTTTATAAACAAAGTTGAAAACATTAACATGTAAAGATTTTTATGAATTACAGACTTAAAAATGTCAGAAAACTTAAAAAACTAGTAAAAAGAAAATAAAGACTGAAAAAGTTCCACCAAAAACCAGTTATACACCATTTAAAAAACTAATAACCGAGAATTACCCTGCAATGAATCTAATTTCAAAAAACCTTATTAAAAGGAGTATGAAAAAGAACAAAGTTCATAAAAATCATAGGAATTTCCCATATTTTAATGCATTGTTAAAGGCATCGAGTATGAAAAGAATATCTATTTTACAATCATTTCCAAATTTTGTTGTCGATGATTTACTCAAAATTCTACTAAAAGTAGTCAGAGGTAAAATTAAAATCAGTAAATCTAAGAAACTAGTCTTGAATAAACATCGAAAACCTTTGTTATCGCTAGTAAATAATAAAAATCGTAAGCAAATGAGAAAAATCATATATAAACAACAAGGCGGTTTTATCGGCGCTATATTACCATTAGCAATATCATTATTAGGTGGATTGCAATAAACGATGGGGTAATCATCACCTAATGTCAAATTAAAATTTAAATCATCTTGTTGTAATGGAGAATATTTGGACGAACCCAGAAGACGAAGCAGGTTTCGGTGGAGTGGCAAAGTTAAAGAAAAGAGTCCCAAATTTAAAACATGAAACGCAAAAGTGGTTGCAGATCAGCTTGCGCACAGTTTAAACAAACCGATGCAGAAAAGATTTCCAACAAGAGCTTATAAGACATTTGGCATTAATGATTAATGGCAAATGGATTTGATTGAGATGATACCGTATTCGAAGATTAACAAGGGTTATAAATATATTTTAACGTGTATAGATGTTTTCAGTCATTTTGCCTGCTGTGTACCAACAAAGACAAAATCTGCAGAGGAAATATCTAAAGTAATTAATATTTCATTTAAAAATGGACATCCTGATAATTTGCAAACCGATTTAGGTATTTTTATTATTACAAGTGATTAATATTATTATTATTATAGACAAGGAGGTTTACAATAGTAAAGTTAAGCAAATCCTGGATCGTTTGAAAATAAATCATTATTCTGTACATTATTCTGTACATTCTGCCGCACATGTTGAAAGATTTAACTGGACATTAAAGGGTAGACAGTGTTCAGAATTCAGAAAATATTGAAAACTAAAAAGGTGGGTAAGGATAAACAATACTATGTCAAATGGCACGGATATCAAAAACCCTCATGGATATCATCACAAGACCTAGTAAATTGAGTTTCTATACTATTGTACCGAGCAATAGTTGTCCACTAATCCATCCGGAAAATCAAGCAAGTAAATTTATGGTTGATCTTCAAAATCCCATTTATTTACATGGAAATTGGGAAGTTGCTTTGCAAGACTTTACATTTGTGTACAATACATTCCCATTTTATAGTCATTGTAAAATCGGTTACAAGAAGCGTGTTCCCAAAACATGTAGTGGTATTTTCTCAATCAATAATTTTGAACGATATTGTCATATTCAGAATAAGATTTTAGATGAAAATAGTGGCATGTTTTTCAAATATGGATTGAATGTTAGTTGTGATTTTAATCCATTTGCAATAAAGTTTGAAAGTATTGAGGATGCCAAGCGAATGGGTAGTGATAAGCTTAAATTGTTGTTCCTGGTGCTGAATACCTATTACGTTTCAAAACTTTTATTGATGTCGACCCTGTGAATGAACACTATTAGGAGGTTCATCCTGTAAAACATTAAAATCAGTTTTTGTTTCCATAAATTTTATTTCAATAAATATCCAACTCTAAACTGTTTTCTTTAATCTTTCTTATTTAAACAAATTTTCTACGATGATATTTTTAATTAAAATATCTTCTTATTTTGTTTTTTTAAAAAATTAATCTAAACTTTTTAATTTTTAAAATTTTCAATTTAAAAATTTCTTCATCATAAAACTTCCTCATATCCCCCTTCTTAAGAAATTTTTAAGTTTTTCCACATTTCTTTCGATCCTTTTTCCATCTTCATTTCTTAAGATGTATCGTCTGTCATGCACTTTCTCTATCACTTTGTACGGACCTTCATACCTGTCCTGGCCTTTGTGCCGTGTTTCTACTTTTACTAATACTTCTTCTCCTACATTGAATTTTCTCCTTGTTTGTTCTTCTAGTTCTTCCTTTATCGGTATTTCTTTGGACCCGTACCATTTTTCCCTGCTAATCTTTTTTCCAAAAACTATCTCTGCCGGGCTTTTCCCTGTCGTTTTTTGTTTGGTTGCATTTAAAGTGAATTCGACTTCTGGTAATATCTCTGCCCAATCCGTCTTTTTTCTATCCTGTAAAGTAGCATTTATCAAATCCCGTATTGTCCTGAATTGTCTTTCTATCTGACCGTTTGTTTGGTGATGGTATGGACTCGAAAAACATAATTTAATATCTAACATCTTTGTGAATTCTCTCATCATTCCTGATTCAAACGCCTTTCCGCAATCAACTCTTATCTCTTTTGGGCATCCAAATCTTAAAATCCACTTTTCTAAAATCGTTTTCTTTATTGTTTCTTCGTCTTGTTTTGTTATCGCTGTCAAGACTTGATACTTACTATACTGATCTATTATGCCCAATATATACTTCTTACGTCCTTTTGTTTCTGCCAACGGTCCACATATATCTACGAATATGATTTCGAACATTTCCTTCGAATCTTGTCTTTTTACTGGTTCTTTCGTTGTTATTGTTAAAGCCTTGGTTTTTTGACAAATCTCACAACTTCGAACAATCTCCTGAATCTTACTCCACAGGTGTTTTCCAACATATCTATCTTTCATATAATCGGCTATCTTCTCGACTCCAGCATGACACAATAGTCTATGTATTTCCTTTATTGTTTCTTGTAACTCATTTTCAGGTATCACCGTTTTCTTTCGTACTTCTTCTACAATTCCATGTTGGATGTTGCTTCTTCCCTCTTCTCTGATCGAGTCTAGTAATCTTGTTTTTATCTTTCCTTTCTTAGCTTCTTCGTGGGCCATTTGACATTGAACACACGTGTCACATTTAGTTCTCGACACCATGTCTGCATTTTGGTGATTAATACCCTTTCTGTATTCTACTCTTATATCTAAACTGCTCAAATAATTGATCCATGTTTGGAATTGTGAAGTAATCGGCTTCTTGGTTGTCATCATAAACGTGATTGCCTTGTGGTCTGTCCTGAGCGTGAATCTTCTTCCGTAGAGATAGTGCTTAAAATGAATGCAAAAATAATATACCGCCAATAGTTCCTTTCTTGTAATACAATATCCTTTCTCGTGGCTCGTCATTGAGTGTGATCCATACGCAATTACTCTTTCCTTTCCATCTTTATCTCTTTGTGAGAGTACTGCCCCAATGGTATCGAAACTAGCGTCGGTATCTAAAATGAACTCTTTTTTCAGATCCGGAAAACATAAGATTGGCGCCGTCGTGAGTGCTAGTTTCAAACCCTCAAACACGCTATTCGTTCCTTCACTCCATTCTAATTTTTTGTTACTTGGTCCGCTACATAACTGTTCTAACATCCTTGCCTTCTTTGCATAATCACTGATGAATCTTCTATAATAATTGCAAATACCTAAAAAGCTTCGGAGTTTCTTTACGCAGTTAGGCTTCCCAAAGTTCTGTATGGCCTGAATTTTAGATGGATCTGTCTGTACTCCTTCCTTGCTGATTATGTGTCCTAAGAATCTGATTTCTTCCTTTATTATTTGGCATTTTTCTGGATTAATCCTTAGGCCTGCTTCCTCAATCGCCTTTAACACTTCTCCGAGTATTGTATAGTGTTTCTCTTTACTGCTTGAATAAATCAAGATGTCGTCCAAATACACCATTGCTCCCTTTATTTTGCCTAATACTTTTGTCATCATTTCTTGGAACGTACCTGGTGCTGCTGCAATTCCAAACGGCATTCTGTTGAAACAATATTGTCCGTTCTTTGTTGAGAAAGCTGTTTTCTCCTGTGATTCTTCTTCTAGTTCCACTTGGTAATATGCATTACCTAGATCGATTGAGCTGAAAAAGACGGATCCTCCTAACAAATCCAACATCTCGTCTATGTTTGGCATTGGAAATGCCTGCCTCTCTGTTACCGCGTTCAGCTGTCTAAAGTCCAAGCATAGTCTAATATCCTTTTTCTCTTTTTTCCATACACATATTAGCGGTGTATTCCATGGAGAGTTACATTTCCGTATAATTCCATTTTCGTACAAATTTTGTATTGCTTCTTCAATCTTTGATTCCAAATTTAGTGGTTGGCGATATGGTTTTATGTTTATCGGCTCACCTCTTGTAACTATCTTGTGTTTTACCAAATGTGTGCGACCCACATCCTATTTATCTGCCATAAACACGTTTCCACTGTTTGTTATAATTTCCTTTAATTTGCTATCTTCATTGATCTTTAACTGCTCCAACGCTCGTATCAATCGTTCTTCATCCTTTATTTTTCTGCCAAATTTTGCTTCAATGTTACAAATATAGTTCTTGTCTTTTTCACTAGCCTCGATATCTTTAATTTTTAACAGTCTAAATCCAAATGTTTCTTGTAATTCGATTCCTCCAATCACGTCTGGTGTCACTTTCTCCGCCACAATGAATATAACTTCCTTCGAAACATTTCCAATGGTTACTTGCACCTTCGTTTTTCCTATTGTCTCGATCGTACTCTCGTTTGCGCATCGTAACTTATCGTCACTTTTCGTCAATTGTTGTCCTCGTAGCTTGTTAAAACAGTTCACACTCATTACATTGATTCTTGCCCCAGTGTCTAATAAACAGTCGAAATTTTCCCCATTCATCCTTACTGTTATACTAGGCCTTCCTTGCATTCTGTTATACAAAATTTCAACAACCTGCTCCGTTTCGATGGTTCCAATTCTCTCCACTTCCTCTTCAAACATTTCTCTCTTTAGGAACCTGTATACTTTCTCGCTTACCCTTCCAACATTCTCCCACTTTTCTGCCCCTTGAGGATATCCCATCAAATTTTCTGTTAGAATATGGCTCCAACCAACTCCTCTACTGGTGGAGCCCTGTTGTTTGGGTACGTCTTCCTAAAATTATCTTCATTTGTCTCTACACACGATTCCCTTTCTTCTTCTTCCTCGATACCATTTATTCGACTGTATCTGTTTCCCGTGAATCTTTGTCTCTCCGTCGCTTGCCCGTACCTCATCTTTGTATAACACTCCTCGGATCTATGACCATTTCTGCTACATCTTTCACAGCGTATTTCCTGACACAATCTTCTTATATGACCTTCTTTCCCACACCCAAAACATCTTGGAGCTTTTTTATCTGGACAGTTTCTACTTATATGTCCGCTTCTATGACATGTCCAGCATTCTATTTTACCTTTTATTGGACAATCAATTTTCGTGTGTCCTATTTTGTGGCATAACCAGCATTCTGGCATTTCTCTTCGGATACTTTCTTCTCTCTGTTCTTTCTTCTTGTATTGTACTCTTCCCTGTGGTTCCTGATAGACCACTCTGGCGTAACTTTTCATACTGTTTATCTGCTCTCTTTGCTTTTCTACTTTGTCCATCAGAGTTAGTGTTTCCTTTATTTCTTCTGTGCTTTTTATCTTCCGTAGTATCACTTCTTTCTCAACTTCTTTATTCTCCGCACATACTATTAACATCCTTGCTGTTAATTTCTCTTTGGTAAATTCTTTATTTTCGAACAACCTATCAACAAGGTCCTCCACCTTTTTAAAATACGTTTCTATTTCTTCACCCTTCCGCTTGTAATTCAACAAGTTTTGTAGATCCTTTAAAACATCTCTTTCACGGTCGAATGCCAATCGCAACCTAGCCTGGAATCCTTCGGCTTTTTTCAGTGTTTTGGCGTACACTTCCAGGAGATCCTCATCAATCATGCAAGATGTTAATCTTTCCTGGTCTTTCTTCTGCGTGATTCCCTTGGCGTCGAAATAAATTTCGCATCTTTTAATGAACTTTTCCAAATCGTCCCCTTGGCAGAATACCTTTGGTAGCAATCTTTCGGTGATTGCGTCCGTGTTTACCGCTGCCACCATATTAGGAGGTTCATCCTGTAAAACATTAAAATCAGTTTTTGTTTCCATAAATTTTATTTCAATAAATATCCAACTCTAAACTGTTTTCTTTAATCTTTCTTATTTAAACAAATTTTCTACGATGATATTTTTAATTAAAATATCTTCTTATTTTGTTTTTTTAAAAAATTAATCTAAACTTTTTAATTTTTAAAATTTTCAATTTAAAAATTTCTTCATCATAAAACTTCCTCATAAACACATCAAAATAACTGTGTCATATAATAATGAGGTTGAAGATACATTTACGTTTACTAATGAATTATATATTGAAACACTTGAAGAATTACATAAATATATTTCATTCAATTGTTTACATATATTTAAAACTATTTAATTTGTTAAAGATGGATTATGTAAATTCAGTCTGAATAATAACATTTTTGAAGTTACATTAGATAAAAATTTGGCTAATACATTGGGATTAGATAAGCAAACATTTCGGGCAAGTGCTTTTGGTGTACGCAAACTAAAAATAATAAAACTTCATAGACAAATGTTCATATATACTAACATCATCGATCCTATAATTATTAGTGATTCTTTGGTTCCTCTTTTGAAATCTGTTTGGGTTGATAAACATGACAGGATGAAGTTGTCAATATAAATATCGATAATCCCATGTACTTACCGGTATCAACATCATGTATAAACAATATAGAAATAAATATTCGTGATGATAGTGGTAAATTTATTGAATTTAGTAAAGATACAAAAACTTATTTGACATTATATTTTCGTAAATTAGATGTCCACTAACGATATTATTAGTATGTATAGTGGTAGCCAAAGTGGTGGCGAATTACCATATTTTATTGGTAAACAGTACGAATCAGGATGGTTGAGAACTGTTGGTAGATTTGCACTTCCTATTCTTAAACACATTGGTCGTTTTGGTATGAAAACTGCTAAAGATGTGATAATGAATGAGCAGAAAATATTACCATCTCTGTAATCAAATGCATTATCAGAGTTAGGGAAAGTTCTACCAGGTGTTGCAGGTATGTTTCTGAAACAAGCACCAACACCAGCACCAGCACCAGCTCAAAAACGTAAAAGACATCATAAACATATAAACAAACGAATGAAAGGACATGGAACTAAATTTCAAAAATGATTTGCGGTAAATCTGAATTGTGTTTATTTGATAGACCATCTCCCAAGCAGTAATTGAAATGGGTGCCTTTGAAGAAGTATTCCCGATGAATTCTATTATGGATAGTAGAACTGATATTGAATTTTATATTAACGGTTCCCAAACTGAATATTTAGATTTAAAAGATACATTGTTAACTGTTCAGATCAAAGTTGTAGATAAAGATAGAAAGCCGTTGGGTGAACCTAGTGATGTAATACCAAATAATTTCTTGTTTCATAAACGTTTTAAAGATGCAGTTCTCGCATTTAATAATATCAAGATTGAGGGTGGTAACAGGACATATATTCACAAAGCTCTAATAGAAACTATTATAAATTACAATAGCGATACTAAAAATACATGTTTAACTCCTATGGGTTATGGTAGTGATGACGATAGGAAAAAGTGGATTAAGGGTTCGAAATTATTTACCATGTGCTCATCATTACAACTCGCTTTAATGGATCAACCGAAATATTTACTCCCAGGTGTCAATGTACACATTAGATTGAAAAGATCAGAGTCTGCATTATCACTAATAAGTGCTATCACAGCACCAATTCTTCAATTAGTTGATGCAAAATTATTGGTGAGAAGAGTTCATGTTGAGCCCTCTGTATTAGCCGGTCACCAACTGGGGCTTAATTCTAAGCATGCAATATATCCATTGAAAACAAAGGAAATTGTTCAATTTTGCTATTGCTAAAGGTGCAGCTTCTTTCTTTAAGGAACAAATATTTGGAGATAGAACAATACCCAACTTTATATTGGTAACATTTCAAAGTGAATCTCAATATAATGGATCATACTTAACATCGAGCTCAATTTTCAAAACTTTTGGTGTAACATCGTTTACTTTATCGAAAAAAAATTTTTTTTAAATTATTATGAATTTTTAGATGAAGAAATCCCTAATGTTGCAAACTTTTCTGGAGATGCCCATATTGACGTGGATGATGATTTTTCGGGGAATGATGCCCACATTGACGTGGATGATGATGATAAATGTTAGTTTTTTATTATTTTTATAATATATTATTATTATTTTAATATTATTATTAACATTTATTATTTTAATATTATTATTAACATTTATTATTATTGAATCCATTTGGATTAAATAAAAACAAATATTAATAATTTATTGAAAACCTAAATTTATGATATTGAAATTTATATTGAAAACTTATTGAAAAGTTATAATTGATGAAAAAGTTAGAATTGATGGAAAACTTATTCAAAACTTATATTCGATGAAAAAGTTAGAATTAATGGAAAACTTATATTTATTTAAATTTGTGATATTTATTGAAATTTATACTGAAAACCTAAATTTATGATATTTATTGAAAAGTTATTGAAAACCTAAATTTGTTATATTTATTGAAAAGTTATTGAAAACCTAATAATTGTTTGAAAAATTATATTGATGGAAAACTTATATTTATTTAAATTTGTGATATTTATTGAAAAAAGTTATATTGATGGAAAAATTATATTTATTTAAATTTATGATAATTATTGAATAGTTATTGACAACCTATATTTGTTATATTTATTGAAAAAATTATTAAAAACCTAAATTTGTGATATTGAAAAATTTATATTTATTTAAATTTGTTATATTTATTGAAAAGTTATTGAAAACCTAAATTTTTGATATTGAAAAAGTTATATTTATCGATATTTAAATTTTAATAATAAATATATATTTTATCAGGCCAATTATATCCGAAATATTGCATCGCTTCAACATGTCATTCGGTAAAATGTCATGGTGAAATGAAGCGATACTACGGCCATAAATTCTTTGGCATCAATTTTTTCATATGTCCCAAATGCGAGACTGCCAAAGATATAAATTATTTAGAGTTTTATAAGGGGCACTCTATCCACTTAAATCAATTTAGTCTAAATAAAAAATCTCTTTTTCGAAAAATAAATAAACGAAATAATAATAATAATAATAATAATAATAATAATAATAATAATAATAATAATAATAATAACTATAACAATAATAATAACAATAATAATAACAATAATAATAACAATAATAATAGCAATAATAATAATAATAATAACAATAATAATAATAATAAACGAAATAATACGTCGAGACATGATGATAATAATAATAATAATAATAATAATAATAATAATAATAATAATAATAATAATAATAATAATAATAATAATAATAATAATAATAATAATAATAATAATAATAATAATAATAATAATAATAATAATAATAATAATAATAATAATAATAATAATAATAATAATAATAATAATAAACGACCTGCTGCAAATATTCAGTGCGTTCCCTCTAAAATTAAAAGGGTTGAAATCATCATTAGTGATGATGATGATGATAATATTATTAATCAGATAGAGGGTTCAATTAATGTTGATAATGAACCTGAAATAAGGTTAGATTTAAATGGAACCCATAGAAGTATTAGATTCGATGTTTAACACGAAAATCTAATTCAAATCTCCATAACAAATAAAATAATTAATAAATTAAAATCTGAAATAAACAAAATGGGCTCAGTTAAAATACAATTCACCATTCTTATACAATTTGAAAAAGATGGTGAAATTAAAGATAAGTTTTTTAGTAATAAGGCAGAACTTTTTTCTGATAATTTTCTGCTTGATGGGATAACTAAATTAAATAATAAAATAGAACGTTTCACATATTTAGGGAGCGGATGGCTGGTTGTTAAAATCAAAGAAATTGATTTTATATTAACCAAATATTATCCCATAAATAGATTAGCTGACCATAGTTATATCCCCACACCAAGATATTTATCTAGCAAAAAGGCTATAGTTAATGTTCAAAACAATGACCATCATTGTTTTATGTATAGTATATTAGCCGTTTTAAAACATAGAATAGTTCGCACCAATAGAAACAGAGTTACTTCTTACGGGAATTATTTGGATGAATTGAATTTTGACCCCATTGATGATTGTCTTATAGACTGCGTAATATTCCCAAGTTCGAGAGAAAAAACAAGGACTTAAACCTTGCTATAAATGTTTTGGCGTATAAAGTAAAACCGTCTAAAATTCCTCAAAATGATGATATAAATTATGTCCCACCATCATTAGCCTTTAGATATAATTCACCGCTCCAAGGTTACTGACGGTACACCTATTTATTTACTTGTTTTGAAGGACGGCGATAATTTTCACCAAATGGCTGTTTTTGATTTGGATAAATTAATGAACTGCCATGCGACTACATCTTGCAATATCCAAATTTCTGTACATTGGTGTCCCCATTGTCTTAATGGCTTTAGATTAAAACCGGCATTTGATAGCCATGTTTCATTGTGCATTAAAAATCAAACAGCTCTCATGACATTGCAGGAACCCATAGAACTTCTGCAGGACATGGAAATGTTTAATTTCTACGAGGGAGGAATACGGGGTGGGTTAACATTTGTTAACAAACATTATGTCGCAAGTTCTGAGGATACAAAACTCTTGTATATAGATATAAATAATTTGTATGGTTGGGCTCTTAGCGAATATCTTCCGTATGCAGATTTTGTTTGGGTGTATGATGGTTTGGATGATGTATTGAATGAGTGCATGAATGTTGAGGATATTGAAACCCTTCCACATGGTTATACAACGGAGGTTGGTATTGAGATTCCTTATTGTGTGCATGATTTTTTAAATGACTTGCCGATAGGTCCGGAAAAGATGTGTCCACCGAAATCAAAAGTTGGGAAGTTGATGCTCACGCATTGGCCTAAGAAGAACCATGTTCTTCATTGGCGGCTTCTCAAGCTTTATTTTTCTCTCAGTGTGAAGGTTTTTAACATTCATCGCGCAATTAAATTTAAGCAGGCATCTATATTTCATGCATACATTGACAAAAACACAAAATTAAGAGCTCAGAGTACTAGCGAGCTATATAGGAACTTGTTTAAACTTTATAATAATAGTTTGTATGGAAAGTCTGTCAAAAACCTTAAAAAACGGATGAATTTGAGGCTATGCAATTCTTATGAAAAGATGATTGTATATGCCTCAAAGCCGACTTTCAGAAAATCTATCGTAATCGATGATAATCTGATTGCTGCTCATCTGAATAAGGATTCGATATGTTTAGACAGGCCTAGTTACATCGGACAATCAGTTCTAGATCTGTCTAAACTTAGAATGTACGAGCTACAATATAAGGAATTAGCGAAATACTGTAATGAATTTAATTGCGAAATAAATATTGTTGCCGGCAACACGGATTCATTTTTCCTTGAGGTTCAGCATTGTAGGCTAGACACTCTTTTGCCGGCAATGATAAGAGACAACCTTTTAGATACATCTAATTGTACTCAAGAAAACTTGACTCTGTAATAGGAAAACTTATAGATGAGAGTAAAGGTCTTGGGTATGAGGAATGGGTTTTCTTAAGACCCAAGTGCTATAGTCTTTTAGGTACTAAAGATACAATGAGGGCTAACGGCGTGAAGTTATTGGGGACAGAGATTGAGCACCAGTCATATTTAGATTGTTTTAATAATGACACAATATTCACGGTGCCTCAAACTAGGAAAGAGACGCGGAACCACCAATTGTTTACATTTAAGAACAGTAAAATTGCGCTTACCAATAAAGACGATAAGCGTAATTGGGTGGGTAGAAATTCTAGTCTCAGATTTGGCCATTATTTAGGAATCGATGCCATTGATGATGACCAAGTATCTCACAGCCAAGCTATGACAGCTCATATGTTGATATTGATGATGTATCAGACTGATGTTTTGAATTTTGTGATTTATTTCAATACAATGTATTTTATGTTGAGTTTTTATTTGAATTAATTATTTGCGTCTTACCAACTTTTTATTAGTATAATAAAAATTAATATAGTATTAATAATAATAACTTGTAATATTAATAATTGTAATAAAGATTTTGAATAATAGTAATAATAATTTGTAATAATGTATTTTGTTGAGTTTATTTTGGTGAAAATACTTGTAAATTTATGTTTTATCAACTTTTAATTAGTATAATAAAAAAATTAATATAGTATTAATGATAATAACATTGTTAAAAGTAATAATAACTTGTAATAATAATAATAATAATATTAATAATAATAATAATAATAATAATAATAATAATAATAATAATAGAATAAAAATTAAAAAATATTAAAATACTTCTTATTTTTAAAAGTAGTAAATTTAAATTAAAAATTTTTTAAAAATATTTTGACATTGAAAAATTTGAATGACCTTGCAAAATTGAAATGACATTTTTGAAAAAATATGATGACTCATCGAATGACCTTGAAGTACTTTTAAATGACCTGGAATGACTCAGCGAAAGATTTTGAATTAGTCATGGTCTTTGTTTAAATGACCTTGAGTAACATGATGAGTCATCCAATGACCTTGAAAAAAGTTGTACTTTTAGAAAAAATATAATGAATCATCGAATGATCTTGACCTGCTTTTAAATGACCTTGAAAAATTATCATGACTCATCGAATGACCTTGAATGCGTCTTTGTCTAAGGAAAAAATTTGTACTTTTAGAAAAAATTTGTAACCATCTACTGTTTATGCATAGAAGTTTTTATTCAATTGAGATGGTAATATTTGTTTATTTATTTTCCCGCCCACAGCCAAAACATATCACAAGGTAGTAAAATCCACACACTAGTCGAGGCATGTAAAAGCAGGTGTATCCGCCAAAGTCTCGTGCCTGTAAAGACCTAGTCATGAATAACGACGGGCTCAAACGTCAAATCATAAAACTAAATAGCGAAAGAAGTTAGCTCGAAGGTGGGTCTTTTGGCTCAACTTTCTTGCACTAAATTTCGATAAAATCGACTTAAACTTTCAAACAACATTCGGCTTTAAATCACTAACACCGAATAGTCTAGTGGGCACTCATTAAATACGATGTGAACACAAATAGATCATAAAGACAAAGAAAAAAATAGGGTAGTGGGGAAATTGCGAAATCATTGCAACAGTTAAATTGGAAAGCCGTCGGAAAAAGATTAATCCGAACTACCAAAATCATAAAAAATGGGTAATTTAAATAATATTTAAGAACTAAATAAATTCTATTGAGTTGAGATGAAAAATATTGGCGGAACGCTGCGCAAATTTTTCGAAATGATTAAAATACTTTATTAAAAATACTGTAAAATAAGGTTAAAACGCTGCTCAAAATTTCAGAAATAACAAAATACTTTATCGAAAACTGTAAAATAAGAATAGAGCACGGCTCATTTTTATTTAAAGTAAAATATTTTTATAAAGCTGAGGAATAAGGGGAGATCCCTACAAAAATTTAATAATAGTAATGATAATAGTAAGGATAATGGTGAGTATAATAATATAAATAGTAATATGATAATAATAATAATAATAATAATAATAATAATAATAATAATAATAATAATAATAATATAATAATGATAATAATAGTAATAATAATAATAATAATAATAATAATAATAATAATAATAATAATAATAGTAATAGCAGTAACAATGGATAAGAATAATACATATAATAGTAACGATGATAATACTAGTAACATTAATAGGGAACATAGTAGTTGTAATAGGGATAAGGGTAAGAGAAATACTGTGAGAATATTTAACATAACGAAGGGTGTACAGGCGATAGTAATACGAACATATGTTTAATAATACGAACAGCGACAAGGAGGACTATGGGAATGGATGTAGTGATAAATGATCGCACAGTATAGATTAACATTCGGAGCACAGGCCTTCTATCGGCAGCTTGTTGGACCCATGGATCGGTTGGTCAATTATAACATTAGCAATAGCGCTCACTTTTTGCGGACGACCCACCCACGCAAACACAGTTCCAACGTTACTTAGCAACGGATGCCGAGTGGTAAGCAAAAATATTTGTATGGAGTTGTCTGAGTAACAATCATATAGTTTCAAAATTTCAACACCCAGAAACCCACCAGGAATAAAAATTAATATCCATTTCAAATTCAATGTCCAAGAAACAACTACCGTATAATTCGGTATATAAGGCGACCGTCAGATAAGACGAGGTACAAATTTTTAGAGCAAATTTTTATGATTTATCATATATCGGGTTTTAGAAATGCATAAAATTAGTATAAATACAACTACCTGTACTGTAATACTTTCTTTTATATCGGTTGTATAAGACGACCCACAATTTTCAAGGGTGATTTTTTGACTTTAAGGGTCGTCTTATACGCCGAAATATACAGTAAATCAAATTTTATTAATTCAATAAAATTGATTGAGTTTAAATGTGATAAACGAGTATCAAGACATTTTAAGGAAGAAAAGAGGGTTTTAGTTTGAATAGAATCACACAAAAGACAGAAAAATAATAACATTTCGCTTCCAACACCAGATTGAGCTCCAGTATTCTAATGGAATAATATAGCTAAGACTATAATGGCTAAAGAATTGGACAACGCTTTAGAGAAGAGGAAGTTATGATATATTAAATATTTCAATATTTAATAATTATGTTATTGTAATAATAATTAAATTGCTTATCGCGTTATTTTAAATTGATAAAGTTAAACCTGAAACCAATATCATTACTTATTTATAAACTATGGATTTTGATCTGAAAATTCAAAATATTATTTTTGATTTAATTTATTTTTTATTGAAATTGTTTATACTTATTTCGTATAATGTCAATTGGACAACATTGTCCTTGTATTGTTTATAGATAAGTGCACTTGTTTATAACTGGATATTTAAAAATTAATTTTTAAATGGAATATTAAGCAAAATTCAATTGCACTTTTAAAATAAATAATGTACATAAAAATTACCAAAAGTATCTAATATTTAAATATTCTACTTTCAAAAGTGCCATTAAAACAAATATTTACTAGAAATTTCTTTAAATAAGAATAATCAATACAAAATAATTATTGGATTAAAATCAACCAATCAGATTTCCAAAATTCTACGCGAAATTACAAAAAGGAATTTTTCCATTCTACGGACAATTACAAAACGATGCAGATCAGTTAGCAATGTCTAAAATGACGCTGATCGAAAATTCTCGCTAATTTTTATATTAAAATCTAAGAATATTACATAATTATAAAATATATAAAGCTTTTAATAAATTTCTTAACTAAAATCAAGAATTTTTTTCAAAATTTATTTTCAAATCTTAGGAAACTTGAATAAATTGACTTAAAGTATTTTTACATTCAAATAAACGATATTTAACCTCAACATGACCACCAAAAGCTGAAAGGATGAAGGGGATAACATCTAAAAATAGTAGTCTCGTGGAAGAAGTGCCGGCACCCAGATCTAAATTTTGATTGGTAATTGTTGGATGGCAGCATGAATTATGTGTTTGTTTAATTGATAATTAATAAATCTTTTGACTTTCCGAATCAACCAAAGGTTTTCTAAAATATTCATTTAGCATCATCTTCGATGAAGATTTTGTGGTAAATATGAAAATTCAAGTAACCATAAGAATAATGAGTTAATTTTAATCAAAATTCTTAAAGGGAAGATCCTAGAAATTCAAAGATTTCAAAGAAATGTTTTCTTCTTCAAGACACACTTCAAAAACGCTATAGAACAAATATTTCATTCTATTTTTCATTGTGTAAAGGAAATTTTTAATGGCAAAATAAATTCTTGAGAAGACATAAGGTTTGAGAAAATATTTAGAAAGTTATTAATTTTGATTTTAATAAAGCAACTGAGTAACAATTCCGAACAGAAAAGAACAAGATCTGTCCTGAACGAGTCTTCAACGGATGACGAGATAATAAAGCCAGTTTTTAATTTATTTTAGGTTAAATTCTTTGTGTCATTATTATAAAGGTTCTTATAATTATAAACAAAATAATTAATTTTTCTTTTTTATATTATGTCGAATTTGGAGATAAAATTGTATAGGTCACGTATACCTCAAATGTGGGTCCCGAATGCCTCATAAAAATAGAGCAGAGATAAGTGATGCCATTCAGAAGCTGGATCTTTTTCTTCAGAGCACCGACAGCCTAATATATATTTTATTATCTAATTGATGGAATATATAACGTGCTTTACTAGTGGGTTGTGTCCCGCTGGAACACGTCCCGCTAGCACAGTACCCCCCCGGAAAAAATCTAGGTGAACTCAGAATTGTATGTAGGTCACGAAAACATATTGTGTTTGTATACAAAAAATGTTTAGTTTCCACGGAAATTTGCTTCAAAGTTTCTAATTTAAAATATAGGTCACGCCATAATATAACATCATTCTATATATTATGAAAACCGTAACATTCTTTTATTTTAGTCGTATGCTTTAACACACGACGAGACAATGAATAACATCAGCGTTAAATGCCATAATATAACAACATCTATATATTATTAAACATAAATAAATTTATATTATAGAATTTTGTTTCTATTTTCGACACAATACATGTCAGTCAATAAAAGCATTATAATAAAAATACTTAGAAAAAATATGAAATTATGTAGGTCAACAATAAATACTTAGAAAAAATTAAAAAATTATATAGGTCAACAAAAAATACATTTAAAAATTTTGAAAATTATCCAGGTTTGCTTATTGATATTTTACATGTAAAAGTGTAAGGATATTTATAGAAAAATATTTTTATAGGAAATCAGACATATATTATTTAAAGATTTCCATTGATATTTATTGAAAAAATTTCTCAACTCAAAAATTTCCCAAAACTTAAAATCCCTAGAAAAAATTTCCCAAAACATAAAATCCCTACAAACATTTTGCCAACCTAAATTTCCCAAATACTTAAAATCCCAAAGAAAAACTTTTTCAACCCATTTTTTTTCTTTTAAAAATTAAAATCCATAAAATTTTTAATTTTCCGCCCGCCACCGCCCGCGCCTATTTATATTATTGTTAATGAGAATATTTTTAATAAAAGAATATGATTGGTTAAAATGTATAAATGAATAATCAAAAATTAATTTGAAAAATTTACAATAGCGGGGCGGGGGAAGCGGAAAATTAAAACTTGTATGGATTTTAAGTTTTTGGGAAATTTAGGTTGGGAAAAGGTTTGTAGGGATTTTGAGTTTTGGGAAAATTTTGAGTTGGAAAATTTTCTCTCTCTCTCTCTATATATATATATATATATATATATATATATCTGATTTTCTATAATAAAATATTTTTCTATAAATATCTTTAAATTTTTACATGTAAAATATCAATAATCAAACCTGGATAATTTTCAAACATTTTCTGTATTTTTTGTTGACCTACATAATTTTCAAAAATTTTTCTAAGTATTTTTATTATAACGCTTTTACTGACTGACACGTATTGTGTCGAAAATATGAATAAAATTCTATATAATTTTATCTATGTTTGATAATATATAGATGTTGTTATATTATGGCATTTAGCGCTGATGTTATTCATTGTCTCGTCGTGTGTTAAAGCAAAAGACTATGATTCTATAATATAAGAATGTTGCAGTTTTAATAATATATAGAATGATGTTATATTATGGCGTGACCTATATTTTAAATTAGAAACTTTGAAGCAAATTTCCGTGGAAACTAAACATTTTTTGTATACAAACACAATATGTTTTCGTGACCTACATAAAATTCTGATTTCACCTAGATATTTTCCGGGGGGGGGGGTACTGTACTAGCGGGGACATAACCCACTACTTGCCTTTCATTGCTATAGGTTAAAGGAGTTGTCATTAAATAATAATAATAATAATAATAATAATAATAATAATAATAATAATAATAATAATAATAATAATAATAATAATAATAATAATAATAATAATAATAATAATAATAATAGTAATATTATAAGGACTATTTTTGTTTTTCACTTTTGATTTCTTTTAATTTTTATTTATAAAAGACATTGTATTTTCTACAAAATTTGACTATGAATCAGATTTATTTATAGTATCGACAAATTTTCGGCAGAGCCTTTTTCACTTGACTATGAATACCATAAATAAATCTGATTCATAGTCAAATTTTGCAGAAAATGCAATGTCTTTTATAAATAAAAAAATAATACTAATATAATAATAATAATCATAATAATAATAATAATAATAATAATAATAATAATAATAATAATAATAATAATAATAATAATAATAATAATCACAAGGATAATTATAGTGACTCTTATAATAAGTGCAAAACCAGTTTAAATCAATAATATTTAAGTGGTTTGATAAAAGTCAATTAATTGGAGAGGGGCACTTTTCTGAATAATGACCACATTTAGTTTGTTTATTATACTTTAATCTTGTAAAAATGTAATTATAATTTTAAATTAGTTATAATTTTTGTCGCTGAAACGGAGACCCATTAACAGACGAGAGTGAAATTTAATGATAAAAATATTTTTTTTATATCTTTTAAGATCGTAAAAATTATGACATCAATTAATGAAAGTTGTGATAATAAAAATTTATCATGAAATAATATTTAGAGTCATAGTCATCATTTATTTCAGCTTCATTGTTCAAAATCCTTTTAATGAACGGGGGCCCTGTCACAATATGTTTTGGGGACTCGAAAAAAAAAGTTTAATTTGTTTGTTAAAAATGTATTTAAAATTTGTGTTATAAATATATACACGCCAAAAATAAAGATTTTCGAAACATCCCTTTCATAATTATAATATTGTGAATATCTAAAAGATAGTTGAGGGTTTGTAGATCTTGATACCAATCATTCTGACTTCAATAAATATAGAATTTTCTAACCTTTGCCTGATTGTGCTAAAAGAATCGCATATCTTCTGTTCAGCCATTAGCAGCAATTTTGGATCGAGCGTTGTGAGATTGAACTAATTGCTCTTTTGGTGTCTCACAATTGCGCATATAATCATCCACTAAATCCTAGTTTATATGTGGCGAATGAGTTTGATATCCTAGAACTCCATCCACGAAGTGCTTCAAAACTATATCAAGAACATGATGTTGGCAGCCAATATAATGGAAACTATTAAACTAAATGGCATAAAATTGCGTTGTAAGCACCAGATAATACCATTTCCTTTAGAAGTGATTACGGCACTTTTGTCGGTAATATTCTTTTTTATTTTTTATTTGGCAATTTTTATTCTTTTTATTTTTTATCCGAGGATGTCTTTAATAATTCTGGAAGAAATCAGTTATAGAAATCCTCTTTTCCAATGTCCCCTGCTAATATTTCAATTAATTTAATAATCATTTTTGTTTTAATTCCGACTACTCCAGACTGAAAATTAATTAAATTTACTTTATTATCTATTCAAAAAATAAATAAATCAAATGATTTTTTATACTATTTTAATAAATAGAGTTGTGCTAAAATCTAAAATCAAAAAATTTCTCAAACATTTTCATCAAAAACTCGTTCCAAAACTTTGAGGTTGTCCTTAGACATTTGTGAATCTATTATTATTGGAGAAAAACAAAAGAAAATAATAATAAAAATTTTATTCGAATTCATTTAAATTTATTGATCAATTGTTATGGGGGAAAAACGAAATTGAATTTTTCACATTAAAAATCTATTTTTAGAAATATTCCAAAATTAATTATTTGATCAACTCATCTGCCATCGATTGGCACATTGGATCAATATTCACTAATGATCAATATTTACTGATTCATTTTACAACTAACAAATAAACTGAACATGATTGCTAGTGTGTGCATGGAGAGTTATTTACAAATAAACAATTCTGATCAACAATCATTGATCGAACTGAAAACAATTACGAATACAATGTTATAAAATATTATTTTATTCAAATTAGTTCTCGTAACTGCATTAGTAAAACAAAAGTCTGACAGAATGCAAGACAAAGCCGATCAGACCAAACCGGTTGAAACATCAAAGGGACGATTCAAATTCTCCACCGGAGGATATTTATTGGTATGCTATCAGTTGATTAGCGGAATGGGATCCTATTGTTATATTCTCTCAATGCCCATATACATGGCATCTATTCTTAAATTTTCTGATACGACCTCTACGACGATTTTTCACGCGAGATCCGGAATCGGAACGATTACGAATATTTGCGGAGCAATTCTAGGAGACAGTTTTCTCGGTCGCTCAAAAACCTACCTACTTTTCCAACCATTTAGCATTTTATTAATTGGTTCTATCAGTGTCATGGCTATCTACACCAAAACCGAAGGCATCATTACGACTTACTTTTTGCTCGCGATCCTCGGAGGACTGGTCAGTCCAGCGATTCGAACCATCATTGCCGACCAAATACCGAAGGATAACAAAATCATGTTGAGCACATTTCTGCATTGTATTTATTTCATGAACAATTTCGGAGTGATAATAGTAGCTTACTTGGCTCCGATAATGCATAAAGACATATATTGTTTCGATAATGAGTGCTATCCGTTAGTGTTTTTCATTTCATTTTTGTTGTCAAGCTTGGCATTTATGATCTTTGTAGTAGGGTTTCTCATGAAATTATTTGTCATTTATAAACCAACTGAGAACCTTCTATTAAATATTTTGAAATGCATACACCACGCGGTGAAAAAGCGAATCCTTTTAGGTAAGTCACCTCCAACTAAGACTTGGTTAGATTATTCGAATGAAAAATACGATAAATCTTTTATTAATGACATCAAAATTGCAAAAAGTCTCTTGATTTTTTTAATAGCTCATCCGTTGTTTTGGACGGTTTTTGAACAGATTTCTTCAATATGGACATTACAGGCTCAATACATGGATGGAATGATAAGCGAACAGTTCGTCATCAAAGCTGACCAAATGCAAACATTGAACCCAATCCTGGTTGTGTTGATAATACCGCTTTTTGAGTTGGTTGTTTATCCGTGCTTGGATAAAATTAATTTCAAAGTGCCTTATCGAATCGTTACCGGACAATTTTTCACGGTTCTCGCTTGTGTTTCCATGATATTTATTCAGTTTCAAATAGACTCTGTCATTGAGCCGAAAAACTCGGACACTATTCTCTCTACGCTGTTTAATGGAGCGAAAACCAATTTAACCGTGAAATACGATTCAAAATCGTTAGAAATAACAAGCTTTCAAACCAAATCTTTCCGATTAAAACAAAATTCATATTTTGTTGTCAACTTCTACAATCACAAAGTCAACATATTGACGAATTCATCTTCAAATAAAGATTTCTTAACAGTTTTCTATGAGAATCTCACAGATTTCCAATACGTATCGAAAGAGGTAACCAAACAGACAAATGGAGGCTACGCCAATGTTAGGATGTTCAATCTTGTTGAATCTAAAGACCCAATCTCTATATTATTAAAAGCTCGAGTTGGGATAAACAAAGAATTTTCGTTATTTAGTCGTGGATATGAGTTTGGGAATTATGTGAAATGTGGAATCGGTTTGTTTGATGTCTTTTTGGTAAATAAAAATCAAAATATTAATAAAAAGATCGGAAAAGTGACTTTATTTCCGGCTGAATCGAAGACTCTGGTAATTTCCGGAAAGGCGACAAATGAAACATTTGTTGACTTATCAGAACTGAGACTGAAACTTCCAAATATTCTTTGGCAAATTATTCCATATATACTGGTGACTCTTGGAGAAATATTTTTTAACGTTAACACTGGAATATTCCTTTATGGAGAAGCGCCTCTGAGTATGAAAGCAATGCTATTGGCAGCAGAGTATATTTGCATTGCCCTGGGGAACATTTTTATATTAGCATTAAAACAATTGCTTTCGAATATGAGTTTAATTTATCTTTTTTTGATTTGCGGTATTTTGGTCTTTGCCAGTGGAATACTGACTGGAGTGCTGGGGTACTTTTATTTGAAAAACAGAAATATAACTGATTGTCCAGTAAATGAAAATTCGGACTCAACAGATTTATAAATAATATTATTATTATTTCGATGAAATATAATTACTTATAACTGTTTGTTATTATTATTATTATTATTATTATTATTATTATTATTATTATTTTATTATTATTTTATTATTATTTGGCAAAGATCACCAAATTCTTCCAATAATTCTATTTGTTCGTTATCCATTTTAGTAAGTCTTTAATTACCATTCAAAATCAGTTTGAAAATAAAAATAACGAATTTCAAATTCAATCTTTTTAACTAACAAAATCCAAATTACAATCTTTTCAAAATTTCTTCACAATCATAAATAACTTTAGTTTGGATAAACAACCATACAAACTAAAAATTTTTACATAAAAAATAAAAAAATGAACTTTTATTTTTTGAAGATTCAACAATTATTATTATTATTATTATTATTATTATTATTATTATTATTATTATTATCTGGTTTATATATAATAAAATCAAAGGCATTATTTTATATCGATAATGCTTGAAAAATGAAATCGCCTAAAAGCTTTCACCAAAACTCATTCGACATATCCCTGGAGTAGGTAGTTAGTAGCTCACTGCACCCACATACAAAAGTCCCAGTAGCCCCCCTCCCCAGGATTAAATTACGCCATTATGTAATTAATCCAGATCTATCTTGATTACACAATTATGTAATCAAGATAATTGATTTTGCGCGTATGTTTATTTTTTAAAACTTATTTTAGAATTTTTTTTGGAGCAAATATTTGAATTTATTGATTTTAAATTTTTTCAAAATATTAATTTGGTATTAATTTTTTAAATGTAATTTTAGTTTTCGAATTTTTAATTGAAATTTAATTTTTAATATCATTTTAAGATTAAAATTTATTTTAGTTTTCGAATTTAAGATTGAAATTTTTTATACATGATTTTAAATTTATCAATATATTAATTTGGTATCAATTTTTAATTGTAATTTAATTTTTAATATGGTATTAATTTTTAATTTGATATTAACTTTTAATTGTAATTTAATTTTTAATATTATTTTAAGATTGAAATTTTTTTTACACAAAATTATTTAAACTTTAAATTTTTAGGACATGTTTTTATATAAAGACGAAATGTATTTTAAGGTGAAATTATTTACATGTTATTACATTTTAAAGTAAATATTATTAATAATAATATAAGTAATAATAATAATTGTAATAATAATAATAATAATAATAATAGTAATAATAATAGTAATAATAATAGTAATAATAATAGTAATAATAATAGTAATAATAATAGTAATAATAATAGTAATAATAATAGTAATAATAATAGTAATAATAATAGTAATAATAATAGTAATAATAATAGTAATAATAATAATAGTAATTCTACAACAGACAAATAAAAAGGTACTGGATATCTGCATTAATGCAACATACTTAGCAGATACATAATAAAAATTGATACACAGCAAATAAACTAACAAACACATAAAAAGATCAAATAATTCGAAATTTATTTAATTAAAGTAGTCACAGATCAGATTATAATAAGCTCTTTTTAGTTCAGCCAATAAAATATGGACAACTTCTTTTAGTTCCTTGCAACATCTGAATAATAAGTATATACAAAACACAGACTACGAACTTAATAAAAATTGATACTCAACAAATAAATATCAGAACTGACCATCGAACACATGAAATAATAATTAATTTAATTTAATTAATTAATTTAAAATTAATTAAAATGATAAATAAACTTACAAACACATAAAACTAACAACAAAAAGAACAAATATTTAAAATTTATTAAAATGTTACAATAATAAACTTAAAATAAAAACACAAAAAAAATAAATTTCAACTACAAATTTTATTTAGTAAAAATCTTCTTCTTCATCAGTATCTGGCAACTGGACTTCATCTATATCAATCAAGTCTTCGGTATTGTCTCCATATTCGATTAGTTCATTATTTGATTCAAGAACATTTGATTCGGTTTCACTCTCTGTTTCATTCGTTTCACGATCATTTGCTTCATTTATAAAATTTGATATGTTTATATGCCCGTATGCAAAACTTTTATTTTTTCATACCCAAACCCTTTTATCATCCCTATTTGTTATAGCCTCCTTACTATTTTTAAAACTATAAAGTTGGTGATTTTTTGTTCGTATTCTAAATTGCGGTACAGAAAAGGAGATATTTTTCATGTAATACTCATTGTATGATTTGTATGATCTATCTATCTATCTATCTATCTATTTATCTATCTATCTATCTATTTATCTATTTATCTATCTATCTATCTATCTATCTATCTATCTATGTATCTATCTATCTATCTATCTATAGTAGGTAGAAGTAAGCTCACTATGACTCATCGTTTTTCTCATAAGCCCTCGATGACTCATTATTTTCTACCCCAGTGTGTGTGCACGGAACATTAAATAGGAATTTTGACATTTTTTAAAAATACATTGATTTTTCTATAAATTTTTTCCAAATTTTTTGTAAGTTCGAATCCCCCCAAACCTTAGCAAAAAATTATTTTTCAAAAATTTTCAAGTCAGAACAAAGTCAGGGCAAATTTCTTCTATCCCTCATGAATGTGTGTGTAAGGGTCATTTTATAAGATCTTTAGACATTTTATTTTTTTTATCAAAATATTATTAATAATATTATTATTATATTCAAAAATTTACACAGGCATCTGTAAAATGTCTTAGTAATTATTTCACTGGTATAGTAATATCCTTTGTACGTCATATATTTTCTAGTCCTTGTGTCTGTGTGTAAGGGTCATTTTATAAGATCTTTCGAAATTTTTTTATCAAAATAACATTATTATTATTTCAAATACTATTATAATAATAATAATAATTATTATTATTATTATTATTATTATTATTATTATTATTATTATTATTATTATTATTATTATTACTTCAGTTTCGCCTCAGATTTCTTCTCAGTTTTGCCAAATAAGAACAAACCAACGGCTCTCTTCAGGGCCACAATTGATAATTGGAACCCACTTTGAGAATGTGTTTTCTTTAGGACAAGAAATATTGATTGTTTTTATTGAATATTATTAATAAAAGAAGTTGCATTAAATATTTTTTTATAAAATAGTTAAATAATCTACAACACCAAAAAGACCAAGTTTGAAGCACAATCGGAATGTTCACGACAGGGACATGTGATATTTGATGGAAAATCTCTTTTCTTCATTGAATATGGAATCAATCGCAGATTTGGAAAATATCTCTTTAACAATCTGATCTTCCATCCGCCATCATTAGGCACATAAAAAATTTGATTACCATCTATGTATTGTAAAATACAGGTGGGCAAATAACACTAAATAATAATGGTTCCAAAATATTATTAGAATTTATAATACATAATTCTTTAATATTATCTTTATGACAGAAAATATTAATAAAATAACAAGACATTTTACGAAACATATATTTAATTACAATGTTTATACATGAACCTAGCAAGGCAATGTTGACCACAAGTAATAGTTAACGGGTATTGAAACCGAATTTTGTTGCAATCAATTGGTTTTCCAATAGTTTCTAGTTTTTTGATTAATAGAGCAGGAATATAGAAACCCATGGGATCTAAAATATATATTTTATTTGGTTTTATATAGAATGCAATCCAATGTTCTCCTCCAAGAGTTAATGAATGAGTGTTGACAACTATAGCTTGATTGTTTTTTATATAGGGAATTTTGTGTAATGTGTACACTCCGACAAATTCTTTACACAATATTTGAGTACCAATTTGATTTATCTGAACAGAACTATTATAATAATAACATTAGTTTTATAAAAAACTTACTCTATGACAAATTTCTTTATTTCTTTACTTCATTTATGATCAAACCAAAAATGTTTAAACCAACAATGTTTGAACAATGTTCAAATTAGTACTATTCTATTTGCAGTTATTTGCACTTCATTTTCATATACACCGTATATTATGACATGAACTGGTTCAGCTGTAGCTTTTGAAAATTTGATATCCAGTCGCAGATTTCCCTTTTGAGGTAATTGACTTTGATTCAAATGAAAATCAGGGGCCAAAACAAATGTGGAAAACGGGTATTTGGTTTTAAATTCTTCAAGTGTTATACCACAATTCAAGTTTTTATCCATATAACCAATATTTCTCACTATACTTTGCATATATGTAGCACAATAATTATCATTATCAAAATCTTGAGTGTATGTTTCTCGATAATCTGTATTTTTCGACAATGATAATGAAGTAACATTAAAATGTTTGAAAGTTGAACTCGAAGCAGTGTATGATCCGTTGTACTGAGTTTCAGACTGAAATGTTACAAGTATAAAATTTGACATTCTTCGATAGCCAAATATTTGTTCCTTATAGAAAGATGAAGAATCCTGACCAATAGCAAATGAAAGTATTTCCTTAGTTTTTAACGGATAAATTGCATGTTTAGAATTCAGACCAAGTTGATGACCGGCTAATACACAGGGTTTAACACGAACTTTTCTTACCAATAATTTTGTGTCAACTAATTGACATATTTATCCCCGTTGCCGAAGTTAATGATAGTGCGGAATCAAATCTTTTCAAACGCATATGGATATTAACACCAGTAAGTAAATATTTAGGTTGATACATGAAATCAAGTGGTAATGAAGAACACAGAGTAAATAATTTTGAACCCTTAATCCATTTTTTCTTATCATGGACATTACCATAAGCCATAGGAGTAAGACATGTATTTTTATTATCGGTATTATAATTTAAAATAGTTTCAATTATTGCTTTGTGAATATATGTATTGTTTCCACCCTCAATATTGATATTATTAAAACCAAGAATTGCATACATAAAAAGCGTATGAAACAAGAAATTATTCGATATTACACCTGAAGCTTCAGCCAATTCCTTTCTATCTTTATCTATAACCTTAATCTGAACAGTCAATAATGTGTCGCTTAAATCTAAATATTCAGTTTGAGAGCCATTAATATAAAATTCAACATCATTTCTACTATCCGTAAGAGAATTAATAGGAAATACTTCTTCAAAAGCTCCATACTCAATTATAGCCTGAGGTGATGGACGGTCAAATATACACAATTCAAATTTACCACAAATCATTTACCATGTCCTTTTATTCGTTTGTTTAAATGCGATGAGCGATGTTTTCTACGCTTTGGAGCCTTTGCCAGTGCACCCGCCACTCCTGGTAAAACTTTCCCTAGCTCAGCCATGGCATTTGTTTTAAGAGATGGCAATATTTTTTGTTCATTCATTATCACATCTTTAGCAGTTTTCAAACCAAAACTACCAAGACGTTTAAGAATCGTATTGTTTCTCCATAAAATATGACAAATCACCGCCTGTTTGGCTATCACTATACATACTAATAATGTCGTTATTAGCCATCTATTTTACGGAAATGTAGGGTTAAATGAGTTTTTGTATCTCTTGGAAAGTTTATTAATTTCCCGCTATCATCCCGAATATTTATTTCTATATTGTTTATAAAAGATGTCGATATTAGTATGTGCATAGAATTCTCAATATTTATATTGACAACTTCATCCTTTTCATGTTTATCGATCCAAACAGATTTGAATAGAGGAACACAAGTATCACCAACCAATTTAGTATCGATGATGTTAGTATATATGAACATTTGTTGATGAGGTTTAATTATTTTTGGTTTGCGTACACCAATATCACTTGTCCGATATTGTTTGCCTTTCTAATCCCAATGGATTAGCCAAGTTTAGGGTTAGGTATTGTTTATATTAATTATTTGAATGAGCTCTTGATAAAATCATATATATATATATATATATATATATATATATAGTAGTTATAAATGTTACTATTCATGTTATCTAATATAAATTATAGAGGAAAGACTTATGTGAGAAATATGAGTTTTCCTAGTGGAAAGCCTAAGCAAATTGTTGACAAAAATGGAAAACATACTATAATATTTTTTAAATCAGGAAAATGTCGAATAATCGGATGTAAGAAACCGCAAATTACGAATGAGTTGCAGAATAAGTAGTGGTATGTGTCACCGCAAGATCGTGTCAACGCTAGATCAACCCCCTGGGGGTAAAAAGTTTTTTTTCTAAGTCTAAAAGTACAAAAAAATTTAAGACAAAGACAATGACTCATTCAAGGTCATTCTATGAGCCATAATAATTTCTCAAGGTCATTGAAACAAAGACCATGACTCATTCAAGGCAATCGATAAGTCAAAATAATTTCTCAAGGTCATTGAAACAAAGACCATGACTCATTCAAGGCATTCGGTAAGCCATAATAATTTTCAAGCTCATTCAAAAAAGACCATGACTCATTCAAGGTCATTCGATGAGTCATAATAATTTTTCAAGGTTATTCAACCAAAGATCATGACTCATCGAAAAAAATCAAGGTCATTCAAAATTTCTCAAGGTCGTTGGGTAAGCCATCATATTTATCAAGGTCATTTGATGAGTCATCATAATTTTTCTCAAGGTCATTCAAAATTTCTCAAGGTCATATTATTTTTTTAAAACTTTTTAATTTAAAATTACTACTTATTTTTATAAGAAGTGTTTTAATTATTAATATTTTTAAATTAAAATTTTTATTCTATTACTTATTTTTATAAGTAATGTTTTAACTATTAATATATTTTTTTAATTTTTATTATTATTATTATTATTTTTATTATTATTGTTAAAAGTTTTATTTATTAATATTATTATTATTAATTATATTAATCTTCTAAATTAAGATACCGGAATTCAGAATTAAATGGAATCAGAACTTTTTAATAATCGATAGACTATTGACAGAAACCTATGATTACTACCAAAAATAAATAAATCTATAAGTCAATAATGAAATTATCTAGTTGCATATTATTTCTAAATAACATAAATCCTACAGAAATTAATATGC
Organism: Schmidtea mediterranea; assembly: GCA_022537955.1. Lineage (NCBI taxonomy): Eukaryota > Metazoa > Platyhelminthes > Tricladida > Dugesiidae > Schmidtea > Schmidtea mediterranea. Next base: position 211,178,674 of record CM039680.1, read on the forward strand.
TTAATGTATTCTGGATGTGCATGGATTTCAGGTTTGGCAAATATCGAGATGTTATTCAATCCTACATTGATAATGCAGATAAAATCGAATTAAAAATCAAGGATAAACTGGATCAAATAAAAAAACAATATTTTATATGTTCAAATTGTTTAATTAATAAAGTCAATATTTTATATTTGCCATGTGGTCATATTATTATTTGTTCATCGTATTTTAAAATCTCTAATAGGTGTGAAAGTTGTGATATAATTATTGATGAGTATCATTTTGTGTATATGTAATAAATGCTATTTTGTTTCTAAAGAAATATTATTCAAGTTACTTTTAACTATTGTGAACATGTTTTATAACCCTTTATATAAAAGCAACTAATAATAATCAAAAACATAATAAAATAAGTAAATGTACAATTTTAGTTTTTCCATAATATACAAAATTCACATAATTATTCGTCTGATAAATTGATGATCATTCAGGAGCCAGAATTTAGTTGAATATATCTTGAAATTGCTGTGTTCTTGTAATACTATGACCACTATTAATTGCATCAAGCCCTCTATAGTGTCCATAGGCAAAACTAACATTTTTATCAACCCATGCCCTCTTATCATCGTGGTTATTTAACGCTATTTTACTATTTTTAAAAGTGAAAAGCTGATGATTCCGGGACCCTATTCTAGTCTGAGTTACAGATATAATCTCGTTATTATTGTAACAATCTAAATATGATTGATGATTTATATTTGTATCTGCTAATTTTACGCCCTTAGCCCTCATAGTCGACTTATTTCCCAATAAACTATAACATTTAGGGCGCTCACTCACTATAACCCACTCACTATACCCTCCCCCCTTACTCTCATCCTTAAACTTTCCTATAACGGATGCTAGTCGTCTTGAATATAAAGGATGAGAGGGGTCATAATTAGATGTATCTAAAAGGTCATCCAAAATCATCGCTTTTAATAAAATATCTAATTTTAAAATTTTTATCTCCAAAAAGAAGCTGTGCGTATCACCGTTAATTAAATTTATATCACAATTATAAATAGTTCTATACTTTTGCAGCTCTATATACTGCAACTGATACATCCGTAGTTTGGATAGATCTATTACTGGTTGTCCGATGTAACTAGGCCTATCCAAACATATTGAATCCTTATTAAGATGCGCCTCAAACAGATTCTCATCAACTTCGATGGTTTTTCTGAATGCCGGTTTTGACGAATATGTAATTAACTTTTCAAATGAATTACATAGTCGCAAATTCATTCCCTTCTTAAGGTTTTCAACGGATTTACCTTACAAGCTGTTATTATATAGTTTAAATAAATCTTTATACATCTTGCTGACTGCATTTATATAATTTTTAAAAATAGGTTTCTGTGTAAATTTTATACATCTATGTACATTCACAACCTTAGCCCCAAGCGAAAGATAAAGTCTGAGAAGCCTCCAATGAAGAACATGATTCTTCTTTGGATAATGCGTGAGCATTAGCTTCTCAACTTTTAAATTTAGTGGGCACATCTTTTCCGCTACAATCGGAAAGTCATTTAAAAAATCATGGGAATTTTCAGGGATATCAATATCAACTTCCATAGTATATCCATATGGAAGGGTTTCAATATCCGCAACATTCATACACTCATTCAATACATCATCCAAACCATCAAACACCCAAACAAAATCAGCATACGGCAAAGATTGGCTAAGAGCCCAACCGTACAAATTATTTATGTCTATATGCAACAATTCGGTGTCCTCTGAAGAAGCAACATAGTGTTTGTTTACAAACGTTAACCCTCCTCATATTCCTCCCTCGTAAAAATTGAACATTTTCATGTCCTGTAAAAGCTCTAAGGGTTCATCTAATGTCATAAACGATGACGCCCATGACATTCCAGGAATACCATAGAAATTTAAAGGTTCAAGACCATTGTATGCAATGGCCTTTTCACGGAACTGCTGAAAGTAATCAGTGAGTAGGAATACATCAACTTTTAAATAATGCATCATATAGTCATGCAAATTACCACAGTTTTGTTGCATCCAAACCAATTCAGCAGTCGCATACTCATCATCCGTCACACCCTCCCATTTAGGAGGCAATTCATAAGTATTTTCAAGAACATGAAAAGACGCGGCATAATCATAAGGAAATATACCTTTAGAATCTATAATTGAACCAGGAAAGGCAGAGGTAGTAAGAGGTAGTGTAGTAAGTGTTTTTACAGCTTTAGATAAAGAGCAATTTACAAATTGCATACTATCTATAAATCTAACAGCCAAAGGGTTTATATTTACAATTAAAGAAATAAATTTTTCAGTCGAGGTAGGGATAATGTCTAAATTCCAAGAAGGAAAACCGTTGAGACCATGTTTTAAAATATGATGCAGATCGTAACCTTTTAAATTATGAAACACTATCGGATGCAACTTGTATATTCTACGCGCAAAATTACATTTTTGGCACGCTGCACCAAGATATTTACCTGTAAAGTGACAATGGTCTTTTTAGGATTTACAATAGGTTTCTTGCAAAGATAGCAAGTTCGACATGATTTAAATTCTCGTTGTTCAGCGAAAGACATAAAACTTATCAACTTTTTTCCTTCCAAATCATAATAAGTTAGGACAATTGTGACAGCAATTTCTTCTACTTTTTTAAGAAATAAAGAAATGCAGTCAGGTCCATAAAATTCAAAATTTTGCTGTGTTTTTGTGTTGTTATTTAATAGTAAAAGGCCTGCTTAACTAGGCATATGAATTTGGTGATGTCTAACATCAGGTGGTAAAACCGACTCGAAATCGGCATAAATTACATAGGGAGGGGTGATGGTTTTAGAATAATTTTCAAATTTTAAATTTTTGTTATCAGGTAATGTGTAAAGGGTTGTACCCGTCTGATTTTTAGCGCATTGAGCTACATGTTTATTAAAGGCATTATCCAGCCTGAAACCATTTAGGCAGTGTGGGCACCATTTGCATCTAATCTGAACTGAACAATCGGGGTTCTGATTTCATTAATTTATTCATTAATTTATTGAGATCACTCACCGCGGTGTAGTGGTTTCTATCACTTTTCTCTAATAAAAGCAAATAGATAGGTGTTCCGTCAGTGACCTTTAAACGATGAATTATATTTAAATGAGGGTGATTGAAGACATAACTATCAGGAACCTCGTCAATTATGGCAGTAGGAGTATAAGAAAGGACGTTTATTGCTATTTTTCTTTTCAAATTTTGGGATATTTATTAATTTCATTGGACAATCCGTAATTTCGTCATATACTAAATCGTTTAAAAACTCGGTCTAGTCCGATTTTCTAAAATTAAATCTTTTTTAAGAATTGCCAGAATACTATAAAGGAAGCATTTATCGTCGGTATTTTTAACATTTATAATAGCTTTTTTAGATGTAATAGCAGAAGGAGTCTGAATATATCGATGACCTGATAAACGACTAATTGGGGAAAATTTAGTAAGTATAAAATCTATTTCTAAAATATTGATTACTCTCCATCCACTGCCTAAATGGGTGAACTTTTCTATTTTTTCATTGAGTTTATTAACTCCTTCAGATAAAAAACTATCTGAAAATTTTTCTGCGTTGTTGGAAAAATAATAATCGAGGATTTCCCCATCTTTTTCAAACTATATTAAAACAAAAAATTTAATTTTAACATCACCCCCTATCTTTTCAATCTCATTAATTAATTTAGAACTGATTCTCTCAGTTAACATTATTTTTATCAATCGCGCCTCTGATGTATCAAATTTAATTATTTTAATTGCGCCGTTTAAATTAATTTGTATTATAAGTTCTAATGAACCACCAACTTGATTAATAGTATTATTTACAATATCTACATTATTTATAATATCTACATTTTTTATAATATTTACATTATATACAATATCTGTATTATTTATAATATCTACATTATTAATTGATTCGTCATCACTGATTTCGATGACTTTGATTTTTATAAGCTTATTTGGTATTTTAGATGTCCTATGTTCAGCAGGTCTTTTATTTTTAGTTATTTTTGTTGGGCGTATATTATTATTATTTATAATATTCATAATATTTACATTATTTTTATTACTGATACAAAACAGATCCTTTATATTTATTTTAAATGAATCTAAATGGTCTTTGTGAATGTTATAAAAAGCTTTGTATTTTATGGGCTGGGATGTTTTGCATACAGAGCAAATAAAAAACCTGATGCAATTAAATCTATGGACATAGTATTGTTTCATTTTTTGGTGACATATTTCACCATGATTCTTTGAGATCATGCAATATTTTGGGTAAGATTTACCTGATAAAATAATAATAAATTAAATAACATAAAAAATAAAATATAATTATTTTACAATATTTCACTTGTATAATAATAATTGTGATAATTCTTATATAGTCATATGTATTAGACATGGCTTTGCACTTGTTTTGCATAATTATTGCAACATTCGCGAATCATTCATTATTATGCAAGTTTATAACATAAAGACCTATACAATAATAAATGTTTCAAATTATAGGGTGAATAGCTGCATGTCACTGCAAACTAATATTATTATTATTAACAAATTATAGGGCGAATAGCTACATGCTTACTGTACACTATTATTAATATCATATAAAATAAATATTATTATCATATAAACTGAATATCATTTTCAAAATATTTCCTCTGCAGACTATTATTATTATTATTATTATTAATATTATTATTATTACTAGTTTTTCGTATTATTAATAAAGAATAGATATTTATTAACCTAAAATTTAATAAAAACGACATTTTATTATTCACAGAAATCATTCCCTAGAATTAGTTAAGAATCAACTCTGCATGATTTCAAAAAATCTTCATAAATTCTTCGCTATTAAATAATTTCCATAAAATCTTCAATAATCAACTTTTCATAAAATCTTATACTTCTCATAATTTTCAAAAAAAAAATAACTTAATTTTCTTTAAATTCGTTAAATTTTTAAAAATATAATTAATGTAAATTAATATATTTAAATAAAGTTTAAAAATAAATAAATTTCTAACATAAATCCAGATCAATATCATCATCAGATGAATCGTCATCATCAATAGAAGTAGCGGCATTATCTACTATATCATCCTCAATAGAAGTTGGGACTTTATCGACTATATCATCATCAATAGAAGTGGGGGCATTTTCTACTATACCATCCAAAATAATTATTAGGTAAGTTGCCGGAATAATATCATCATCTGAAATGTTTTTTATATTTTAAAAATAAATAAATATTAAACTTACCGATAGATATAACATCATAAACATTTTCATTAATTGAAATGGGAGTATCTTCAATAATAATTGTTTCAACATTATTATTAATAATATCTAAAAGAATATTAATAAACTCATTTAATAAACAAATAAATTTTTAGCAAAAACGTCATCTAAATCCAAAAGATCCTCATTCTCGAATACATCGAACCAGTCGAAATTTACTAAGAAATTAATAGTAATAAATAATAAATAATAAATAAAAATTACCAATGGATGAAGTCAGAAGACTTCTTAAAATATTATTTTGTCCTGCCATATTGAAATTTTTGAATTAATTGTGACAGATTTTAAATTTCTCTTTATCTAAAGCTGTAAAAACACTTACTACACTACCTCTTACTACCTCTGCCTTTCCTGGTTCAATTATAGATTCTAAAGGTATATTTCCTTATGATTATGCCGCGTCTTTTCATGTTCTTGAAAATACTTATGAATTGCCTCCTAAATGGGAGGGTGTGACGGATGATGAGTATGCGACTGCTGAATTGGTTTGGATGCAACAAAACTGTGGTAATTTGCATGACTATATGATGCATTATTTAAAAGTTGATGTATTCCTACTCACTGATTACTTTCAGCAGTTCCGTGAAAAGGCCATTGCATACAATGGTCTTGAACCTTTAAATTTCTATGGTATTCCTGGAATGTCATGGGCGTCATCGTTTATGACATTAGATGAACCCTTAGAGCTTTTACAGGACATGAAAATGTTCAATTTTTACGAGGGAGGAATATGAGGAGGGTTAACGTTTGTAAACAAACACTATGTTGCTTCTTCAGAGGACACCGAATTGTTGCATATAGACATAAATAATTTGTACGGTTGGGCTCTTAGCCAATCTTTGCCGTATGCTGATTTTGTTTGGGTGTTTGATGGTTTGGATGATGTATTGAATGAGTGTATGAATGTTGCGGATATTGAAACCCTTCCATATGGATATACTATGGAAGTTGATATTGATATCCCTGAAAATTCCCATGATTTTTTAAATGACTTTCCGATTGTAGCGGAAAAGATGTGCCCACTAAATTTAAAAGTTGAGAAGCTAATGCTCACGCATTATCCAAAGAAGAATCATGTTCTTCATTGGAGGCTTCTCAGACTTTATCTTTCGCTTGGGGCTAAGGTTGTGAATGTACATAGATGTATAAAATTTACACAGAAACCTATTTTTAAAAATTATATAAATGCAGTCAGCAAGATGTATAAAGATTTATTTAAACTATATAATAACAGCTTGTAAGGTAAATCCGTTGAAAACCTTAAGAAGGGAATGAATTTGCGACTATGTAATTCATTTGAAAAGTTAATTACATATTCGTCAAAACCGGCATTCAGAAAAACCATCGAAGTTGATGAGAATCTGTTTGAGGCGCATCTTAATAAGGATTCAATATGTTTGGATAGGCCTAGTTACATCGGACAACCAGTAATAGATCTATCCAAACTACGGATGTATCAGTTGCAGTATATAGAGCTGCAAAAGTATAGAACTATTTATAATTGTGATATAAATTTAATTAACGGTGATACGCACAGCTTCTTTTTGGAGATAAAAATTTTAAAATTAGATATTTTATTAAAAGCGATGATTTTGGATGACCTTTTAGATACATCTAATTATGACCCCTCTCATCCTTTATATTCAAGACGACTAGCATCCGTTATAGGAAAGTTTAAGGATGAGAGTAAGGGGGGAGGGTATAGTGAGTGGGTTATAGTGAGTGAGCGCCCTAAATGTTATAGTTTATTGGGAAATAAGTCGACTATGAGGGCTAAGGGCGTAAAATTAGCAGATACAAATATAAATCATCAATCATATTTAGATTGTTACAATAATAACGAGATTATATCTGTAACTCAGACTAGAATAGGGTCCCGGAATCATCAGCTTTTCACTTTTAAAAATAGTAAAATAGCGTTAAATAACCACGATGATAAGAGGGCATGGTTGATAAAAATGTTAGTTTTGCCTATGGACACTATAGAGGGCTTGATGCAATTAATAGTGGTCATAGTATTACAAGAACACAGCAATTTCAAGATATATTCAACTAAATTCTGGCTCCTGAATGATCATCAATTTATCAGACGAATAATTATGTGAATTTTGTATATTATGGAAAAACTAAAATTGTACATTTACTTATTTTATTATGTTTTTGATTATTATTAGTTGCTTTTATATAAAGGGTTATAAAACATGTTCACAATAGTTAAAAGTAACTTGAATAATATTTCTTTAGAAACAAAATAGCATTTATTACATATACACAAAATGATACTCATCAATAATTATATCACAACTTTCACACCTATTAGAGATTTTAAAATACGATGAACAAATAATAATATGACCACATGGCAAATATAAAATATTGACTTTATTAATTAAACAATTTGAACATATAAAATATTGTTTTTTTATTTGATCCAGTTTATCCTTGATTTTTAATTCGATTTTATCTGCATTATCAATGTAGGATTGAATAACATCTCGATATTTGCCAAACCTGAAATCCATGCACATCCAGAATACATTAAGCATATTAATTTCTGTAGGATTTATGTTATTTAGAAATAATATGCAACTAGATAATTTCATTATTGACTTATAGATTTATTTATTTTTGGTAGTAATCATAGGTTTCTGTCAATAGTCTATCGATTATTAAAAAGTTCTGATTCCATTTAATTCTGAATTCCGGTATCTTAATTTAGAAGATTAATATAATTAATAATAATAATATTAATAAATAAAAACTTTTAACAATAATAATAAAAATAATAATAATAATAATAAAAATTAAAAAAATATATTAATAGTTAAAACATTACTTATAAAAATAAGTAATAGAATAAAAATTTTAATTTAAAAATATTAATAATTAAAACACTTCTTATAAAAATAAGTAGTAATTTTAAATTAAAAAGTTTTAAAAAAATAATATGACCTTGAGAAATTTTGAATGACCTTGAGAAAAATTATGATGACTCATCAAATGACCTTGATAAATATGATGGCTTACCCAACGACCTTGAGAAATTTTGAATGACCTTGATTTTTTTCGATGAGTCATGATCTTTGGTTGAATGACCTTGAAAAATTATTATGACTCATCGAATGACCTTGAATGAGTCATGGTCTTTGTCTTAATTTTTTTGTCCTTTTTGATTTAGCGTTGACACGATCTAGCGGTGACACATCCCACTAGTAGTATAATATCACCGATATTGAATTACAATCAATCACCGTTACTATAGATCTAGGAAAATGTATTAATCTATACAAATTGTCTCAACAAACCGATTGTATATTTGAACCAGAATTATTCTCTGCTTTGAGACTCTTACAATATAACCCACTATCTGTCAATGTATTTTCTTGTGGAAAAGTTGTTGTGTTAGGACTGAAAAATTTTGGTTACTTCTTCGCTGATAAACTGGTAAAGGATATCATGCAATTGATTGAAATTTGATTGGTTGAAATTTGTATATAATTATGTCATAATCATTTAATTTCATTTATTTACAACATCATGTCCCAACTTTCTAGCAACGGTAAATTATTATTTTACTTTTTTCAATTTTAATTCATATTTTAGAAAAATTAATGTCGATATTGATCACAAAAATGGATGAACTATTTCCAAATGTCCTGACCGATTTGATTTGTTGCGAGTCGGAAATCGTCCCGTTTAGAATATTGCTGGCAACAAAAATTGATCTGGAGTTGGTGCTTCAAGAATATCTACAGGACGTCCACCAAGACCTGCCAAAAGTTGATAATTACACAATTTCTGCATATGGATGCGATGCATGCTTGAAGCAAAGAAGGAAATACGTGATTTGGTTATTAAAATCTGAATTAAAGAAATATCATTACTCTACAATAGCAGATTGTGATTGAATGTTTTTTTTAGTCAATAAATGTTTTGAGTTTATTAGTTTTTATCTTTTTAGTAGTTTACTTTTATTGTGAAAATCGGAATAGTGATTTTTTTTAAATGCAAATAGCGAATTTAATACAAATTTGTTTATTTTAAAGAAAACAACAACTGATGTGCAATTTTAAAAAATGTAAGAATTTGATTGGTCACCCAATAAATAACAATATAAATAAATAACAATATCCAAGTGACTACTACTGCGTTTTCCATGCTCGTCAAGCTCAATTTTATGATGCTTTTCAAGAAATCATGTTCAAGGAGAATGAAAACTGGCATGCCACAATAAAGATTCAAGGATTTAAAGTTGACCATAACGATATATATTCACAAATATGGCGATTAAAACTTGCAAGACCTGCTCTTGGATTTTGATATGTTAATAAATGTATTTAACCAGATTTTGTTGTTTATTTTTAATATTTCGTTAGTTTGTCTTTTGTGTGTGTGATTGGTAAAACAAGTATAAAAGTAATTGATAATTTCATTTTAATCATAAAAAATGTACTTAATTCCGAGCGCAATTCAAGCTATGAACGATATTGAACACTGCTGCAAATAGTTATTATTATTATTATTTTACCTTTTTGCAGATGAATATTTAGAAATAATCAAAGAACGTCTCGAGTTCTACTATCCAACTATACAAGAAATAATCAGGGTCCAGCTAACATCAAATATTCCAGATTCGGTCATTAATCATACTGGAAAATGGATATTTAATGTTATCAATGAATTTTTATATGACATAAAATTAAATAGGATAATGAAGTATATGGACCAAATATCAATGCCTTGATGGGTGTCTTTGGTGTCCTGCCAATAACGTCAATATGTGAAATGGGCATTGAAAAAATTTCTTCGACAATATTATTTTAGTCAAATTATTTCTAATTAATAACAATTTTATGTTGTTGATTTGTTTTTATTATATAAATAATAATATTTTAGCTTTGAAAAATAATAGTAATAATAATAATAATAATAATAATAATAATAATAATAATAATAATAATAATAATAATAATAATAATAATAATAGTAATAATAATAATAATAATAATAATATTAATAATAATATTTTGATTAAAAAAATGTGGAAAGATCTTATAAAATAACCCTTACACACATTCACGAGGGATAAAAAAAATAAATTTTAAAAGTCAGAATAAACAAGAAGACACTTTAACAAAATCGGTTGTTCTGAAAACCGTCTGAAAAAGCAAAAGAATTGTCCGGAGATTGCTGGGAGATGGTAATTTAAAAATCAAGTAGGGAATATTATTTACAAGTTTTAGGAAAGGATAGCTATAAAATCGCTGACAAAATTTAATTTGACACAAAAGTTATTAAGAAAAATTAGGAGAAAACTACAAATGTGAAGAAAACAGAAATTGAAGTCAACAGGCGATTAGTAAAAATATATCGAGAAGATTCAACCAGAGACAGTCTAACAATTATTAAATCGAATTTTTGCTCACCAAGTACTGTCATAAGTCCTGAGTTTTGAGTGGTAAATACATTGCGTAGTTGAATTTGCAGAAATCTATTCGATTCTAATTGTAATAGACAACAAAAGTTGGTAATATCGAGAATCTGTTATTGTTGCAAATATAGCAAGACGCGCTTGGAGTCAGATCAATAATTAATATATCTTGATTTTACTGACAACCCAACACAAATAATAATAATAATGACATAATATTTTCTATAAAATTTGACTATGAATCAGAATACCTTAAATAAATCGGATTCATAGTAAAATTTTGTAGAAAATATTATGTCACCTATAAAGAAATCAGAGATGAAAAACAAAAAAAGTCCTTATAATAATAATAATAATAATAATAAAATATTTTATGAGAATAAATTCATTTGAATAACGATTTCCAGTAATCCAAATCTGAAAAGTCATGCCTCCCTTCTTTGATAAAATGTAATTTATCGAGCACGATTAATATTGATAAAATATTTTTATCATACAAACAAATTTGGTGATATTAATCAAAAAATCAAAATTTCCTTATCCCAATGAATGGGAAAGTATTTCAACATTTAAAATTTATTTGATTGGCCGAATTTCCACCAATTAGGTTTTAGTATGTATTTAAAGGTCAAAAAAAAAGATTTAAGAGTAAAATGAATGGGATTTATTAATCAAAATGGGTGTGGCAAAAAGTTTTCTTGTGTTTCATAAAAAATCTATTATTACAAATAAACAGAAACAATTTATCGATTCTACACCGGAAAAATATTTAATTCAATTGACGGATGAATATAAATTGTTGATTGAAAATTCATGGAAAAAGTTGAAAACGGATGTCGAATCAATGGGATCATTAATATTTTTACAGTGAGTTTCTTTTATACTTTAATATTTTATCACCTTTTTGTTTTTTTATTATCAATTTTTTTCTTCATCATTATCATTATTGTTAAAGATGTTTTAAAATAATTTTTTAAATATAAATAATAAATTATAATTAAATTAATTTTATTAAATAAAAATTTTCTTAGGAATAAAAAAGCTTTAAAGACTAAAAATAAAAATACTAAGTATCATACCAAGAAATTATTATTCCTATTATTGTTATTATTAATATTTATAAGAAAGCGTTTTCAGACACACGTTTAGCGATATATTTCGATAAATTTACTATCATCATCAGGCAAAATAAAAATCAAAAAATAATTCTATTTTAATTTCTATTAAAACAAACTATTATATTTTAATATCCTTTTAAAAAAGAAAAATTTTTAATTTCATTAAATTAATTTTTTATCTGTTAAATAAATTATATATGTTATAAAAGTTTATTAAAATTAAAATTTTAACAACAAACAATAACAATTTCAGTTATCCCAAATTTTTCAATCAAACTATTAAAATTTATTCAAAACAATCGTACACACAGCCTTTTGCACTTTAATCTTTGGTTTCAATTACCTTATCAACAACGCTTCACATATAAAATGCTCCAAATAATTATAAAAATATTTAATAAAACCAAAACCAGACCATCCTATTTTACTCATACAGCTTCTATTGTGTTCACTAATATTGATTTTTCTATTCAGTCTACTGTGTTCAAGAATTCGATTACAGAGATGACGGTTAGTCTCTCCAATTTGTGATATTACACCCATTACATGTAAATTGATAAACGAAATCCGAACACAATCCAACCAGAATCTTTAACTTAATAATGAACATATCGCTAACTTTAAACGAATTAGAATCGATCTTATAACAAATTAAGTTTCATCATTCTTTCATACAATATTGATATTCTTTACATCACTGTTCGATTTCAACCCACTAATCAAATTGCATTAAGACATTTTTAAACATGATCCTTAGAATTCTTATTGAATTTGTCAACAGTTTTTTATCATCATTAATAAAAATGATGTGAATACCCAGTCTTTATCTAAAGCTCGCCCAATTTATAAAAAAATCTTTTAATGAATTTGCAAAATTAGAAGATAAATACCATGAACGATAGATCAATCCTTTAACTATATTCATTTTATAATAAAATTCACAAAAACCTTCCGGAGAAGTTTAAAGACAAGTATCGATTGGTTTTCTATTAATCTATGTCTCATCTATGTGTTTATCGTTGCACTGGATTAATAAATCTAAGAATCTAATGGATGACTTTCTCTATATTTCAAATATGAATCCAATGTTGCTATGTAAACTGTTCGTAAATGCAAAAAACAAAATAAACAATGGGTTTGTCAAATTGGAAAAAAGTAATTTTCTTTTCTAAGCAAGTTAAAAGTATTAATGCTGTTGTTGATGATTAAGGAGAACCTATAGAAACTCCATATACTTACTGATTCGATTCATTACTGAAAAGTATATTGTCATTTGAAATAGCAAATTTCAGAAGTTTACAATATGTGATATCCAGAGACGTCAACAGTATCACCCACTTTTTTGGTTTGTTTTAAACCTTATGATGACAGTGAATATTTCGAAATATATCTTATAGTGTGTGCTTGAACGATACTTTCTTATAATAATAATAATAATAATAATAATAATAATAATAATAATAATAATAATAATAATAATAATAATAATAATAATAATAATAATAATAATAATAATAATAATAATAATAATAATAATAATAATAATAATAATAATAATAATAATAATAATAATAATAACAATAATAATAATAATAATAATAAAAATAATAATAATAATAATAATAATAATACTCCTTCTGTCCCAAATTATAGTATGCAATTATACACCATAATGATATATCAAATGCATATTATAATTTGGGACAGAGTGAGTAATTATCTACTAAATACAAATTTATTTAAAGGCAAAATCTGCCGTCTTACATCATTACCAATTATATCCTTACATGCTTCGATTTTATTTATTATAATTTAATAAGTAATTACTAATCGACGGTCATCCTACCATTTTTCATTCTGCAAATGCCTTATTATTTACATCTTTATATCTAACTTGAACTTTAACCAAACTTTATTTATTTTACTTCAATCCTTTTTGTGTTTTTTCCTTTTTTCCATGTGTTTATGCAGTTGTTTACAAAATGCGTTTCTCTGCACTTCATTTGGTCATTGTTTTTTTATTCTCAAGTAAATTCTAACCCAAACATAAGTAGTACGATGTGAGCCCGTCAGATACAAACCCCCTTGGCTTACGTAAAATTATATAATATCTGACCTCTGTCCACACTGTTACTACCTGAAGATTTACCTCTGTCCACTATGTTGCTACCTAGTAATTGAACTTTGTCCACTTTTACCAGGTGACCGCATGATTATATCACGTGACCACTGGTCAGTCACTACCCGGAGGCACACTTATATTATTCAAACTTATTATGTCACGCAGTTGTGGACCAACACACCTTGATGCCATAATTTACACACAACGACCTTCTAGAACCTACCGTTTTTAAACCAATCACATACACATTCTAGAATATTCCCGAAAACACACACACCAATCAATGATCACCGATCCTCACAGATTCACATAGATCAACACCCATCTACACCCATCATCGCCTAATACGCCTACAATTACGTCTACAACTAAGTCGTAGACTTAACAAAATCAATCACTAGTACTATTTAAAATTTTATTAAATATAATAAGTTTGTTTCACAGTGAAAAGAATATGCTTACATGAAGCTTGCAATTCATACTGCAATCTTAGCAAAGAAAGATGAATTCAAATGTAAGCTATCAAGTATTTGATCAATCAGTCTATTCTGCAATTGGCGTCTTCTGAATTTTCTTTTGCTTGATCTGATATTATGATTCATCGACGTCGTCATCCGGCATTGCAAATATAAATTTTGCAGTAATAAATACTACGAACTAAGCTCTGATTTGATTTTCTAAGTTTTCTAAATTCAATTGAAATTAAATGAAATGCTCCAATCATACAAGTGTAAAGCTGTACCTTATAATCAAGTTTGGCGACCTGTAATTCACTCTGAAGAAAGCTATATTTCTTAATATTTGCGTTATCAGTCAAGTCAAAATGTGAAACAGAATCTATTGGACACTTAATATCAATCATGAATATTCTTTTTCTTTCAGTATCAGTAATTATAAGATCGACACGTTGTTTTGAATTCAGGACAAGATAACACGATACAATTCATATTATTATTATACTGCTTGCTTCATATAAACGTAAGAGTTTCTTTGATCTCATTGATTTATATCATTGCATGTGACATATTAAAAAATTATAATTACATGAAATTTTCAATTGTTAATTATATTATTACATAAAAAATTATAAAATAATCATTAAACATATTAAATTAACATCTAACTCGTCTTTAAATAAATATTCAATCTTAAATTAATTTACCTTACAGGCTATTTTGTTAGTAGTATATTACGTAATAATTCTATCAAAATTATCATAAAACTTTATCAATTTTTATGAAAATTTAAGTTTATAACAATTAAAGTATATTGATATTTTATTTAGTTAAAAATAAGTCACTCAAAAATTTAATTTGAACACAGGATTTATAAAATTCAATATTTTAAGAAAATAATTCTATAAATTTTTCACATTTATTACAAGACCTGGGCTTCTAAATGCATATTACAAGCCCTGCATACACACACATATATATATATATATATATATATATATATATATATATATATATATATATTTAATAACAAATTTTAGTATAAATGTCCTTGACATTTGAGGAATTCAACATTACTAATAATTTATTAGTAGTAGTAGAGAATTTGTGATTATTATTTTGAATAATTTCCTAAATTTTATTTTCAGGTTATTTGCCGAAAATAAAGATTTAAAAAGCAATTTTAGATATTTCAAAGATTTAAGTATTGAACAAATCAAAGCAGATTCAAATTTGGCGGATCACGGGCTACGAGTCATGAGCTCTGTTGAAAAGCTAATATCAAGAATCCACAGTCCAGATAAGATGAGGAGCATGATCCAGGATCTAGGAAATCGGCATAAGGATTATGGTGCTATTGTGCACTTTGTCCCTGTAGGTTAAAACTTATTGACAATAATAAACAGTAAAATATTTATTTTAATTTGCTTCCGTTAATAGAAACTTAATTTGTTTTTGGTAAATGAACTCAGATTATCAGCACGAGTTTTATCTAGTGTAAATATTATAAATGAACATTAAAATTTATTATTTTATTTATAAATTAGCAAAAAATAAAAGTAATATGACTTAAAACTAGAACGCATCACTAGAAATTCCAGCCAAAAATATTTCATTCAAACAACATTATAAATAAAATCATAATAATTATTAATTAAATAGATTTATAAAACTTCTCCTTTCAATGACAATAAATTAGTAAAAATTTATGTAAAAGCGATATGTTATAATTATCATTTTGATTTAATCTACAAATTACATTTTCTAAAGTAAAACAAATGTATCCATTATTTTCAACAAAACTATACAATTATCCATTAAACATATCCCTGTCATGGGTCACTCACAATCAAGATTTGAAATGGGGCCCATAAGGAAACCAAATTTATTTTAATTTCATTTAAACAAACTCATAATCCGAAAAATGCTTTTAGTTAATTTAAACAAAGAATTCGTCAGTTTAACAATAAAATTAAAAATTAATCTAAGAAACAAAGCTTCATCCAATGTTTTCATGTTTGTGTTTACAGTATTTAGTTTTCATTATTGTTTTTATTTTATAGCAACAGTAATAAAGCAGTGATAATATTTGAAATTTACACAAGTTAATTCGCCTCAATGCTTTGAAGGTTCCAATGAGCCTCTTAATATAGCAATCAAAGAAAAACATATGAATATCTCATTCGTTTGCAGAGGGGCAGCAACATGGATAAACACGGTCTTCATTAATTTATACTTAAAAATTCCGATCTGAAAAATTACAATATTAATAGCAATCAAATTAATGAAATTGTGATAAAAAAATCAAAAATAAATTTAAAATAATAAAGATAATAAATTAAAATAAAAAGCAATTTTTTTAATTATAAAAATCAAGTAAAAATAAATTAACAGTTTATTCAAACAAATTTGATTTTGTTTAAATCGTTTCACATCGAGCAATCAAAGTACCGATTGATAGTTTTCCATTTTCTTTCAATAATAAGAAGGAATAGATTATCCCAATTTTGAAACGTTTCAAGGAACTCGGTATCAGACTCTTTGAAATCTTCGATCAGTTCACCAATAGAATCCCAGTCATTCTTAGAAGAATTGAATATCTTTGTTAGAAGGGAATGAATTTTCTTACAGTCTTCAAAAACACAATTTAATGAAAATTGTGCCTCCTCAACTGACCGATTAAACGCAAAACAGGTTTTGAAAAATTCTTCTTCTGATAAAAGACTATTATCCACTTCCAATATTAGGCTGTGATAGGAAACAAATGTGAATTCAAATGCCACAACAGCAAGACAGGCTTCGTTAACATCTGAAGAAATTGTTTTGTATTCCTTTAGAAATCGGTTTCGAAGAGTTTCGTAAGTCTCGTCATTCCTGTCTACAAGTAAGCATTGCAGAACTTCTATAATAAGATCTAAATTTATCACTAGAGACATTTTGAGGAGCTCATCACTATGTGCAACGATCGATCCCAGAGATATCTTGAACTTTGATACATCAAAACTTTTTATATGATAATTTTGATAGCTGGCTGGCTGAAGGTTTATAACGTTTATCAATGAATTTGATTGGTTGATGCCATCTATTGGACAATGACCCTGAAAAATCGTCCATTTTTCCATGCATTCGATGCACAATTTATGATGGTCACAATCGAACACGCCGAAAAATTTTGAATTTATGCATTTCCTACAAATCAGGCACTCTTCGACATTGTCAAATTCAATAACGGGACTCCTGCAAGCTGTTGGAGATTCATGGACGATTAAAATGTACATAAGGAAATGTAAAATTTCTTCGAGTGTTGAACACAATAAATGAATTGCTTTTAAAATGATCTCAAATAAAGCTTTGGGGGAATTTTCATCAATAGTAAGATCAAAAATGAAAAGCTCATCACAATGGCTAATGACATCAAAATATTGCTTCATGAGGATTGATGAGTTGACATTAAGACCTTCATTACGGAGTTGTACAAAATTCTTGTCAATATACGAATAAATCTTTTGAGCATTCTTATATTGAGGGATATTCTCTCTTGGTAAGGACTTGATTTCTTCAGAAAATCTCTCTTTTTTCTCGACTATAATTCTGGAAATTGCTTTGTTCTTTCCTTTTTCTTTTGCTGAGTTCTGGATAATTATATCCAAATTACTATAATAATTTTGGTACAATTCTAATTGTTTTTTGTAATTGGAAAGAACTTTCTTCGTAATTGGAATTATTTCAAATATATATTTCATGAGATCTTTATGCGTATCCTCTAATTCGTTCAGAATGATTGGCATTCTTAACTCATTAACTGACATGTTAGTAAGGAGGCCATCGCCATTGTGAATGGTTACTTGGTCAACTTGGCGTCTGTCCAATGGGCAACGGATATTATCTTGATTGAAATTAAATATCAATTGGGAATTACAGTCGCGACAGATTGAATGACCGCATGTTGTAAATTTCACAACATCTTTTAATTCTATATCATCATAACAAATCATACAACTTTCAACATTTTCCATAATTTTCAATAAATAAGATTATTTAAGTAAATTCAAACAATTAATTAAAATTCAATTAAAAAACAAATTAAAAAAGTAATTATTTTAATTTTTATAAAATTAATTAAAAATTTAAAATTTAAATTAAAATTATGATTTTTGGTTTTATTGTTTTCGCGATTTTATTTATTTGAACCATCCTAAACATTTTTAAAGATTCAAACACATTCAGTAGTAATTCTCTGGACTATATTAAAATTCTGACGCGAAAAATTTAAGTACTTTTGTAATTTTAAATATATGTGTAAATCTTTAATTTATTATTTTTATATCACAAAATTAAATTTTAAATTTATTTTTTAAAAATATTCCTGAATTACAAAGAAATATAAGAACTTTCAAAACCAAAATAATTATATGCATTATATATTTTATATTTATATAAATATTTTAAAGTATTTTAAAATATAATTCAATTAAATAATAATTTTATTTAATCCATGACAAATATTTGTTATTTAAAGTATATAATAAAAATAAGTCATTGTCAAAAATCAGCAGATTTGAGTATTATTCCATATTTGTGAATAAATTATTGGATTAATTGTTGGGAGTTTGAAATAAACATAATACTAAAATTTATTTTTTAAAACTAATTTCAGATATTTTATAAAACTTTATAAAATTATTAAAAAATTAAATTAAATATAAAACATTTGTAAAACTGATTTTTAAAAAATAATTAAATATAATTAATTAAAATTGAACTAATTAATTCCGTTCAAAATTATTTATCATTCGTTTTTTACTATTTATTTAGTCATATTGTAAATTTAGTTTATAATAAATATATTAATTACTTACAAATATTACGTTATTAATTCTTTTTTTATTGTAAATATTTAGGCGGACGGTTCATTGGGTGGACGATCCAGCAGTGAATGACAGCCTCGGCATGTCAAGTAATTATCCAGGACTCTACCGACCATGATATCACGTATAAAAACCACCGTTACTTACTGAATAGAAGTAGGACGACGAAAATGTATAAAAGACACGATACTGTAGCTTAACGTTGTAGTTAAATTTCCGGTAAGCATACTCTTTGGGTTCCCTCTTATAGGCGGGTTCGAATCTCAAAAAGAATTTTTTAATTAAACGATTAAAATTTATATTCCATGAATCATAGAAAACTTTTTTGAAAATATTTCATGGAAGGAAAGAAAATTTTTTAATTATAATATATTAACCCTAACTAGCCCTACACTGATTTTTGGGGGGGTTACCCATACTACAATTAACTAAAATATTTAAATAATATAAATAAATTATATATTTTTCCTGTGAATCGTCCACCAATGAAGCGTCCTAATTATGAAACGTCCGCCGATGAACAATCCACCGATGAACCGTCCACTGATGAATCGTCCGGATACCATATTTAGATATACGAATCATTGTTTCAATAATATAAACAGAAAATTTCCTCTATTGTAAAGCGTCAAACAATTTCGTACAAATCATCTTGATTATAATTCGCTGTTAATATTCATTTTACCATCAATTGTTAGTTGGAAAACTTTCAGTGATATTTGTTATCGGTTGGATTTTTATCCAGTTAAATCTCTGCGGTAGTAGTCCAGATTTTCCAAAGATATTGTGTAGGCCTGTATCTGTTGGCTTCCTATATATTTCTGTTTCAAAACCCTTATCCGTTCTTTCTACTGATAAATCAAAAATGGAAGAAATGAATTAATTCATATATCAAAATCGTTAATAAAATTTTCATCCATAAATTTAAACATTTAAAATAAAATACAAAAACAAAAAATTTATCTATAGTCAAAAATATTTGCAAAGACACAAAAATTTCATCAATGTTTCAGTTAGTATTGACACAATAACGGTACAGAATCTCTTTGTAACCCTTTGGTTGTCCAAGCCTATTTCGTCGACCAATTCTTAGTTCTTTCTAATCATATGTGATAAACGGGTTACACTGCCAAAGAGTATATAAAAGGTATATTAGGTTTAAGAGGAAGTCATCAATGTTTATGGTTATGGAAACCAAAAGACCTTTGATATATTAGTATCCAGAATTTTTACCATTGACGTTGAAATATTTGCTTCTGTTGTGAAGTTAGAAAATGGAAAAATGTCCCTTCAGCATCATCATCATTCAAACAATTATTCCTCTTAAATTGTGTATACTGACTATCTGAATTTTATAATTTTTCCTTTTGCCATGTACTTCCAGATTAACCTTTTCTTGGCCACTGAGCCCTGCCATATAAACTCAACACTCCTGGCCATCAATTGTTTTTTGAAAGTTAAATGAAAATATTTAAATGTCTTTTATATTTATACACAAAGTTGTAAAAAATCTTTGAAGAGTTTATTGAAAACATAAAAAATATCTTTCCATTTATTTATTTATAATATTACCAATCACTGCTATTCCGAATCGCATTAATAATACAAAAGATTGCACAAAAAATTTAAATTAATTAAATTTTTTAAAAAATCTAACAAAATATAAAAAATGTTAAATATTTTTCACAAATTTAAAAATTTGTTAACAATAATTTTATATATATTTCAAAAGAATTTCAAAATAAATGAATTTTTTAAAAATAGGGTTGATTAAAATAAATTTTAAACATATATTTTAATGATATTTTAATGGCTAATTTGTTTGATTTTTAATGTTTTAAAAGCCATCAATATTTAAAAAAAATTTAATTGTACTTTGACAACATTTCTTAGCTAATAAATTCATAATTTCTTGCCTGACTGTCAGAATTAAACGTAAAGATAAAAATAAAAATAAAATTTAAAAATTGCTGCAGAAAACAATAAATAAATACAGTTTTGCCCATTCAATTGTTTGGAATTGGGAACTCATGAGATATAAATACATTACAGTTATTCATAAAAGTACAAATAATAATAATAAAAAATAATGATTTTTTTTATTATAATGATAACAATAATAGTAATAATAATAATAATAATAATAATAATAATAATAATAATAATAATAATAATAATAATAATAATAATAATAATAATAATAATAATAATAATAATAATAATAATAATAATAATAATAATAATAATAATAATAATAAAAATAATAATAATAATAATAATAATAATAATAATAATAATAATAATAATAATAATAATAATATATAATAATAATGTGCCAACATAATGAATTTGTTTATGTAAAATGCGGTGATGATAATTTACATTAAATGTCTTTAATGAATATTATAGCATAAATTTTCTGTTATCAAAATGATAAAACAATATTAAATGATATTATTTATATTTATTGGAAATTATTTTCCAATAATAAATAAACTCACAATTTCTAATGTTATTTTTGTTGATGATACCTAAATAACTAAACAAAAATAATTATTAAATGCTTAAAATGATTTGGGGTAATGATGATAAATGAATGAGGTATTGTTCTGGAACTCAGTAAAATGCGAGTGGAAAAGAGATATCGAAAAATGAGAAGAGAATAGAAGAAAATCAATAAAGCAAACAATTGATTAAAAGAAGCTCATTCATAATTAACAAATATAAGTTCAAAAGAAGAAAACCAAAAAACAAAAATAAAGTCAAAATTATCTTGATATCTCGAAAGACTATTCGAGATAGGAAAAAAAGAAAAGGCATTGGGAAGCCGGGAAATTACATTGTCAGAAAAAAATATTTATCTTAAAAACTGTCAGAGATTAGAGCATCCAATGAAATAGGTTGGAAAATAAATATTTATCAATATGTGCCATTAGATGGAAAAGTATAAAAGCTAGGCACAAGCTAGTACAGGACAGAAGAAAAAAGCTGAAGCCAAGTGGAGAAAAAAAGCGATTAGAGAGAAATTAGACAGAGTTCGAAGAATAATTGGAAAGGAGAAAATTACAGAAAACTATTGAAGAAAGGTATTAAAGAGAAATTTGAAGAAAACTAGAAGTTGAAACATTAAAGAGAAGTTGAAATCAAGAAAAAGAAAAATTTGAATCAAAAATTAAGCGATACGAAAACGAAAATAATAAAGAAAGTTGAAAAGAGACAAAGCCGAAATTGTGAAAAGGAAATAAAGTGAAATCAAAGCAATCAAATTTATTGAATAAATTCGAGTCAAAGCAAAGCAACTAAATCAGACCTATCGATCTCAGAAACCCGTCATAGTAGTCAAGTGATTGTAAAATCCAATTGAGCTGAAAAGTGCTATTCTTCCCAAAGGGTTGTAATAAGCACCAAGTTGTAATTGTAAATGACACAAAGATAATTCTGTGTCATTTTAAAGTGGTGATAAAATGTGTTAATCAATAAAGTTTATATCGTTTGGAGTTCATTTTTGTTTTTAAAAAGCACGCTTGGAGTCAGATTGGCAATACATCCTATTTAAATTCACCGAAAACCACAACATTTTCATAATTTTTATCAAATTTTGTTTAGCTTTTTTAGTATTGCTGTGTTTGGGATTAGTTTATTTTATTCATATCAATGGTAGTTTTCTTGAAATTTCAGAGATATTTCATATACTATATGGATATTAATATATTAGTAATAAAATTTACTAATTCATTTTATATCATCTTAATAATATGTGTAGAAAAGGACTTTGAAAGCATCACAATCCAATAGTTGAAGTCTAGAAATTACACCGTAGCTCGTTGGATTGCAATACAAATGCATGATTGCGATTGGATAAAAAACAAAAAAAACACACTGACTTAAGTTTTATTAATAAACTTGTAGTTTTCCAATAAACTAAAATTTTTAAATTCTCATATTATAGAGCAAAACTTTCTAAATTGGCTTTTTATAATTTTATAAAAGATTCTGTATTCTTTAAGTTTTTGGTTAAAGTCAGAATAGTCGAATATGGAAGTCAAAATCGATGACTTGATATAAAAATCCCAAAAAACTCTTCGACAATTTAATTCAAATAATTTTTGGGAAAAAGTAAATAAAATAACTAACTTCATTAATTGTAAAATCTAATAAAAGTTAGTTATTATAAATTAGTAATGAACATTAATGTATTTGTTTAATTAAAATGATTCCCAAAAAATGTTTCGCCTATTTTTTTAGGATTTAATATTGTCAGCTATTTTTTTGTTCTACAGTTTCGACGATTTTTTCGCGTTTCAACAATGGCAACGATTTTAACCAATAAAGTTTTTTTTCTTTGGCGAATATTTTTTTGGCTTCCATAATCGACTATTCTAACCCTCACGAAGTTTTTTAAGTTTATATTTATATTTATTATTATTATTATTATTATTATTATTATTATTATTAGTTTTATTATTAGTTTTATTGTTTTTGATTATTATTATTAATATTTTTTTGCATATTTTCAGATGGTGGGCGAGCGGTTTTTGAAGATAATAGAGCCGAGGCTCATTGAACATGATATGTGGTGTGAGAAAACGGAAAAGGCTTGGAAAATTCTCATCAAATATCTTTGTACTGAATTGATGACCTCTATGACTTCCTAAAATACAAAATATATAATTATATGGTTATTTTGTTCTAGGCATTGTCAAATGGAAATTATTGACTAATTATTATTTCAGAAAATGATAATATTTTTAACAATAATGTTTAGTCTTCATTCAATAACCGGACAATATTAATTACCAATAATTAATAATTAAAACAATAAATCAACACGTCGCAACTGTAGAATGAAGTTTTAACACCAACAGCGGATAAAATCGTATTTATAAAAAACATTTGTATATTCAAAATTTAGCATTATACAAATGATTTTGACTAATTTTTACAAGGGGTGCCTGTCAAAGTAAAGTAATGCACGAATATCCAGGAATTTATGTGCGCCCATCCAGTCTTGTCCTTATTTAATTCATTTTATTGACAGCTAAATATAGGTTACCCATGATTTTCCACGAAGAGTTAGGTCTTCCAGTCTCTCATCACTGTCATCCAGTCTTTCCGTTTTTTATTGCCTTTTATAGACACTTACATCAAGCTTAATCTTGAATTTCGAGCTATTCCAGACCCATTTCAATGAAGAAACAAGCCTTAAATTCATGTTTTTCATTATTTTGGTCCATTAAAACACAAACGACCCTGACTTATTACGTATTATGATCTTCAAAGGACCTTGTTCCTAAAAATGGGAGGGGTGGTGGGCTAGGAATCTCAAAGTATGCTACTGAAATAAAGTAAATTGTATTTGATTTGTATCGATAATAATGCTTAAACTAATAATATTTATTTTTCTAGATTATGCGATTGGAAGCACTATAAATGAAATGACATTTGAATGTTCCGGTTTGGAAAGTAAAAATTGAGTTTCTGATCAAATAATTGAGATCAGTCTACTATAAAACTTAAATATTTGTTTATAATCTCAACTTTTGATGTGACTAAATTGTTTTTTTAAATCGTCATTCCCACGTATGTTTATTAAAGTGCTTTCCTTTTCGGTTGATTATCAATTAGTATTCACATAATTCATGAATTGAAAAAATATTCTGATTAATATTCTCCAGGTTTCTCAAGCACTAAAATACTTTGAAAAATGATTAAAGGATCATTAAACTCACTTCAGGGAGACATCAAGTTTCTTACACGATACTGGTGAGTGTCAGTTAAGCTCTAAATTCGTCTGTCATTAGAAATTTCATTTTATCACTCAACACAAATTTTAACTGAGATCATATTGAGATAAAATCAAAAGTTTTGTTTACAAAATTGCATTCTTTCGGGAACAAGGAGAGAATGATCTCAATCCTTCATCAGTTTTAAATTGAAATTCCATCATACCAGTCGTATAAAATTCAAGATTAATGTTTTCCATTTCAGTACCCATAGAGAGTAATCATATATGTTAAGACAAAGGTGCGCAAACTAGGGAGCGGGCCCACGGATTGAGGCGTGTAATAATAATTTTGGGGCGCAGAAAATTTTAAAATGTAATAATTCTTTGTTTCCAGAAAATTTTAAAATTGTTAGATTTTACAAACGAAGTATGGTTTTTTCGTTGAATATTTATTATTGTTGTTTTGTTAAAGTATTAGAACTGTTATTTTCATAATATTTAATTTGTTCAATTTACAAGAGATAGAAAAATACACTTTGTTTATTTTAAAGATGTTTATTTTATTTACGTCTTTTTTATTGTGGCGTTATGATTTTTTATTAAGTCAGGGCGCCAAAAATAAACATGTTGAAAATGGAGGCGCAACTTAAAAAGTTTGCGGAAGCCTGTGTTAAGGTAGTGAGTTCTAGATTAGGCGTAGAGACTCACAGCATCAGTATTGCAGGTGATCATCTGATTGATGTCAGCTATCTAAAGAAATTTCATGTGTTGAAATGCGGTGGATATCATTCAGGTGTTGATCAGCATCCGTAACAAGGACATAGAGCAGTGGGGGATGAGTTCTTTAGTTTTTTCATTCATCCTCGCATTTTTTGTTAGATAAAAATAACATAGTAATAACATAGAAGCATGCACAAAAAGAGCACGCATATGCAACACGCATTTATATGACATGTATATCACTAAATGAGTTCATAAATAAGCATCAACAAGCCATCAGGAGCTCCAGACATTTTGACAATCAAGGGATATGGCGATCACCATTAGGTGCCATGTTGGTTTCATATATCTTCTTGGTTATTGATAATAGGATTGTTATGAAAATTTTTATTTTGTGTTTTTATATTTTACCCGCCCGCGGTTTTGAGCCGCGGTTATGTCCTTGGCATTGCATTTTACACATGGCGTTTTATCTTTTAGTCAAATTCAAGCTGTTTCTCTCTACCTTGTACTAAAAGTTGGCGACTACAATCAAGAACCATATTCATTTTACATTTTAATCTCGAGTGTATAAAGATCTTATAGGCAGAAATTTTCTGGAAAGTATAAAGATTGGAGTCAAACATTAATCTGGTACCTTAAAACGCTAAACTGATTCTCTTATCAACGTCATGTGTTGTTTAAGGAGAAAAGTCAACACCAAGGTAGCAGTAAGGGTTACTGTTGTCAACTCTAGGAATCCTCTCATTATAAAGATAGGCATAGTTAACATTATTAGTTAGATCCATTTAACCAAACTTGGAAGGTTTAAACTTAAGATTTAATAAAGACACACATTCAACAGAAGTTTTCAGGGATTTGAAAGAGAGACAAATGAGAATCAGCAATCAGGACTATATCATCAGGGTAAGCAAGAATGTCAATGCTATAATCATCGATCGTAAAAGAATGTTTTTTAAGACTGTCTTTAAGATGAAATCTATAGTCAAACAAAAAGGGTCGTAGATAAAGGGCATCCCGTTTTAACTTTTTTTAAAACATGCTCAAGGTCATTTTTTCTCCTTCACAATCAATGAAAGTGTTTATCTCAATATACATATCTCTAATCAGAGTAATAGTGTTCTGACATCATACCATTTGAGTAAGAGTATACCAGATCATATCATGAGGAAAAGACTCAATATCAAATCAAATGAAACGAAGTTTCTTTTTATTACGTAAAGATTATTTTATAATCAAGCAATTTATCATCAAATATCCATTGAAAAATTTTATCGTTTAAGAGTGTAGCAAATTTTCTAAAAGCAGTTCCCAAGAAACAGCCTAGTGGAATTTTTCAGCTTTTCCATGTCTTAAGATAGCTTTGTTCTGAAGGCTTTCTAGCTTTCTGGCTAGTGTAGTGTTCTAAGAATATTATTGCACACAGCAGCAAGAAAACGGAGGTCAAGAGAAATAATTTTAAGCCTGTTAAGAACGGGCTTCAAATTTAGGGCTTGAATGAAAAATTAATTTTTAGGAATGATTGTAATTTAAAAATATCAAATATTTATTGAATGTTTGTGTATTAATATTTCCTATTCAATTGTTAACTCATGCTTACTAAAATATCCTCAAAATAACACTAAAAAAATTTATGATAAAAACCAACTTTAGATCGTATTTTTAATATAGAATTATTTGTAAATTTTTTTAAAATAAAGTTTAAATTTTATTATTAATTAGTTTTGATCGATGTTATGAATTTGAGAAATCAAACTGCTAAAATTGTGACCACGATGGCCACCTTTATCAAGGTACTGAAAACTTCGAAATGGGAGCTGATATTGAAGATTTAATCAAAGAAGCAGAGAGATTCTTCGAATTAATGTCAATTTCTTGTGATTCTAAAGGAAGATTTATAAAAGCTTTCTTATCAACCGAGGCAATCAAAAAATATGACAGCACCGACGAGAAGCAGATTTATGTGGAGAGATTGAGATCAGCTTTCAGAAAACCAATGAATTTGATGGAAGACTTAAGTGAAGCTCTTGAATACAGACAAGAAGATTTGGTCGGTGATTTTTGTGAGAAAATTGAGAAATTATCTAAAAGAATTCTGAAACATGAATTAAGTAAAGAGGAGCTAAAAAATTCTTTATATTCAATGCGGTGGGATATCAAGATTTAAAAATAGATTTAATATTAAACAAATATAAATCGGTCTTAAACATAAAAAAGAGAATTAATTTGCACGAAATTCTAAATAAAGAATTAAATCAAAGCAATAGCTCGATGGCAGTTATGGAACCGATAAAATATACACACGATATAGTCAGAAAGACATCAACTATTCTAGCACAACCTATGCCATAAAAACACAATTAAGTTTCGAACAGATATACAATTGGCGAATCTAGACAAAACAAAGAATACCCGAAGAAACAATACAATTTCAACAAGCAAGTTGTACAGAGTAATATCGGCAAAATTTGAAATGCTGGACATTTTTTGAAGAAGGTCATAAAAGAGCAGAATGTTCAAATGTTAAATGTCACCATTGTCATAAAGCAGGACATTTTAAGCACCAATGCTTTCAGAGAACTGAAAAATGGAGAGACATGACCCAAAATACGCAAGAGTAAAGTTCCAAGATAATGATCGAAATAGCAAAGACCGGCAATATCGAAACCAGTTGAAGCAAAGGACGACGACGAAGAGGAACATGGAAACCAATACTCAAATGGATATGCTCCACCGCGGGAGGAGATGATTGAAGCACTGCAGTAAGTATGAGTAATATATTGAATAAGGAATTGTATGATGATTGTTTGTATGATGATTGCTTGCATGCATTGAATGATAAAAAATATGAATACATAATGAATAATGGTAATTGTAAATGCTTGCCCGATACAAAATTTTATGGTGAGTGATGTAAAGATGAATGGAGATTTGATGATTTTGGAGAGGTCCTAGAATACGTTTTTAATATTAATAATGTAAATAATGATAATTTAATTAAATATAATAAGCTAAATATTAGACTAAGTGTCACAATATTGATAAATAATAGCGAATTGTGTAGTTTGCTAGACACAGGGGCAAATATCAGCGTGATAGATGAAAGTGTATTAGATAATATAGGGAATTTTAATATAGAAAAATGCTTTGTGAAATTGAGATGTGCAAGCGAGTCACCAGTGTCAATAGTAGGAAAGTTAAATATTTTAGTTTAAATAGTAGAGATACGAGAATGATTGAATTTATTGTGGCCAAAGTAATTTCACCAAAACTGATAAAAGGAATAGACTTCTTGAGAAAATTCGATATAATGTTAAACACGAAGAGCAGTTTGTCAAAGAAATATGAAAACATAGCAGGAATAACTCACATAAAAGAACAGAGTGAATCTAACCAGTGTAAAGACAGCAATGTTAGAGAAATTTGCAGAAAATATTATTTCATTTTCATGAAGCATAAATGGGATGTGGGTATAACAAATTTAATAACACACGAAATTTTAACAACAGGAAGACCTATTGCGATTAATCCAAGGAGATAAACAGCTTATTTAATTGAAAAGATTGATGAAAACATAAAAGGGATGGAAAAATACGGAATTATAAAAAAATGTAAGTCGCCGTGGAACACACCTTTAGTATGTGTGAAGAAAAAAGATAAAAACAATATACGAATATGTTTAGATTTTAGAGTTCTAAATAACGTCACAGAGAGACCAATATTTCCAATCCCGAATACAAATGAGATATTTGAATCACTGTGTGGTGCGAAATATTTCGGCACTATCGATTTGGGTAACGCATACTATCAGATAGAGCTGGACGAGGAATAAAGACTCAAGACAGCGTTCTTTATTAAGAATAAACAGTATTGCTTTAATAGGATGTCGTTTAGGATAGCAGCTCCGGCAATTGTTTTTAATAATTAATGAATATTGTGTTAGGCGAAATTAATTGGCAAAAAGTGGTAGTTTATTTGGATGATATTCTGATATTTTTAAAAGAACTAAAGGAGCACTACGAAAATATTGAAAGCGTTTTTATGAAAATAGAACCAGCAGGATTAAAAATCAGTCCGTCTAAATGACAATATTTGAAAGACGAAGTGAAATTTTTGGGACATATAATAAGTAAAAAATGGAGTCAAAACGGATAAAGAAAAATTAAAGCAGTAAAGAAATTCCCAAGTGTGTTAAGAAATTGAGGAGTTTCTTAGGATTAACCAATTACTATAGGAAATTTATAAAAGATTATACAGAAGATTCAAAGCATCCAAAATAATTGTGTGGAAGCAAAGAGAAAAAATTAATTTGGACAGATAAATGTGAAAATTCATTTACAAAACTTAAGAAGAAATTGGTTAATGCGCCAACATTAAAGTTTCCAGATTTTTCAATAACATTCATATTGGATACAGATGCTAGTTTCGAACATATTGGTGCAGTTTTATCACAAATATATAACTGTGGATAAGAAAGTTTTATAGCATATGGATCACATGTCATGTCAAAACATGAATTGGAAAAGAACTGTTAGTAATATATTATTTTACAAACCATTTTAAACATTATCTTTATGGGAAAAGATTTATACTATGTACGGACCATAAAGCGATAACATATATGATAAAGACAAAGGAAACTATCACCCCACAATTCCAAACATAGATCAACTATTTAAGCTGTTTGGAAATAGAATTTCAATTTAGGAAAGGAACAGAATAGTGTAATGCAGATGCAATGTCTAGAAGTGAATGTATGATGTGTGTTCAATGCCAAACCATCTATTCTAATCCAAAAATAGGAAAGCTGAAAACGAAACTTTTGGTAATAATGACAGAAAATACGGAACAAGAATAACAAATGAATTCCGAAGAAATCAAAGAAATCATAAACAATGTTAAACAAAAGAAAGACAGAATATTCCGAATAAATGAGGAAATTGTAATGACAGAAAACAATCGAATATGGATTCCAGATGTAAAAAAAATTAAATTCATTCATAATTACCTTAAAAACCGTGTCATACTGGACCAATGAAAATTAAGAAATCTGTGTCTAATAACTTTGCAATGAGAAACATGAAACGAATGATTCAAGACGTAGTACAGAGTGTAAAAATTGTCAAAAGAGGAAAGTTACAACGACAAGAACTAAAGAAAAGACATTGGAAATGTCAAAATCAAATTTATTTGAATCAATATTTGTAGATTTTTGCGGCCCATTAAAAAAAACTCAGTATGGAATGAAATATATACTGGGAATCATCGATAGTTATAGCAAATACGTTGTGCTTCAAGCAGTAAAAACCCAGGATGAGGAAACCGTATTTGAGAAAGTATTTGAGAGTAAATCTATGAATAATTTAATGAAAGAGCACAACATTAAAATACTATTTTCCAGTCCATATCATCCATATCAGCAAACGGCGTAATCGAAAGAAAATTCAGAACTATTAGAGACGCTATCCATATATCCCTTAAAGATTGAGATCACGAGAAGAAGGAGATATAGTGTTAATGAAGAGAAATGATCACAATAAAGAAGATGATATGTGTTGGACCTGCGAAAGTAATAAAAATAATACACAGAAGAGCTATCAAGTCGAACTAGAAAATGAAAGGATATTTATACAAAATATAGAGTGGCTAAAGCCTTTTAAAAAGGGGGATGTGAGGATAATTAAATAGAAGAGTTAATGTTCATGTTAAAAATATCTAACGAACTATAATAAATTATAATAATAAATTTACTTAAGTTTAAAGTTAAATTATGGAATGATTATATTGCTTTATTGTAAAATTAATTTTTGGAACGTTTTTAATTTAAAAATATCTAACGAACTTTAATAAAATTATAATAACAACTTAAAATAAGTTTATACGGATATAACTTGTTTAATTCGATCCTAGTTTAATTCGATGTTCCTCTTTAATTCGATTTTTATATCGGTCACTTGATATTTTCATTAAAAATTACATTGATAATACTGTATTATTAATACAATTACCTTAATAAATCGATCCCTCTTTAATTCGAATTTTTTTATTAAAAAAATCAAATCAAAATACCCGTTTAATTCGATGTCATTTTTTAGAATTAATTTAAATTTTAAAATATCATTTGGATTTCAAAATGTGACGAAATATAAAATACAAAACTTTAACTTTAAATCAAAAACTGTCTGCCATTAAAGAAATTGACGATGGACAAAGCAATAAAAAGGTTGCAGAAAAGTACGTTGTTCCAGCAAATACATTATCAACAATTTTTAAGAATAAAGAAAAATTAAAAAATGTGCTACGTGATAATCCATTCTTAATAAAAAGAAAAAGAATGAGGACAGGAAAATTTGATATGGTAGATAGTGCTGTCAGTTGCGTCATTTCATAAGCCAGAAATAATAATATTCCTATAAATAGAAATATGCTTAAAGAGAAAGCCAAGCAATATGGATTAGCATTAAATTGTGATACGTTTAGAGCTAGTAATGGATGGCTCGATGGTTTAAAAAAAAGAAATGGAATAAAATGGGGTTGTTTGACTGGCGATGCAGCAGGTTGCAACAAAAATGTAGCAAACAATTGGATTAAAACTATATTGAAATCACTTATTCGGATCTACAAAGAAAATGATATTTTTAATGGGGATGAAACCGGTATTTTTTTTAAATGCCTTCCGGGTAAATCATTTGTGTTACAATGAGATAGCTGTCAAAAAGGCAAGAACAGTAAGGAAAGAATAACCATAATGCTTTGTGCTAATATGTCAGAGACCGAAAAAATTAAACCGTTGGTTATTGGCAAGTCCATATTGTTTTAAAAATGTCAATTCACTGCCAGTGGATTATGATTATAACAAAAAGGCGTGGAAGAACTCATCCATTTTTGCTATATGGTTAATGAAATTGGATGTAGAATTTGGGAAGCAAAATCGGAAAGTTTTGTTTTTCTTCAATAATTGCTCAGCCCATAGAAAAGATGATCTTAAATCCAAACTAAATAATATCCGATTGGAATTCTTTCCTCTTAACCTAACAGGATTCAGACATCTCTCCTATAACAATCAAAAACTGTTTTAGGCAGTCTGGATTTTATGATGACGATTTCAATAATGACTATGATAATATTCCATTAATAAATATTATTGAAGTAACAGAAATAAACTATATTTCCCTGCGGCTAATATCCAATTTCAGAGAGGAGTTTACGGATTATCTGGATTGTGATGTTAATGTTGTGTGTGGGGATATTATGGAGGATGAAGATTTCATTGAAAATGTACAGAATCAATCAATGTCTATCAGTAATATATCTGAAGATAGCATTGATAGGGAAGTGGATGAAACGAAGTTGTATGATCGACTGTATTCGAAAGTTAAGAAATGGAATGTTACAGCGATCTTCTGTACCATAAAGATTTTTTAATACGCTCAATGAAATGGATATTTTTTTTAGAAAAGGATTGAAAGTTTGTTTTCTGGCAAATTATTTTTAATTATGTACTTTTAATAAATTTGTTTTAAAAATGTCTTTGTAATTTTCCTACTATGGTGTAATAATATTATTAAACTTAGTAGTCACAAATATAAGAAAATTTCCCTGTTTAATTCGATTTCCTGGGTAATTTGATTAACTTTTAAGGTCTCTTGAAGAATCGAATTAAACAAGTTATACCCGTATTTAAATTATGGAATAATTAAATTTCTTAATTGTAAAATTAATTTTTAGGAATGTTTGTGATTTAAATATATTAAATATTTATTGAATGTTTGTGTATTAATATTCCCTATTCAATTGTTAATTCATGCTTCCTAAAATATCCTCAAAATAAATACTTAAAGCATTTATTATTTATTAGTTTTGATGGATGCTAATAATTTTTATTATTATCATCATTATTTCTTAAATCTGAATTCTTATAAGTAATCATAAATTTCAAAATATTAATGATAAATTTTGTCTTATCACGATACCCCACGAAGCAATTATCCATGAATTTGACATAATTTTAGGATAAAATCCTCTCTTTCTCCGATTTTTTGCACGTAACAATGGAAAATTGTTATATGAAGAAATGATTACGAATTTTTGGACTGGTTTTACAATACGAATTACTCTTATTCTTGATTAAGATTTGTCCAAATATTCTTTTTTCATTAAAATAAAATTTTTCTGAATATGGAAATTTAATATTTTACAATTTTTAGTTATGACACTGAATTTATCAACATTTAGACCTATCTGAACCTCTCGGTGAATCGTGATTTGTGTTGGATATTAAACAAAATATTGATCGATAGTCTAAAAATAAAATGAAGATAATTGAAAATAAAATATTTAACTGATATTAAATATTTTTAAACCAAAACACAAAATGTCAGAATTTGATTTTAGTCTTTCTTTTCTTTTATCATGTGAGGACATCAGTAGATAATAAACTGATGCATTAAAATTAAATAAGGCTGAGGATGATATTCAAGGTAAATTCTTTGAAGATAAATTTGGCGAAGCAAGAATAGATTTGAGTTAATCTTCAATAAGAAACAAATTCAAAATGACTCCTCATGGTCAATTACCAACAAATGAGATCTGACAATAATAAAACTTTATTTATAACATAAACATTTTTCAACAGATTTTGAAGTAGAAATAAACAACCAACCGAAATCGATGCTCGAATGTGGAATTATAAAATCAGAGATCTTGAAAACAGGAGTTTGACTAAATAAAATATTACAAATAATGCTGGTTTTCTACAAATGGTCCATGTAATTTCTTATCTTTCAGCTTCCTCAAAACTAAAAGTGCGCTGAATGATGATTAGAGGTATACAAGAAATATTTGAATCTAAAAGAAAGTAATTAGGAAAGGTTTCTGGATTACACTAAATACGATACTATTAAACATTTATTGGAAATATTTACAGATATTAGAGGTAACGTAACAAAAACGTAACAAAAATAACACCAAGCAATTCAGAAAGCTGTCCATAAAATAAAGCATAAACAAAAGATTATTATTCCAAAAACGACAAACAATATATAAGCCTCAAGGATTCCTCGCTACTCGCATATCCCAAGCCCTGCAGTTATTTGGAACTAAATGTAAGTCTAGTCCCGTTTACTCTTTTCTGCCTTGCCGTTTCAAATCCCAAGTTTTAGTCTATAACATTTTTATAATTGAGGGGAGGCACGATGTTATATCTACGGAAATTATTTAGTCGGCACATTGATACTCAGCAACTGGTCCATGTGAGGAAACATTTCCCCTTTTTGAGTGACTGTTTCTAGATATTAAAAAGATGAAAAAAGACGTTTATTTAATCGTGCATGAAATACGCAACCGTTTCTTTACAATAAAATAATTAAAACTGACTGCAAATGCTGGAAAGACCAAAATATTTTTGCTTCTTAAATTTCTTAAATTTCTTCCTATTATCCGGAAATCTTTTATTTACTTCAATAGAAATTAAAAAATAATAAAGTTCGTAATCATTTATATCTTCATTTTTTCACCATTGACTTTTTATCAATTTTCTTTATTATTATTTTTTTACAGATTATCGATTAAAATTAAACCGAAAATTTATCTATATGAAAAAAAGAATTAAATTAAATTTTATAAAGTTAAAATATTAAAATTTGATTTTTTTCGCACTTTTTATGAAATAAATCTTATTGCGGAAATTAATTCTCTTAAAAATGGATTGGATGTAACTGGCAACCACGCCGAAACTAAGAATATCAACGCAGTTTACAAGACAACAAAATTATTAATGAAATGTTTACCAAAATCATGCCAAGATATGCTTACACTAAACACTACGACAATGTGGGAAACTTCAGAGAATCATAAACAACAGATTCCAAAGTCAAAACGTGGTTATTAAATATTTTCAAAATTACGAAATTAATAACTTAACAAATTAAAGAATTGGCAGATTTGAAGTAAAAAGGTTATGAAAGATTAGCAGCATTAGAAATTCAATTACGAAAGGTTTTCACTGAAGTTCTGAATTCAGTGCAAAGAGAAAAAGACATTGTTCAAGATCTCATCGCAAATAAAGCACACGATGCGAGATGAGAGAAATATTACTGGCAAAACCAGAAACAAAAATTGAAGAAACGTGGACATTGACAAAGAATTTTATGAGTAATAAAAATGGAGGTAATAAAACAGAACCTATCAAAGCTATCGGTCAAAGAACATATCCTAACGTGGCTGAGAGAGTCAGTAAACCTACAGAGACGACGAGAACAACTATTTAAAAACAAGAGAATTTCAAATGGCTCAGAAAGAAAACTGTTAACAGTTTAGATGAAGAGCATAGCAAAAAGACAATATAACGAAAGTAGAGGACTTCCGCATTCACTCGATTTGTGATACAGTTATTATTCTCAGAGAATATAATGCTAAATAACATTTCTCAAATAAACACAAACAAAAACAAGACAAACTTTCAACTCAACACCGTAAATGTGAAGAAAAAACAAAAAGAAGCATAAACAAAATAACTTTCAGCAAAACCTTTTTATACGTTGTAAGGATGAATTTGAAGATATAAAGTTTGCTAGCATTACAGGTTCTCATCAAATTGACAAAAGATTGAAGCCACATTCGGATGGTGAATTTATGAAAGATTGTCTAATTGCAGTAGATAAGTTGAAATTATTTTAAGAACATTTGTATAAAAACCAATGAAACGATTTTGAAACAATTAAATCAGTAAAAATAAATGGGAAAAATATTTGCTATTGATTTAGCTTTTAAAATTGTTTAGTTTAAAGCACGATATCGAACTATTTTCTAATCCATTTTCAGTTGAAATAAATTCAGTTGACATAAAAATTCAACTGGAATTGTTAGAACTGAAAATTGATTTGTTTTCTAAGCAGGTATTTTTAGATAACAAAAGCAATTTCCTAAAAATTTACTTAACTGAAACAGATTATTTAAATATAAGAAATACTTTTTTAAAGATCATTTCCTTATTCGGTACAACGTATAAATGCGAAAGGTTATTTTCGGGATTAAAATATACAAAAAATTCTTGTAAAAGCAGATTAAC
This sequence comes from Schmidtea mediterranea, assembly GCA_022537955.1. Lineage (NCBI taxonomy): Eukaryota > Metazoa > Platyhelminthes > Tricladida > Dugesiidae > Schmidtea > Schmidtea mediterranea. The sequence continues at coordinate 211,215,530 of CM039680.1, forward strand.
TAAAAACAATTAAAAAAATGAATTGAGAATTAAAAATGCGCGATTAAATTATAATGTTAAAGAATTAATTTAAATAAAAAAATTCAACTATAAATTGTGTTTTTGTTTTGCGGCCAGTATTTTTATTTTTTCGTAAAATTTTTGCCATTCATTTCATGATCGTTGGGCATTAAATGTAATTAAATGTAATGTTACAATAGTTGTTAGTAATTACAATTACAATAATATTACAATAGTTTTTTTAATTAAAATTAATTTTATTTTAAAAATATGAAATACGAATTGTCCCTGACTAAATTTCTCAAGCATAAAATAAAAATATTTTTAGAGATTTTAACAAATAAATTGTTTAGTTTTACAAGTTTTTGACAGAAACTTAGAGGTTATGATATATACAGTTTTGTTATTCTTAAAATATTTTTATAATTATTATATAAAACTGTAATGTAAAATCAGAAAACGAAACTTATTATTAAAATTAAAACAAACTTGATTACCGGGGTATTTAAATGTTCTATTTTTCATCATTTGTAGATTCTCAAGTTTATGCAAATGGAAATTAATGCAAATAATAATTAATTCAGCCATCATTAGAATTAATTTATATAATTATATATTCCATTTACTAACATTATAATTACATTTATATCAATTAGAAACAATTTTTTAAAAACTATATAGACATAATAGTTAACCCTAGGATATAAAACTACAGGTCTACAGACGGAAATTCCATCCTAGCAAGGGGCCGTCAACCAAGTAGTTTTTTTCATTTTTGTTTTACAGCAAAATTTTGTTTATGCAAATGAGTGCAGATAAAATTTATATGCACAAAATAGTCAAATGAAATTCAATTAAAAATCAATATTTCTAGAGAAAAAGGTAAGAAGGAACAGTAAATGAAAAGATGAATATGAATAAAAAAATTTTAGTTTATCAGAGGTCATCAGATATAATGACAAAATATAAGACTCAATAATTAAAATATTAAGTAAAATAAATTATATGTCAATAAAGTTTGTCTGGCGGTGAGTTTAAATTTTTGGCATGACAAGTTGTTCTAGTACATTTAATATAAGTAACAGATTTTTATACTCATTTTTATTAATTTCATATTGCAGGACATTTAGTAAGATTTATTAAATCTTTATTTAAACACATTTTTAAAGCTTCTCTATGATGTTTTCATTCTCCAATAATTTCAGGAAATTATTTTTAATGTAATCCTAGTGTTGGGCTCAGAGCCAAAATTAAAACAAAATTACAAAACCAATTTAAACAAAAAGGTGAAAATTGTATAAGTTAAAACAAAATAATTAATGTCGTTTGGAAATTGTCAAAATGGCTGCTGTAACATAAGCACGCACCGCAAGAAGAGACCAAAAATAAAATAAAACATATTAATTAAAACAAATTAAAAATATAACAAAAATTAAATAAAACAAATAATTAATTAAAATTCGGACAAATGCCTACAGACGCAAAAAGAAACATACGAAAAATAAAACAAACTGCCAAAACCTTGCAAAATAAGGTTTAGAAAAAACACAGGCAGAAGAGGCGACCAGAAAACAAAATATTGGGGTTAAAAAATAATATTGTAAGAAAATAATAATAAAAATAAAATCCAACAAGAAAATATTAATATATCAAAAAATAAAGAAAAATATATAAAAAATTACAAAAACATTTCGAAATAAATAAAATAATTAAAAAGCCCTAAAAATGGCGAAAAACCGCCCATTGGTCGCACACAGGCACAAAAATACTATATATACGGCAGTCATTTTCATAATTTCTAACAGAATTCTAATAGAATTTTGACAGAATAACAGACCTACAGACAAAATTTTTAGACATTCTTAGACAAACAGTGAATCACTTGTAGTCAAAATTTTTATGCCAATTTATGCCAATTTTTCAAATCTGGTTGCATGACTGTGGATTGTAAGTATTGTTTTCTTGTATAAATATATATTTAAAGTCTTGTTATTTTGATTTTATTTTGGATGGTCGTGGAATCTTTTGGTGCCACTGACAAGTCCCCTTAAAATCTTATTTATATATATGTATCGAAATAGCTTTCGATGGGACGGATCGCGTGCCGCCTGGTGGATTAAGTTCCCTAGTTGTGCTCGTGTGTTGTGTTCCATTGGAACCTCGGCAGTCCGCAGTAGGGTCTGGCAATACGCACAGGACCTCCACGCAGGGCGCCATTGTATAACTCGAAGCGACTGCTGAAAAGTGGCCGGAGCGAGTAGAAAAAAAAATTCGGGAAGTGCGACTTTAGTTAAGCGGGATTAAAGTTTTGTAGGGAAAATTTAAAATATTTACGGAAAATTAATGAAAAATCAAGTAGGAAAGGATAGGATAGTATAGGAATGTAAATTTGAAAGTATCTTTTCCAAAAGTTGAATGATATAATCTGACAGAAGAGAGAAGCATTTATTAAAGTGACCGCAGAGGGTTGTAACTACTTAAAATCATGGGAAATGTACCGGGAATTAAGGAATTGTTAATCAAATCTTAATATAGGTAAAGATAAAGGGTAAATGTAGTCGATACCGGGATTAAACAAGTGAAATAGGAAATTTATCCAAAAATAAGGGAGGAACGCTGCCCAAATTTTTGAAGGATATTTTTATAAATAATGGGTAAAGATGATGAATAAGTATGGAACTTGTAGAAATAGACGAGTAAGGATCAGAATATAGAAAAAGAAAGACGTAAGACCTTCCATCGGCAGTCCAGAACCCGAAAGTGAAAATATCATGAGGAGTAGTTCTAGAAATGGAGCTCACCTGCTCATGAATTTTCAACCCTTATGTACATTACCAACATGGAAATCACCATGGGTACATAGGTGGGATAGAATAATAATCTTGCTGGCGTTTAGGGGGAGTCACACAAAACCCTAGATAAAATAAATAAAATCCAACCCAATTCGCCAACACTAGTAATATTTCTTAGTTCAACGACTTAGATCGATCTTTGTTATCAATTTCTGAATAGTTAAAAATCTTTACATGACTCTAATGATATACCAATGGAACTGAAAAACATTCTTAATTTTAAGAAGAAAAATTCTGGTTTGGCAATCAATATTTTAGCTTATAATAGTAGCGGTTCCCTGACACCTCATCATACGAGACATTTCATCATTCAATATGTCATCATTATAGCAATTCATCATTGCACAAATTTTTTTGTGTGTAATGTCTTTGTGTTTTACTGTAATGAATTCTGTTGTAGGATAATAGATAAATGCACTTTATGCAATGATGAAATGTTATTGTGATGAAATACTATAATGATGAATTGCTATAATGTTCAAATGTGCAATGATGAATTGCTATAATGATGAAATGTTGAAATGATGAAATGTCTCGTATGATGAGGTGTCTGGTCACCAATAGTAGCAATCCAGTGGATAATAAGAATATTGTAGTGAAATATCCACATTTGGATGTAATCCGTGTAACAAAAATAACTGGAGTGGATTCGAACAATTTTTTATTCATAAAATATGGTGACAACTATATTACACTGATAAATTGTAGTAAAAACAATGATTTTAATGACATAAAAAAATTGTTTTTGACTATGAATAAGTGTAAAATATTGATATTTTTTTCAAAGCTGTGCCGAAAAAAATCGTGAACATCACAAAAACAATGGTATTTTACTGATTCGTAGTAAAATATCTTTTTAATCTCATTAGAAAATGAAAAGAAATTAGAAGTGAAAATCAAAATAAGTTCTTATAATGATTTTAGTGTTCGGATTAAAATCATATAGCGTGAAAATTGTTTAAAGGATTTCGAAAGCCTATAGCATTTGAAAAGCATCAAGAATTATGTAATAAAATTCATTTAAGTACAAAAATATATATCTCATCCAAAGATAAGAATTTGGAATTTAAAAATTGGTCAAAGACAATAACACTCATATGTACATACAATATACTCATAACACTCATATAACAATAATATGTACATTACAACGATTCAAAAAAAATCTAAGAGCCAAATTTGTTTTTTTTAATTTAGTAAACCTTTATTATAATTTTAGACCTTCATTAAATTACGGGTAAACTGAATAAAACTTAATTTCACATTTAATAAAGATTTATTTGTTGATAAACAATAATATGAAAGTAAAGTATCGATGAATTTAAATCATGACAATGACTGACAAACACTTAAAGCAAAAAATGTCCTTGTATCTCCTTGGAAAGTTTCAGTAAGTCAGGTTTATATGTTATTGATTTTAATTTAAGGCATGATTCCAGGTTCTCGTCAAGAAGACGACTTCTCAGTCTACTTCTGATAAAGTTCATGCTTGAAAAGGAATGTTCGCATGAATATGTAGAACCAAAAAGGGAAAGAACAACAAAGCAAGTTTTTTCAGCTAATCGTAAGAGTCATGAATACTATTTCAGACGTTGAAAATGATCATATTTTCATTCTCCAGGTCTTTCAAAACAGACCACTTGTGTTGTGAACTAAGATCACATTTGTTCTCCAATATTTCCAAATCAATACAAAGACGTTGCAATTTAGAGCTCCACATTTCCTTGTTTTTTAAATCCTGCAATTGTATTTCAAAGTTGCCAATGCCAATGCCAAAAGGAGAAAACTCAGTTATTGTAACATTAAGAGGATTTTTGACTAATGCTAAGGTCGTTCTGCTGTTTTTAAACTCCTGAAACCTTCTGAGAAATGCTTCCTTCATATTTAAAATTGTTTTTTTGAAATGGTGTTTGTCAATAGAGGAATTATTTTCTTGGCGGTGCTTCAACAGGCTCAGAAAGTGAAACAATTTCAAAATCTTCAGCAAAAACGGATAATTTGTTTTTGAATGAATCGACTTTTTCTAACATCGAAAAAATTGTATTTCCGTTCCTTTGTGGTTTACGGTTAAGCTGATTTATATGATACATAACGTCTACCACGAAATGAAAGTTTTGTATCCGCTGATTGTCTGTAAGTTCTGGATAGTGAACACCTTTCTCAAGGAGAAATACTTCAATTTCTTGCAATAAGGACGCCAAACGTTTTAAAGCGTTCCCTCTTGATAACCACTGAATCTTGTTATGAAGCAGAGGATCAGCGTACTCACTCTCCATTTCAACTAAACATTCTTTCAATTGACGATGATTAAGAGCTTTAGCTACAATGGAGTTGATGATCGTGATCACTAATCTCATAACTTTACATATTTCTTCCGGAAATGTCTGCGCACAAAGTGTTTCTTGGTTAAAAATGCAGTGATAAACAAATATCTCATGATTAATTTTTTCCTTCAAAATGGCAACAAACCCTTTACTGACGCCAATCATACTTTTGGCCCCGTCTGTGGAAATTGACACAATTTCATCGAGAGGAATATCATATTTATCCATACACTCCACCACAGAACTTGCAATATCCTCTCCACGCGTCTGACCTTTGATTGGCAATAATCCTTAAAGTTCTTCTTTAGGACCTAAATGAGAAATATATCTTACGAAAAGTGAAACTTGCATTGTGTCCTTTATGTCACAAGACTTGTCAACTGCTGTTGATAAACCCGAAACCAATTTCAAATCTTCGATTTGCTGTATGGTTATATTGGAACACATTTTAATTGTTCTGTCTTTCATTGTTTTGGCAGACAGTGATAACTCTTTAATTTTTTTTAGATTATCTGCTTTGTTCTTAAAATCTCGAAATAGCTCTTCGGATGCATTGATAAAACAACTTTTTATGTATTCCTTGTCGGTGTATGGTTTCTTTCTTTTAGAAATCTCTTGACTAACAACAAAACCTGATATATTAACATTGCTGGAAGATTGCATCGAGTTATTAAATACAGAAGTTGATGAATCATGACTCTTCTGAAGTTCCTCAACTGCCTTCTAAAAGCATCCTTACTTGTAAAGTGTCTCTCCAAAGTGTCTCCACTCAACTCTAAATTCGCGGTTTTCATTTTCCGTTTTTCTTTGGTTCCCGTTGGTAACCATGTCGATTAGGGCGCCTACATATAAAAATATCTGCAATTAACGCTAAATTAAAAAAAATTAGTTTCTTAAATAAATTTAATTAATTGAAATTATTAGTTAATTGAGTTGATTAATTTTTAAATTTTAATCAAATATTTAAATTGTAGATGCAAAAATTTATTTATTTATTATCATTGATTTTAAAAATATATTTTGTTAATAAATTGTATATATTCGATTTCCTAATAAAAGTTTAATGAAATTCTTGATTTATTTTGAAAATGAAGAAAAAAAATACGTTTTATTAGACTCTAATTGATGCGTTATGTTCATGATTTTTAATTCAACTTGATTCGAGTTTTTATGTAATGTTATCGCAACATTCAAACAACAAAATTTTTATTTTATTTTTAATTGTTATATATTTTTAATTTCATGTATTTTGTATAATCCTCGAAAACTTAAAATTGTTTTTGCTCCTTATTAAGGTTGCTTAAATTCTTATTTTTGTTCATTTAAAAGATTTAAAAGGTTTACCAAACAATGTATTATTCAAACAAAATTGTTAAATAAAATTTGGATAGTTTAGTTATGCCATTTGATGTTCTGAGCAATTTCAACATATTGCAATCATACATACTATTTAATATATAACATAATAAAATTAATATACATATTTATAATAAAGATAAATTAATTATTAAATTTATTTCACACCCCTTTCAATAAAAACATTTTTATCAATAGTTTTAAATTCTCTCAACCATTCGACATTTCTTGTAGAATTTTTTCTACTATTAATTTTGACAACGTAGCTTTTATCATGTCTTTTAGTTATGATTGTCCCTGGACCTTCATATCTGTCGTCTTCTTTAGTATGTATGTCTTTCCTTACCAAAACTTTATCCACAATTGCGAATTTTCAATTTATTTGTGCTTCATTTTTGAATATCATTTTGTTTTCATTATTTTTTATCTATTGAGTTTTGATTTGTCTTTCCTCTTTTTATATTTCCAAATATTCGTTTGGATTCATATTATCACTCATATTATCTAAATAAATTTTAACCTTACACAATTTCTGTTGGGTTAAACCTTACTATACCCTGCTTAGTAAAATTTAATGAAAACTCTACTTCGGGAAGTAAATCTGCCAAAATTTTATATATAGTCGTTCATAGATAATTGAATTGCATCTCTAATCATCCTAAATTATCATTCAATCATTGAATTTACCGAGTGATCATATGAACTCGAATATTCTACTTTCACTTTATGTTTTTCTGCCAGTGATTTTATTATATTAGATTCAAATGTTTTGCCTCTATCAACCTGTATTAGTCTTGGTGAACCAAATCGTAAAATCCAATTATTTCTTAATATATTTGCAGTCGTACTTTCATTCTGTGTTGACACTACATCTAACGAAATATATCTACTGAACAAATCCATAATCGCTAACATATATTTCTTACCATCCATTGTAGTTTTAAATTGACAGCGAAAATCAATTATTATTATCTCGAATAACGCTACAATTTTATGCTTCATTATCGTTTCTTTGGTGAGTGTTGTAATTGTTTTTCTATTTTGACAGTTTTCACAACTCTATTACTTACAATATGTTCATTCTTATTTCTCATATCAAAATTAGAAGATATATTAAGTATTAACTTTCATTGCTTCTGCATGTAATAATGTCTGATGTGTATAATTTATAAATTCTTGGCTTTTTCCTTTGAAATCCAGATTTTATTTTTTGTTTTAAATATTTCATCCACTATTTTGAACTCTGTTTTTTCTTTATTTACGATCTAGTTCTTTATTTTATATATCTCTGCTGAATTTACTTGCTATTTTGAGCCATTATTTCCCATATTATTGTTTTCCAAATTCTTTTCTTTGAATATATGTGTATTGTTTGACATTGAAAACATGTATCACAATCTTTTCGAAATATTGCGTCAGCGTTTACATGTAGTTTGCTTTTCTTAACCTTTTCACTGCGCAATATGTTTTGAGAGTTCATGTTCGATGTCCGCAAATCTTTTGATTATTGTACGTACAGATGCACAATCTTCCGATTTTACTATACTAAAAGTGAAACATCATCTTAGCATTTTTGTACCTGATTTGTTTGAGTACTCTGTGTGAATAGTTGTGTTGATGTATTGGTCATTCATATTGTGCGAGTATATAAGGCTTGATCAGTGAAAGCGTTAATTCAAGTTTCATGTTTAAACTGCTTAAGTTATTAATCCATGTCTGAAATTGTGGTATTATAGGTTTCTTAGTCTTTAACATAAACGTAATGTCTTTATGATCCGTTCGAAGACGGAACCTTTTCACATCTATTTAGTGTTATAAGTGCAATGTAAAAAATATGTTTCAAGCCACTCCTTTCTTGTAATGCAATATCCCAACTCATGTGCATTCATTGCATGAGAACCACATGTAATTACTTTTTCATTGCCATTTTCATGTTTGGGGATAGTACTGCTCCGATCCGATCGAAACCGACAATTCTTTGGAGAAATCAGAGTATGCTAAGATTGGAGCTTACATTAATTTTTCTTTAAGACTCTGAAATGCTGACTCACAAATATCAGACCATTTTAATTTATTAGTGTTACTCCCACAAAGTATTTACAAAGGTTTGCGTATTCCGTATAATTTTTAATAAAACGTCGATAGTAATTTGTCAGACCCAAAAAGATTCGTAGTTTTTTTATACATTTTGGTCTTTTATATTCTTTTATTGCCTTTATTTTATTATCTTCTGTTCGAATGCCATCTTTATTTATATTTATAATATGCTCAAGGAACTTCGTTTTTTCTCTCAGGAAATGACATTTATCTTTATTTAATTTTAATTCTGTTTCTATAATTCTTTCAAATACTTTAATTATTCGCTGTAAAAGCATTTCTTTAGTTCGAGAAAAAATTATTATATCGTCTAAATAAACTATAGCTTTCTTCCAATACTTTTTTCGTCAGCTTTAAAAATATTGTCATAGCCTCAATAATTCAAAAAGGCATTCTCTTGGAGTAATAATTTTTATTCTTTGTCGCAAACACTGTCTTTAATTTATACTCTTCCTCTAATTCCACTTAATAATATGCATTACCTAAATCTAGTGCCGTAAAATATTTTTAACCATTCAAAATATTCATCATTTCATTCGTACTGGGTATCGGAAATATTAGTCTCTGAACTACTAGGTTAAGAACTCTAAAATCCAAACAAATTCTAATACCGTCTTTTCCTTTTTTCTTAAAACAAACTAGAGGCGAATTCCATGGCGATTCACACTTGATGACTGAAAGTGTGGGTATTTGATTACAATTCATTTATTTATTCAAGTTATCTATGTTATCAGAATTACATATCATATCATTACAGTTATTAGTATATTTTAAATTAAAATTAAAATCATCCATGCAATCATAATCATTTAACTCCATACAATCATCACTCAAAACATAAGTTACATTCGATGAATTGCTCCAATCACCTCTCCTAATGATCGAGTGTATTCGTTTGTATCCCCATCATTAATCAAAATCTTCTCAAAATGCTGCAATATATCTGTTATTTGAATATATAATCTTTTGATCCATATCGCAGTATTGATATTTGAAATGACTATTTTTACAATGGTTGAAAGTAACATCTTTTTGGTTGATTAGTTGTTCCTTGGATTCTTCTATTCTGGAAATCATTGCTGGCTTGATTTTGTGAATAATTTTGCTGCTTATTATATCTAAAACCAGTCTTCCACTTTCTTTTCTCGTATTGTAGATGTATGCTTCCTGAAATTTCCTATTAAAATTTGGACGTCTTAGATTGAAACCATTATTGCACTGGTTATTCTGTGATCTATTTTGGTACCTGTATTGATTCTGTTCCATTGCTCTTTTTCTATTCGTGGAATGGTAGAATGTGATAAAAAGCTTGAAATATGCTCCAAGTGCATATTTTTACAATTCAAAATGCCCGTAAATTAATGATTGTGTTCATTATTTCTTTTGTCATGAGTATATTTTTCGTTAAAGGATTATTGCGTATTTTTTCACACCTGAATTATTTTACTATTTTTTTTATAGTAAATACCCTTATTTTGTACCAGCCCTCCATAATTTTTGTCGGCATTTCAAGTAAGTAGTATAATTTTTCTTAAAAAATACGTCAAAATTTTAAAAATATAAAGTTATTTATTTATTTTTAGTTATTTTTCCAACAAATAAATTTTTATTATTTTTATTTTTTGATAATGATGATTCATTTTCTATTTTACCAATTGTTACGATCAATAGGAGGGGGTTGTTTTGGTTTTAAAATGAGTTTAAATGTAAAATAAAATAATAAATAATATATCATGTTTCAATACAATAAACAAAAGATATGTAATACATTTCATTTTAAAATACTTTATTTTATTTATATTAATAATAGATTTTACGTACAATGTGTAGCAAATATAAAAAGATACAGGATATCAGGTTTGTTGACTGTTATATTAATAATAATAATAATAATAATAATAATAATAATAATAATAATAATAATAATAATAATAATAATAATAATAATAATAATAATAATAATAATAATAATAATAATAATAATAATAATAATAATAATAATAATAATAATAATAATAATAATAATAATAATAATAATAATAATAATAATAACAATAATAATAACAATAATAATAATAATAATAATAATAATAAAAATATTAATAATTTTATTTTTATTAATTTTTTTTAATTATTAATTTATTATTATTATTATCGAAATATTTAGTAATGAAAAAACATTTATTAAGTAAAAGTTATTGTATTAAACCATCCAGGTATACTTTACCAATATAATTTGATAAATAAAATAAAATTTATTCAAATTCAGTCTCAGTTTCGTTATTATTGTGAGATAAACAAATCGGTTCATTAATTCTCTGATTTTTTCTGCAGTCCTTCACCCGACTCTCCACCATAATTTCTGCGATAAACCCTTGACCTCGGTGGCTCACTGGGATCCGATTATCATTCTTACAGAAAACAGTTTCGGCTATTTTCGTTACTTTACTGTCTAAATTTCTTACTCGGTTTCCAGTTTTCTGCATTTTCTGTTGAGAGTCCTGAAAACATGAAAAAATTGTTCATTTAAATAATATTGTTGGGAGGAGTTTGAGTTAAAATTTACCATTTGTAGATTTGTAGAGAAAAGATGAAGATTATTTACGGTTTTTTATGAATTTTTTAGGTTACTTGGAATATAAATTGAAGGTTATGAAATTGTCGTAATTTCTCTATTCTATATACATACACAAGTACATGTTACGAAATTTCTATTAGTGACTCTATTAATGATATTATACTACAACCAGAGAAAAAACGAATGTTAGCTATAGAAAGTTCTGGCGAAGAATATGCTGTGTTTTTATTTTATAATATTTTTAATGTTTAAACTTTTGTTTTGTTTATTTATTTCGTAAAGAATATGTTTGTGCTTGTTTTCATTAAATGAATTTAGTAAGTAGAGGAAAAATTAATACACAATCACATCACATAGTATAAAATGCATACAAATTTTCGACATGTTGAATTGTTTGAATGAATAGTAATAATACGATATATTATATTATTATTATATATTATAAATTTCAGAGTTTAATTTAAATTAATGGAAAAATGATTTTCAAAAAAATTATTATTTAATTGTTAAATATTTTGAATAATAAAGTAAATTTTATTAAGATTTAAAAATTTATTAATCCCTTTTCTTATTATTTTCTTTTTATCAAAGATTCATGAAAGAATTTTGGTTTAATATTGTGAAAATGAACAATTATTAATATCAAACATTTAAAACTCACGAATTTCTTTGTTTTTATGAAATTTCAAGTGTATTTATTGTATTATACTAGGAAATATTTTCTGAGTACAAAAATTATTTTGTTTAAAATTAGTCCTTTGCAGCAACTACATTTAATCTATTTTTGACATTATGGTTTTATTTTAGTAATTAAGTGTGACGTGTTTAAATGTTTAGATAATTTTTTCTACTGCATTTTGAAACCTCTAATAAATTGGTAAATGTAACAACTAATGAATTCTCAACGCATGCAAGTTTATATGTTTCTTATAATATAATTTGTTGATTATTTTTTATAATTGCGACGCGGTTTATTTATTTACTTATTATTTCTTTATACCCTCCTATACTATAATAATAGTTATAAACTTTGATAAATGCCCGAAATTACAGTAAGTGTGCAATTAATAATAGTTTTTATAAAAGATTTTATTTTCATATACTATTATGTCCTAAATTACTGACGCACTGAATTTGAATAGCCGATTCTATAATGTTCAACTTTCCAAATTTTCAACTTGAAAACTTTAATTTTTACTTTGATGTTTCACAACAAACAGAAGGGGACGGAAAGTTATTAGGTTAGCATTACAACATTAAATAAACTGGTTTAATAAATATTTGTTTTACTTCTAATTGTCTCGATAACTTTTCTTTTTCCTCCGCAATCTTCATGATTCTTAGTTTTTCATTAGCCAGAGCTTCTGCAAATTCTTGACTTTTTTGTATTTCACTGCTCAGAGTATTGTTTTGTTGTTCTAATAGTTCCTCTAGTTTTGCTTTGGCTGACTGTTCTTCTTCCAGTAAAGCCATCTTAATTATTAAAAATGTAAACGATTTTGATATAAAACATTAAATAATTTATGAAATTGATTACTTTTTTGGAAATTTCGTCGCAACCTTCGTATTCAGCACATTTGCTACCTATCACGAATTTACTACGTATATTTTAAAAAGTTTTAATGGCAAATATTCATATTGGTCAGACTGATTTGACAACACGCATGCAATTGGAAGTGAAAAAGCTTGAACATAATAAACAAGACAAAATTAATAGAAAATTTATCCATAAAAAAACAAAACGGTATCAACACATGTTAGAAGGTGAGATGTTTTTATACTCCTAAAATGTTAGATGGCTATGATGTAATAAGTGATATCTATTCTAGGTGGGATCAGAGTGACTGAGCTGGCAATATTCGGCTGCAAGAAGAGAGTATGTGTTCGTTCGAGGGAGAAAAATTTCAGTGCAAAATTTTATGACCATTGGGAAATAAAATTTGACTTGGTGTGATTTACCCTTTGTCAATTATGCAGTAATACTGCAGTAATTAAATTAAATTATAAAATATTACAATATTATTTTAAATTATAATATAGATGAATATTTATTATTTATATAAAATAAATTTTAAAAAATTAGTTAAAGGTATTTAAATATTTGTAAGTGTTTATTTATTAAATTAATATAAAAAAAATAATTTGTTTAAATTATATATAAATTCATAATAACTTTAGTTGGTTTTTTTGCCTGAAGATGACAGTTATACTGTGGAAATATATCGTACAAAGTCTTTTATTGGCGTTTTCTTTTAATAATAAATTTGTTAATTATCTTAAAATATTTTTTTCTATTTGTCTCTATCAACTTTTAACATTGCTAAGATGAATTGCAATAATTAATGATTTTGCCACTCTCCAATCTGAAATCCTGGCTACGTACAAGATTTTATGAATCAATTCCAGTTTGAGTGAAACCAATATTCAGCATCATTCAAGAGAATATATACATATCACTTGAAAAAGGCTGTGCCGAAAATTCGTGAATACATTAAATAAATCTGATTCATAGTCAAATTTTGTAGAAAATAGTATGTCACTTATAAAGAAATCAGAGGCGAAAAACAAAAAAAAGCCCTTATTATATATATATATATATATATATCAGTGGCATTTTCTGCTTGTGCCTTCAAGGTTTCTGCTTCAGATTTTGATCACCCAAAAAAATTAAAATTAAAATAATAATTAATTAAGAAAATAATATTTCATATACTACATTAAATTTTATCATTGAAATCAGTATATGTGCAGCAATTTTGGTTCTGTAGATTGCAATGTTCACAAAGCAAAAGTTCAGTGGTTTAAAGTGATGGTTAAATTGTTTTACATATTATTGTTATATTAAAATACAGAATGCATTTTTAATAATTGACGAAAAATTTATGTGAATAAAAATAAAATTTTTAGAAATAGAATAAAAATCTTAAAGATTGTCTAGTGAAGAAAAATTGTGAAATCGAAGAAGTAAATCCGATAAATTTGCTATGTTAGATTTTCAATGTGAATTTGTGCAAATTAAATTTTGGTCCCTCTATAAGGGCACGTGTAGTTGAAAAGGTTTGGAGTTTAAGTAACAAAGTCATATTAGAAATCAGTTCATACATTGACGATAATTTTGTAGGGACATCAATAATGGAGATCAACACAGAAATTTGTCTATTACATAAGTACGGCTTACAGAACAATAGCCCACGGATCTTCAACGTAGACAGCCTACCTGTATGTAAAAGGTCTGTTATGATACCTGCAATTAAGGAATTTGGTAATATAACAAGAAAGGATTTATATTCAATTTGTGGTAGACTTATTGAAATTTACCCACTTGCAAGATGGCTCAGAATGTTTTACACTGATCTTAAAAGTCTAGCAAATGACAATTGAGATAATCTGATTGTGGTAACGTTGAGGAAGACATTAAATAAAGTTATTTTGATGGCGAAATAGGAGGAACTATGTTGTGGGGTTTGGAAATTTGATAAAAAGAGACCGGAGACTTTATCATGTGAGTATAATTCATATGATATTGGAGTGTGTTTGGAAGTCTATGGTAATAAAATTCTCTTGAACTTGAAAGAGGTATGATGCATTTTACATCAACTTAGTAGAGTAGCAATGGTATTAATGTATCATGTTCCAGTTATTCAGTGGATCTATAAGGCGTTAAAATGTTATTTACTAAGGCAAGCTCAGATCTTTTATTCGTCATCATATTGAGTTAATCAAGAGAATTGCTACGGAGTATAACATCCGAGACTCCATTCAGTATATCAAATCAGAGAAAAATAAGACAAATTTGTTGATTCGAATACCCCTTGAATGGAGGTGAAGTATTTAGCACCAATTTTTCGTGTTCTGATATAGATGATAAATCAACAAGAGCTGCTATTAGCAAATACATAATAAATATCATTTAAGTAAAGAGAGAACATTGTATTTGCTGAAAATGTAGGTTTCCTAAATGTGTCTAAAGTTGTGGATGAAATTGTTAGGACATGCGATTGATGCCATTCAATTGGTCCAGAGTCCGATCCAATGGCTTCATGAAGAATTGGAAGTTGAGGAAATATGGAATTGTGTTGCTATAGATGTCACCAAATATCATGGCGAGAAATGATTGTGGACCGTAAAGAATAATGATTTAATTTCAAATAAAGAGCTAAAATGTGAAAGTTATGTCGGTGCAAGTGAAATAAAAGTAAACGATTTGAGGTCATTTAAATTTTCTGAGATTTTCAAGCTGATGGGAAATGGAAATTAGAGAAGTGAATCGTCCTTTTGGTAATGGAAATATCGAGAGAAATCACAATTTAACTAAGATAATTTTTGAGCGAAGTAGATGTGACATTATCGAAGTTTTTTATTGGGTTTTAATTTAATTTAATTATTTTAAATTTAATTTTCATATATAATGGACAAATAAAATCATCAAATGATAAAAAAACAATACAAAATTCATTTACTAACTTTAAGACGAGAGTCGAAAAAGGAGTTAAGGTATGGGTCAAGCCGAGTCAAATAACAAAATGTGACCAGCAATGAATTCAACAAAAGATAGCTAAAAAAGAAAGAAACTGAAATATTTGAGGCTTTATAGAGTTAAGTTTTAAAGCGAGTTTGGTGTACGTCCTAGTGATATGAAAATTAAATCCTCAGCAGCAAAAGGTCAAATGGATTCCAGGAAAAAGTCCAAAGTAAAATCAACATAGCAACTTTATTGATTGAAAAGCAATAGGTTCACAACGGTCTAGTGGATATATTTGGTTGTAATTATATGTAAAATTAAAGTTGAAGCTTGCACATATTAACTCGGGTATGTGGAAAATATTCAGTTAATTTTTTGATAAAATTTTTTTTAACAATTATTTATTCTTCATTTACCATTGATATTTTTATTTACAATTTCATTTGAATTATTTTTTTTCAGACCAAAGTTGTACATTATAAGGACTTTTTTGTTTTTCAACTCTGATTTCTTTATAAGTGACATAATATTTTCTACAAAATTTGACTATGAATCAGATTTATTTAAAAAGTATTCACGAATTTTCGGCACAGCCTTTTTCAAGTGATTTTTTTCAAGAGAAATCCCTTGAAAAAGGCTGTGCCGAAAATTCGTGAATACCTTAAATAAATCTGATTCATAGTCAAATTTTGTAGAAAATATTATGTCAAAGATTTATACTTTTATTTGACTAACATTAGTTTTCAGGAAATCCTTTTTTAAGTGTTCATTAATTAATTTTCCCACTTTTCTTTTTTTGATGATATTTCATTTATTTTCTTTTGGACAAAAGATCAAAAATTAATTATCAAATGTTACTTTAATTATTTATTTTTAAATATTTGATTGTTTTAAACTAAAAAAATATAAATATAAATAATAAATATTATATAAAAATAACATGAACCTCGTTCTTATCAAATTGTTTAAAAGTCATTAATTATTAAAAAACCATTTATTAATTACAATAAATTATCTAAAACCCAGACATTCTTTGACAAAAATAGAAAGTGGCGCCATTGTCAAAAGTTGGTTTGAAAGATAATTTGGTATGATCATAAAATAATTTTAGCGAAAAATACCTATAAAAAATAAATGCAATATTTCATGGTAAATAATGATTAATTGAAAAAAATTAAATAATAATAAGTAAAAAATAAAATTAAATCTTACTGTTGCATTTCTTACAGCTTCTTCCTCTTCTTTTGCAAGTCTTTCTTCTTCTAAGGCTTTTTCTAAATTTTCTCCGAGAGTTTTCAAAAATGTAATTTTTTCTTCGGCTTCCGACAACATTTTCTGAGCTTCATCGTGTTTCTCTTCCAAAAATGTTCGTTTCTATAATAAATATAATTTAATTTAATTTAATAACTAAATAGATGTGACAATGATTTTATTATACGAATGCGCCACTTAAACACGCGATTTACGATTTATATATTAACGATTTAATAAACAAATTACACAATTTTATTGATTTAAAAAATATTTTTAATTTAATTTAAGTAATTAATTTTCATTTAATCAATTAAGTATTATTTATTTAATTATAAAGAAAAATTTTAATTAAATTAAATAATTAATAAAATTTCTTTCAAATTTTGTTAATAAAAAATGTTGGGGACAACTTCGGGAAACATAGTTGGGTATACTTTCGAAAACTCGCATTTCAAAAAGAACGGCAACTAAACAGCTATTGACACAGTTTTATAATGAGTTACAAAGAGAAAGGATTCTGTAGTTATTGTTGTACGAGTTTTTGATAAGCAATACATGTAAATCTTAGTATCATAGTGAAAATGAAATTCTTACGAAAGAGCCAAACTGGCAAAAAGAGAAAGCGCCACCAAGAAGAATCAGTGCATCAAACAGTTTATATAATTACAGTTTCTGTCGGAGGTTTTATTACAGTGATATCACAACTCTAATCCGTAGCAAGCTTCAAACAAACTCTTTGAAGAGTTTGGTACATTCGTCGGATACCTTCACAACCTGATAATAGGTTAGATTACCTAACTTTATAACTGAACATTTAAATGTGAAATGTCTGAATTTGCAATAGCAGAAAAGGATCTTCACCTGTTTAAAATTCGGATATCTCAATTCACTGTTCAAGTTGGTAGTCTGAAAAAACTTTCCACCACTGTCGTAGAACATTTACCTTCGTATGTTGGAAACTACAACACAATAGTTCATTTATTCATTTATTACAGTTTACCACACCTGTCCTCTCATAAATTTACAGAAATGTGTAGAATTTCTTTAAAGACTGGACTAGGAAACCTGTATTTATGTATAAATGCTTACTGCAATTGACAGCCTAAATATTGCAGTTAATTCGTTTGATGCACATTCTGCAGTTGTGTCGGATATTATGATAATAAAGAAAACGATGATAAATTAGAGAAAATTATGGAAAATAAATAAGAAAAGTATCTATAAACTTAATTTATAATTGAAATATGAAATTTAAAGTTTATTATTTTATGTATTTAGAAATTGATTAAAAGAATGATCAAAATAGTAAAACAAGGAGAAAATTACTATTACTTTTAAGTAACCATCTACCTTAATATTTGTCCTCAGCTCACATAATTTGTGTGCTTTGGTGTGTAAGCAGAAAAATGTGTACACTATACGATACATTAAAGTATACTTACACGAAAGTACATAAATAATTGAGATGAGGACACGTATTATGAGCAGATGGTAAGTTAAAAGTCATATTTTTTATTAAATTTACAAATTTTAAAGGGTTTTTTTAATATTTTTAACTTTTCAATGATAATAATATTTTTATTTAAATTAAATTTTGTATTTCTAATAAATTTCAAGTCATTTATTAATAATCTTCAAAACGTATGATTTATTAAAAAATTTTTTAAATGTAGATTTTTAAAGCTTTTCTGAAATGTTTTGATTCACAAATAGTTTTAGGGAAATTTTTTTATGTGATTGTGGTAATTATTCCCAATTCCGTGACTTCGACCAATTTTTTTTATCAATTTTTAAACATTTAATAATAATTAAGTTTAAAGATTTTTTTTATTGATTGACTATGAATCTGTTTTATTGATATTTCAATCATAAATTAAGTTTTTATATGCTTTTCTTCTACATTTTTAAGAATTTCAATAACAGTTTTAAATTAAAATTTTTTATTTCATATACTTGTAAAGGTGTGATATTATAAAGCAGATGAAAAATCATCAAAGTGTATATTTCTATAAACAAAATGCCCGTACTAAACGAATGTATCCATAATTATCTTTTTTCAAGCATGTGTGTATATTTAATATATATATATAATTTATCCAAAACTTTACTTCATGACTAAACGTGCTTCAATTTTTGCCTTTTGTTTTATTAGTAATTTATGTCATTGGAAAATGAAAATAAACCAGAAGTGAAAACCAAAAAAAGTAATAATAATAATAATAATGATAATAATAATAATAATAAATCTCACTTGTTCTTCTAATGATTTTTCTTCCATAGTTAACTGTAGTTTTTCACTGAGATACTTTTTTTCACTTTCTATAGCTTCCAATCTTTTTACTTGTTCCTAAACCGCTATAAGGAGAATAACTCACAAATGGTAGTCAACCTCATATTGAAATTGTTGGTTTATGAGAACTTTGTTTATTTTCTCATCAGTTTCTTTACGAATAATTTCACTTTCCTTGACTAATTCTTCTCTTATCTTAACATGAATTAATTTGATAAAACAGCAAACTCATTCCTTTTTTTTACCGATTGTTCTTCTTCAATTCTTTGTCTATACATTCTGAGCTCTTCTGCCGCTTTATTCAGTTTTTGTTCCATTGATTCCGTTAGACGTTTTCTCACCTGTAAAGACAAGTCTAAAATTGTTTTGCTCTTAAGAAAAACTCGCTCACGTTTTGTTCTTCTTCTATTTTGAACTCCATTGAAAGTCTCTTTAACTTAATGTATCGCCGTTTGTCGTTGCGTGCTTTTTCACGGATCTGTGCGTCGTACATGGCAGGATTGAGAATTTTGGATTTGGAGTAAAATATTGCATCGGTAAATGCTATAAAAGGTAATTCAATGGTTCTGAAATTTGAATTTTTTAAATAAATTTGCAGCGATCAGAATTTCCAGGCATTGTTTCAATGGATTTTCTCAACCTTTTTACAAGTTGAATACTTTTAATATTTAAAAAGTCGGCGGTTGACGTATTTTAAATGCGGCTAATAAAAGAAATTTTTCCAAATGTTATTTAAAGAGATTTTTAATGGCAAACTAGTTTCAAGCTTATTTAACTTTCATTTGTACTACGTCGGAAACTCAATTCATGTGATCGAAACTTGTAAATTTTTGACGAAACCTAAGAATCTGACAAATACGCTGTCAAACCGTATGAAATATCTTAGTTTTTGTACGGCTGCTATCAAATATATATAAATACATTTAAATATTTTTTAAATTGGCGTAGGAAAAATTTATATTATTCCTGCCTCATTAAAAATCTGTAAATTTGATTAAAGTCTAGTTTGGATTTTATTCGAATAATTGATTAAAATATTTATTAAATTTTTTTATGACTCGAGTCACAATTGTTTTATCAAATCAAAAAAAAACAGCAAAATTTTGATTTATTGATACACGATTTATAACGCAGAAATATTGAACTCAACTCCATACGTGCCCACAAAGACACGGTGGCCTCCAGCTCCTTTACTCGTCTATCGTTCAGTTATTCATACCTTCACTTTATTCTCTAATTTTATTAAAAATATTTACTGGCAACTGATTTTTCTTGTAATCTCTTTTATACTCGTTGGTATTCACTATTTTCATTTAATTTAGCAATCCTTTCCTTCATGCCCGTCCACGGCTTTGGCATAAAGGAAAGAATTATAATCCGATGATGAAACTAATTTCCGAATTATTTTAAATTTATCCTCATTTAATGTTTTCAATTTAATTAAGTAACAATTCAAAAGTTCTTTTTTCAATTAATTTTGACTTTTTCTTTCTTTTTCTTTCGGTTTTCAAAGTGTTAAGGTGGTAATTTTTATTATTTAATATGCTCCCATAATTAATCAAATTTAAGTCAAATATCAATTAATAAACTTAAATAAAAAAATTTCAAATACAAATAAACACATAGAAAGATATTTAATTTTATTGTTGTTTTGTTTTAATAACATAAAAATAGTAATAATAATAATAATAATAATAATAATAATAATAATAATAATAATAATAATAATAATAATAATAATAATAATAATAATAATAATAATAATAATAATAATAATAATAATAATAATAATAATAATAATAATAATAATAATAATAATAATAATAATAATAATAATAATAATAATAATAATAATAACAAGTATATTACTGGCTACAGACAGTAGTTTAATTGAATCAAATTATATTAGAAAATTAGTTAAATTAGAAAAACCTTTTTATTGTGATAAAACAGAAAGATATGCACGAAGATTATCTTTTGATTATTTACCATATTTATCGCCGAGTGAGATGTAAAAGCATTATTTTGCGAGTCGCATATAATTGCCAAAGGCATTTTATACAGTGGCGTAGCTACCATATAGCAAGAGTAGGCACCACCTAAGGGCCCATGTAAACAGGGGCCCTTTCCCATGGCCCGCTCTTTGTTCCAAAAGCTATAAGCATATTAATTAATAATGAATATTAAAATAATGCAAAATTGGATTTATAAATAAATTATGCAGCGTTCTTGAATGGATTCCATTACAAATGGTAGACTTCGTTTCGTATATATTATTGAATTTCTAAAGGAAATAGATTAAAATAACGGAGTCGTAAATGTGCATCAAAAATTAAATTATGAATAAATTATTTTTATGACAAGTTATTTTGTTAAACAAAGTAGACCGATTAGAGACTTGGGGCCCGTCACTGATTGTTGCCTATGGGCCCAAAATTTCTAGCTACGCCACTGATTTTATATAACTGAAATGATACTTAAAATGATTGATTCTAATAATTTCCGCAGAATTGCTTTTCCGGTAGTCAATTAATTAGTCAATTAAAATCTTAGCAATAAAATTTAAATAATTTAAATAAAAACTCAAAAAAATATAACAAAAAGGTAAATTAACATAAATAAATTTATGTTAAAAAAACAAATTGATAAAACTAATAATAATTAGTTAATTAATAATTAAAAGAAAATATTTATTATACCTGTTCTCCATTTATTGAGCAGCTGAACCTCACTACTTTCAAAAGTAATTGCATTTACCATTGTTCCGAAGGATCTTAAAAGGATTTTTTTGGTTGATGCCTAACACGGGATATTATTATTATTATTATTATTATTATTATTATTATTATTATTATTATTATTATTATTATTATTATTATTATTATTATTATTATTATTATTATTATTATTATTAATAATAAATAATTAAATAAATTTGGCAACGATTTAATTAAAAGATAACGCCAATAAAAAACCTTTCGTACGATATATTTCGATAGCACAGCTATCATCTTCAGGTACTCAAAACCAACTAAAAATATTATGAATTAACATTTAATTTAAACAAATTATTTTTTATTAATTTAATTTTTTAATAAATAAATATTTTTAAAAATATATTTTAAATTAATTTTAAATTTTAAATTTTTTTACTTATATTCTAATTTTTAAAAATTAATGTAATTTAAAATTTTCAATTATTTTAATAATATTAAAAAAACAAACATGATTTAACATACGTAAACTATTTAAAAACATTCAAAACATTCGTAGTCACAGCACTCTGCACATTAATCTTTGGATCCAATGACCTTATCAGCAATGCTTCACATATCACTCGTTCCCAATAACTATTAAAACTTCTCAACAAAATTCTAAAATCAGACATTCCTATATCACTTTTACAGCCTCTATTGTGTTCACTAATATTGGTCAAACCCTTCAATCGACAATGCTCTAGAACTCGAGTACAGAGATGACGGGAAGTCTCTCCAATGTATGTGGCATTACACCCATTACATGTAAATTGATAAACGAGATCAGAACACAATCCAACCGGAGTTTTTGATTTATTAATAAACATATTGCGTACCTTACACGAATTAGAGACGATTTTATACTCTAAATTTCCTATAAGTTTACCCAACTTCCTCTTATAATTTGTAAAGCCTTCAGAGTACGGCAATACTAACACATATTTAGGCTCAATTTTTTTATATTCATTTTTACCATCACCCAGATCAACACTCAATTCACACCCATCTGACAAATTACATTCAGACTTTCCACAACATGGATCCTTAGGATTTTTAATCAATTTATCAACAGTTTCTTTTATCATCAACAATAAAAATGATTAAGAATATCCATTCTTTATCAACAACTCAACCAATTTATCAACACTTTTTACCGAATTAGCAAAAGTAGAAGATAAAGCCCATGAACGATAAATCAATCCTTTCACCATATTTCTCTTAAACTTAAATTCACAAAAGCTTTCTGTTATTTATTTATTATTATTATAATTATTATGATTATGATTATTATTATTATTATTATTATTATTAATATTATTATTATTATTATTATTATTATTATTATTATTATTATTATTATTATTATTATTATTATTATTATTATTATTATTATTATTATTATTATTATTATATGAGTACTTATTCGCTTAGTTGGGAAGATGTAAAATGTATTTATATATATATATATATATATATATATATATATAACTGGTATGTTAAAATATTTCTAGGGATGGAGTGTAGAAGTTCTATAACCTAAATACAATATCATTGGGTTCAGGTTTATCACAAGATTTTGATACGATGCATTGATTTTGCAGTTTATTTTATTTTTCATGAAAATTAATAGTTGATTGTCGTGATAAGTACTGAATCACACCAGGAAGCAATGTAAGACTATTTTATATGACTTGGCTCCAACTGTCATCTAGCAAGGTCTCAGTTTACCTTGCCATTCATTTTCTCAATTTATCGTGACTTCCTCTCAGCCGCAATGAAAACAATAAAATTATTTTATATATTGCTTCCCAACCTCAATGTTTGAATTGAAACTGAATGGGGGGACCTTAAAAATCAACTCGTAGCGATAGACTATTTTCAAAATTTCTTATATAAAAATTTTATTGAATTTATATAACAGTGAAAATAAAGCATCTTGTTTTCATTGGAAATTTTATTATAATTTTGGAAATAATAAAATTATAACACTCATCCATAATTTGGTTTAATCTTATTAAATGTCATTTCATTAATCAAATTATAACTTTTTATCGACATGATATAATTCTAAATCAAATTATCGGAATTGTGAAGATCTTAAATAGAAATTATACAAAAAGATGAATTTAGTTTACATGGTTGTTTGTTGCTGTCATTTGATATTCTAAGAACTTTACATTCACAGCATGAAATAAAAATTGCATTGAATCCAATATAGCTGGCTCACGACTTTGGCTATATTTTCTAATCCATTTTTCAATCAGAGTTGGGATTGTAACTCTTCAAATTTTATAGCATCATACATATAATAATTAAAAATTAAATTTCAATTTCTGAAAAATACATTCAAATTTTTTTAGAAAAACGAATTAGAAAAAATCCAGAAAGTTTGAATCCCACCAAAATTTTAATTCTCTAAATTTTTTCGATAAAACAACTTCCAAAGTTTGAAAAATAAAAACAACAAAAATAAAAAAATCCATAATTGAATTCAAGAATTCTAGAATTCGATTAATTCCAAATAAATTGCTAAAATACAAAATGGTGAATGCTCTTTTTCATTCCACAACAATAGTAACTTTATGAAATCAGCAACAATGGAATGTGAAAACAAACTAAATATCAAGATTTGTAAAGAAAGAAGAATATTTATAATTCTCTAAAAATACCAAAAATGTTTAACAAATAGTTGACAATGAAACTATTTATTCATCGCTATCAAATGTGGCTTGGACTTGGTTCAGAAGTATTCCGAAAACATAATGTTGGTAAATTAGTAACTTTGTTACGGGTTTGTTTGAATGTGACAAAAATAGAATCCGAAATTCAACACCAGATTTAGCATTCCAGACAAACAAACGGATAAAAATATATACTGTATATCTCATAAGCAAATCGACAGCAACGAATAACATAGTTATTCGTTATTGTTCATTATTCTGAAGCTCGGAATGCGAAGAAAGTTTAGAGAGAATTTTCAAGATTTATGAATGAATACATAAAAAGGCAGCAAATAGCCGTTAATTGGATATAAAGGACGATCTACCATGATTTATTATTGAGGAATATTCACAACGCACTTTGCAATATGAAAGGCAAGTCCCTTTCCTCTACATCTAATTACAGTAAGATCTTGCTTAACGCGGTTCATACATTTCATCGAAGTAAAGCGTTATACGAAACAGCGTTAAGCGTGGTTTTATAATAACGGCAAATGTTTGAAAGAATAAAAATACGTAAAGAAGCAATGCAGCTAAATTACTTTGGATTTCGGGAAAGCCTAACGCTGCACAAAATTTCCAATGAATCACAATATTCCAATAAAACCGCGTTAAACCGAATCAGCGCTAAGTGGACCAGCGTTAGGCTGGGTCTTGTTGTATTACTTATTTAGATCTATTCTGTATTATTTGTTGAGAAAAGGATTTCATTCTTTTTATTTCGGTTACAAGACATTTTTAATATTTTAAGATCATGAAAAAGAATTGTTTATAATAATAATATTATTAATTAATTTGAGATTGAATTATTTTACACCATCTTTTATTAATTATTTGCACCAAAGACAAATACTATGGCCAGTTCATAATTAATAATAACAATTGCTTTGCAATGACTTAATCTTGTAAGTTAACCATAATTTAATTGTTTTAATTAATCATGTATTTAGTTTTTTTAATTTTCGAATTTACAAATTTTTAAAAGTAAGTTTTAAAATTTTTATTTTTAATAACTTTTACATGTCACCCAAAAATAGCATTCTTTGAGAAAAAACTCCTGATACGGTTATAATAAATTTTTTAATTTATGTTGGATATATCTTCATAAATCTTTTAAAATTTAATTTTAAATGTCCATATCAAATTATAGTGCTCATAATTTTGGTCCTCCTGTGTGTCAAACTCGTTTACCACCTAGGGCCACATTATTAAGCATTGCACATCAACCCGTGGGCCACACTACAAAAACAAAACTCAACGTAAGAGTAACCATTTTTTATTATACTAAAATTGTAAAATAAAAATCGTACAAAATACAATTTTACAATATGAAGCATAGAACAAATGCTGTTTTTTAATTAACGTTGGAATATAAATTTAATTGAAAAAAAAAATCATCGTATTCATTTTTTTGAAGATATTTGACAACGTTTTTTCTTAACCAAATCTTCAATATTTGGCTGAATTTGTTGAGCTGCATTTATTTTTAAAATTGATTGCAAATGCTTGTGTGTTAATCTTAATCTTTCTGCAGTTGTATTGTTTTTTAATATTGAAAATAATTGTTCGCACAAATATGTGCTACCAAACATTGATAATATACACCTAATCGCATGCATTAGATTAATAAATCTGTCGACCGTTAAATAATTGTAAAAATCTGGAATCCCAACTCCCATATATTTCTGTTTTAATATGGAATCGCATTGAATTTCTATTAATTCCAATTGAAAAATGCCATCAACAGTTCTAACATCTATTGAAAAAGGAGAATTAAATAGTTGAAATTGTGTTTTACATTCTTTGAAATCCAAAAACCTTCTTTCGAATTAATTTTCTAACAATTTAATTTGATTTGAATATTCTGAAAATTTGAGATCCGGTGATTTTTTTAATAATGACTGGCAACATTCAAAGTGAGATAAATTTTCATTCTGTATCTGTTTTTCCCAAAGAATTAATTTTTGTTTGAAAACATTGATATTGTCAAATAACATAGTAACTACATGATGTTTGCCTTGTAGATTAAGATTAAGCTGACTGAGGTGATTTGTAATGTCAACTGAAAAAGCCAGGTCCTTTATCCATTTATCGTTTTTTATTATTCCACATTCATAATTTTTCGATTCCAAAAAAAATAATATTTCTTCCCGCAATTTGAAGAAACGCTTCAAAACTTTATGACTGAAGGCCAACGTGAAATACGGTAGATCGGTGAATTAATTTTTTATGTCTTATAGGAACTTGATAAATTGGCGATGATTAAGACCGCGTACACGAATGTAATTCACAATTTTAGTTACATTTTTAGTACATGCTTGGTATTTAAAACTTTAGAGCACAATGTTTGTTGATAAGTAGTGCAATGAAAATGTTCAACATAAGTATTACCTTATTCCCTGCAGTTTTCTTTTAATTTTGAAATGACTCTTAACACTGTCAATCATGGCAGGTGCACCTTCAGTTGCAAGACAAACTAGGTTTTTTAACGATAAATTGTAGTCAATAAAAACATCCATTAGTTTGTTAAAAATATCAACTCCTGTAGTTGTATCGTACATAGGAACAATTTCTAAAAGCTTTTCACTTACTTTTAAGTTCACATCACATCCACAAATAAAAATAGCCAACTGAGCGGTATCCTGCACATCCGTACTTTCGTCAATTGCTATAGAATAGGTCTCAAATGACGGGATTGTTGATTTTAACTGAATTTTTCAATTCTCTGCTACATCATAACCCTGCTAGCAATGGTATTTCGAGTTAAGCTTATATTTTTGAATTTATTTAATTGTTCTGGACACAATCCTTCCACTGTTTTAATCATGCATTCACGGATAAATTCACTTTCAGTGAACAGTCTTAACTTTCTTGCAATTAAATCTGATAACAAATAACTAATTTTTACAGCAGCTGTATTATCTTCAACAGGTTTGGTATATACACTTTGTTGTTTTTGAAGTGTCAACTTTAATTCTGACAATTTATCATCATGTAGTTTCTCAATATATTTGTCATAACTTTTGCTATGATATGTTTCGTAGTGTCTTCTGATATTATATTCTTTGCAAATTGCAATAGATTTTCTATATATCAGATATATAATTTTATTTTTCCTCCTAGTATACAAAAGTATTGTACCTCCCATTTTTCTTGAAAACTACAATGTTCTTCTTCAATAGACTGATTTTTCTTCATACTGCTAGATGTTTTGAAAATTTTGTAATTGATTACATAAGAAAGAATAGAAAAATAGTGAAAATTGATTAATAAACGCAAAAAAACCTCGCACTTTAGGACACGCACATGCGTTTGTTGAAGCAGAACGTCACTAGAGTTACTCATGCATTTCTGATGCTGTAATGATTCAGTCGAAAATGATCTGATTCTTTACTAAGTATCTGATTACTTCGCGTGCACATTTATGTAACCATCTGTTATGATGCAAAATTTTATTTTGTCTTAATAAGATGAAATGTAGATGTAAATTTTTGAAACACATATGATAATTTACGAGTTATTTAAAAATTTAAGGTTGACTGAAATGTTAAGTAATCATATTGGTAATCGATAGTGACGGGCTGCGTGTTTGACATTCCTGGTGTATAGGGTTGTTGGGTTTAGTTAATGTGTGTTTTTATTTTATTTTTTTTGCCTAAATTATATTTTCTTTTCTATAAACCAAGGCACAAAAAACTTAATCTAAATGAACATAATAGATATGTAATATTAGATAAGACCTTATACTATAGGATGATAGAAAAATTTTAGGCTAGAAGAAAAATAAATACCTGCAAACAATCTCGGTTAACAAAATTTCTATAGTAAAAAATTTTTAATTTATAAAATATGTTATGAATTTTTTTGAAGCAATTCCTAGTGAATACATAGTATCACCTATTCTACACTGAGGAAATCATAGAAATTTTAAAGTTTGTATTTTAAATTTAGTTAACTTGCAGAGATTATTACAGGATATCTTGTGCCGATTAAAAAAATCAATAATTGAAGTTATCGAAAGTGTTTTTGGCAAAATCAAAAATGAGATAAAAATAAAAGTCTCCTCTATTCAATGTCTTTCAATATTCGACATGTTGCAATCTGTCAAGAAATCAATGAAGAGCTCAAAAAGCCGGATTATGGTAATTTAAGTAATTATTACCATGATATGAAAATATTATTCACAAAATGATTAATAAAAGAAGAAATTTCTGGTAAATTGTAAAATGTATGATTCAGAATTCTATTCAGAGAAAATATGAAAGATGAAGATGTTTCTAGGGATGATAAGAAAGACTTTGAGAAGAAATGTTAAAATCAAAGAACCTAATTGTATTAAAAAACAATCATCTTAAAAAAGATAATCAAAAAAACAAAGGCTTTAATAATTATAAGTTCTGAACTTTTTGTCTTGTTTTTTCTATAATTATTATTAGTATTTTTATTATTAATATTTTAATATAATTATTTAATAAATAAATAACTGTTTACTCATAAAATGAAGTATGAAAGATTTAGACCCAAAGTTGGTCCTGATCACTCCAAAACCAAATTTAAAAAGTCTTTCGCTTTCTGCTTCTTTTCTGATCGACCTTTTCCTTCCCAAAAATATTTTCAAAATGTATATTGATTTTAACAATTTTTCTAAATATTTTAAAATTTTATTTTCCAATAATAAAATAAGAGTAAATTTACAATTCTATTTCTAAATTTTTGATTTTCGACATTTTGTCAGGCTACGTCTGGTTAAGATAAAAAATCAACAAAAATTTTTTTTAAGTTTATATTAATAGTTTTATTATAATCATATTTATAATTATTATCAATGACTGAACAAGCATTGAACAGTAACTTATAAATGAACACGGATCACTTGTGACTGAACACTAGCTCACACTATAGTGTTATCTACTCCCCTTCAGGAATATAGGTCTGGTCTATCTGGCTCACATCTACCTATTGTTATTATTATTATTATTATTATTATTATTATTATTATTATTATTATTATTATTATTATTATTATTATTATTATTATTATTATTATTATTATTATTATTATTATTATTATTATTATTATTATTATTATTATTATTATTATTATTATTATTATTATTCATTATTATTATTATTATTATTATTATTATTATTATTATTATTATTATTATTATTATTATTATTATTATTATTATTATTATTATTATTATTATTATTATTATTATATTATTATTATTATTTATTATTATTATTATTATTATTATTATTATTATTTATTATTATTATTATTATTATTATTATTATTATTATTATTATTATTATTATTATTATTATCATTATTATTATTATTATTATTATTATTATTATTATTATTATTATTATTATTATTATTATTATTATTATTATTATTATTATTATTATTATTTTTATTATTATTATTATTATTATTATTATTATTATAGATTGAAGAAAAAGCGAAATTTGTCGTTACTGAACCAATGACAGGAGAAAAAGTAAAATATATTTTGATTTTAGACGTCTTTAAATAATCCTGGCCATGTTTACTGTACACCCCTGCATCAAGTGCGGAAAGTAAATATTTATATAATTCAAAGTATACTTATTGGTTTTTGATAAAAATTGGATTGAAGGTAAATAATATGAATAAATAATTACCAAAATTTCAGTGTCCGGTGTAATCTCATAGGAACTTCGAAAATTGATTGGCTCGGTTTTATTGTTGTATATAAAGATCGTGTAGGATTTGATGACACAATACCTCAGATATCGGTCAACCTTTAATTGTCCTTTCATTGTCACTCCTTCCAATGTTTCTTCTGCCAAGGTCTTTAGTGTCGTATTGATGATACTTTCGTTTAGATTTGTATTTTTAAAGGACATTTGATTCATGTCATAGAATTCGAGGAAATTTATTTCAGTGACGTTTTCTTTAACATCCACGTCTTGGACTATTTTTCGAGCTCCTAATAATTCTTGGATTTTCATCAACCAATATTTGGCTTCTAATAAATCCATGACGACTGGGATTTTTGTGTTGTTTGTGTTTTCTTCTTTCATTGAATACGTAATAAATATCAACCACAATTTCTGATAGGCGTCGTTTAGGGAAGGTTGAATACTCAAATGGCAAAGTTTCTTCGTTCGATATAGTGTCCAAGTGTAGTCATCAAACGTTTTAATGAGTGGATCCATATCTATTTTTGTGAGTTTTTTGTCGTTGGTTTTATCTGTTGACGCACTGTCCATTGTGTTGCCACGCGGACGAATTTGAACATGATCAGTCGCTATTCGTTCTGAATTGCTTGAAATGGAAGTTCTACCGCTGTGGTCGTCAATTTCCTCTGATTTTGTTCTTTCAACTTTTAAATAGGAATTGAAAATTTCTATATATTCATCAAATGTGACGCCTTGATTTTTATCAGCAGTCTTCTTGTCAATCGTTTTGACAAACGTTTCCGTTAGAAAAGGAAATTGTAGGATATACATGAGGTTATTTGTTAATACCTGAAATTTAACAAAAACATTAAAGATAATGTATAGTTACAATACAATTACATTGTGGTTTTATTTTAAGTGTAGTAATAATAATAATAATAATAATAATAATAATAATAATAATAATAATTATAATAATAATAATAATAATAATAATAATAATAATAATAATAATAATAAAAATAATAACAATAATAATAATAATAATAAAAATAATGATAATATTAATAATTATAATTATAATATTAATAATAATAATAATAATAATAATAATAATATTAATAATTATAATTATAATATTAATAATAATAATAATAATAATAATAATAATAATAGTAAAATTGTTTTTAAATGTTATATAGAAATCCGTGTCTAATTAATATAATCTGAAATACATATAAACAATAAGTTAACTTTAGAAAAAATTGCTCCAAGTGGAAAATGAACAGAATAAAATGTATTTAAAAGTTTGGGCAAACTAAGTAGAACGGATCAAGTTGATCAGTAGGTGATCATATTTGTGATCATATGATCATACTATTAGTCTATATCCGTTTGCAATACGTCACGGATGAATATTCATCTGAGCAAAATACTTCACAATAAATAATATATAATAAAAAGATCTATCCGTATAAATTACTCAGTTACATCCTTGATTTATTAAGTGCAGATTTTTGTCGTTTTTTTTCAATATCAATTCAGATAAAAATTGTATTTTTATCCATTTGAATGATTTCATAATACAATTGACTGAGACACGATAATACTATTAAAGATTTTAATTAAAATGCTGACAAATTATCAGCAATTTTAACTGAAGAAAGAATTTGGAACTTTTACATTATATAACAAAATTGTCAAAATTGCGTTGAGAAATAAAAACTATTTTTGCTCATAATCAATTTTAATAAAGTCGTCATTAATATTTTTAATTTTAAAAAATAAAGAATTTATTAAATTAAAAAATAACTATTTACTAACAAAATTTTATTACAATAAATAGTTATTGTTACAATTATTATTATTATTATTATTATTATTATTATTATTATTATTATTATTATTATTATTATTATTATTATTATTATTATTATTATTATTATTATTATTATTATTATTACCATAAATCAAATAACAACTCACTGAACACTTAGACCATGGCAAACGATCCTCATTGTTGATTCTCTCAACCGGCAGTCCCTTGAAAGCGTACCATATCTTTGGTTTGAGAAACGGAATCATGTAATAATGGCTAGAGAGATTTAGAATGAAATCGTTTTCTAATATAATTCGGTAAAAATAATAAAATTAGTTATTCGCTATCGGAAATCAATAATTACGTCGTGTTTGATGGATTTTGCACACAGCCTCTGATAAAATTGTATAAATTAATCAAATATATGACCGTTGACCTTGGCTGTGTGCAAATTGTTTTAATGACTTTTGAATGGGCACCATTTTATTTCTTATTTGCACCACTCATATCGATTCGGTAGAGTGAATAGCCTTTCAAATAGTAAATAATAATAATAATAATATTAATAATAATAATAATTATTATTATTATTACTAAAACAAAACATAGATATACAATAGTTTATTCTATCGACTAATGTCCAAAATAATGTTATATAGCTCATCGTTGCGTAACATCTAAAAAGGGAGTTTATTGGCTTACTAATTATTGAATACCTTCAGTCACGCAAACATGCCAATATTTAGACACAGCCATCAAACATTATAAACATACTCTGATCTCGAAATTACAATTTTGATATATTATTAAGCAATCACTGCTATTTTGGAGTATTGTTACCAAATTAGTGATATCATAAGGTAATTTTTTTAGAAATTCAATGTTTTGTTATTTATTTCTTTGAAAAATAACTAGTTTAATCAAATAATCAAGATTTTTCACTTAAACATCTTATCTGACTAATGAAATCATGGTCATATTTAGTAAATATTTAGCAAATCAAACATATACCATTTAAACCCGTCAATTTTGCATATCATTTAGCAAGGTGTTTATGAAAAATATTGGCACTACCTTATGAAAAAAACGTCTAAAATGATAGCTTTATTGAGTCGCTATATTTTTAAAAACAAAGTCTATTCTATGTATAAAACATATTTAAATAAGCAGTAAAATCCATTGAAATAGTAACTTTTAGCAAAATTTAATTGGTAAAAACCGTTGATTTATATAAATAAAATATATTTTTTACAACATTAAACAAATACAAATGATATTCTTTAATATTTAACAAATAATTATTTATCCACAAGGTAAATTTAAAATGGATACTTTGTTAATATGAGAAATTTAACACCTAAAAAATTCACTTCTTGTATCGTCAATTTTTTCATGGATTTTTATTTACATTTTATAAACATTATCCATGAAAGACTCGACAAGGTCTCGATATTATTCAACTTTGAAATCCATGTATGACAAGAAAACACTGACCATAATATCGTTTAAAATAATTATGCGATTGGATAATTTCATCAATGATTTGTTGAATTCATAGAAATTAAATAACTTTGAACTAATTCAAAATCCTATCAATTATGAAAAAGCTCAGAACTTAATTTAAATGTTTAATTTTTTTTCAATAAATATAAAATCTCTGTATTCATTAGATACATTTCTGAAAATAGAATCAAATTTGATATCTAAAAATTGGGTAAGCATTAATATGTTTTTAAACTCGTGTTATTCAGTGAAATTCATGAAAAACTTGATAAAATATTAATGTTCAAAATTATTGATATCGAGATAATGAAATCAAGGTCATACAGCATTCAGCAAATCAGATATACCCCATGTATATCAATTAATAGGTAAATGGTCACTTCGGTAGTATTTAGCTAATTCTTACTGATTTTACTAATATTAGATATTCCAGTATTTGTTTAAAAAGTTCGGTAGTCAATTTCTATGGATGCTTAACCGATATATATATATATATATATGTGTGTGTGTGTGTGTCATTTTCATAAATATTTTTTGTAAGAAAATATATATAAATTACCAATATGTATTGACTATAGGTCATAAACGTATGTCTGCGTATCGTATCAGTCTTATATATTATAATAAATATTTTAATAATCTTTAGTCATCTTTTCATTGATAACCCATTCGCACAACATTAGTCTTCTGCCAGCTTGTCATTAGCTAGAAGGAAAGTTGATAGTCCGTTGATAGTCGTCGCTGAGACTGTTCTGGTCCAGACATATCCTGGGCTCAGCGAGCAGATGTTATAAACCCTGTGCTAGTCTTCCATCATTTGGTCCCTGTTTATTACTGTTTCTTACTGATTCACTAACTGAAACAACTACAATATATTCTCAATATATTTATTAGAGGCTCTAACATTTGATTCTTCAGTCATAAGTCAAGAGTTTCCAATAAATATTTTCGATATCGGCAATTTTAACAGAATTTTAAAATCTCAGCATTCATCAAATTCCATAGATAATTTGAAATTGTAGTTTATATTTTAAATTTTAAACATAAGATTTTTTAAATTTCTTTTTAATAATATGAAATAAACTTATAAAATAAATTATTTTTAATTTTGAAAAAATTTGGCTCCATTATTTTATGTTCGTTAGTACTTTTACTTTCCATAATACAACTTGTTTTGATATTTTTAATTTAATTTATTTTAATTAAGTAATTAATTTAATTTTTTGGCTTTCTTTCTTACCTCATTGAAAATAATGTTTTTGATAAAAAAAATAAAATAAAAGATTGATAAATTGTACCTCATTGTTGTAATGTACTATTTTGTTATAAAATGTTCCAAAAATTTTCACGCTTAACTGAGTTTATGAAGATTTTTAAATAAGAAAAATTAATATAGGAAGCCAGAGTTTTGAAAATTTATTTTAAAATAAATTCAGAAGCAAAGGAATTAAAAAAAATGTTGACATCATATAAAAAATTAAGAACTATAAAATTATATTTTATAAATTTAATTTTGATATTTTCTCATGATTCATTATTCTCGTCGACAATGACTGAACTTATAGATAATTTATTTTACATAATATAAATAAATAGAAGTAATAATAAATTGATAATTAATTTTCTTTGAAATATTTAAATAAAAATGGCGATGATTTATCAAACAAACGTTTTACGATATATTTCGACAGTTTTCCTGTTATCATCCTGTAGATTGGTATAAAAAACTGGGCATATTGTAATTTATTTAAACAAAAACATTTTTTATTTAAAAATAAATATTTTGAATTAATTTTATTTAATTTACTTTAAATACATTTAATTTTAAATCATTTTTCAGTTTTATGACTATTTTAAAAATAAAGATTTTTTAAAAATACTTTATAACAATTTTATTTCGGTTTCAATTTTTTTTATTATAAGCAATTGTGAAATTTTGATTGTAAGGTCGTTTCTAAAAAATGGTAGATACGCAATATGTTTAATAATAAGTCTAAAATTCCAGTTTGATTGTATTCAAATTTCATTAATTAATTTACGTGTAATAACTACAATGTCATATGCATTGGAGAGATTTAATGTTATCTCCGTACTCGAACTTTTGAACATTGTCGACCGAAGGGATTGACTAATATTAATGAACTGAAAAGGGGCTATATAATTGATTTATAAAATCATAATAGTAAAAGTGGTTTTAACTTTAATTTTTTGTGATACTTAAAATACAGGAGCCATCGATCTCTTGCAGGCTGATTTTAAAAGTGATTCCATTCATCCGGTTCTTTTATTTGTATTTGTTAGCAGTTTAATTTTTTCAAGTTGAGCCATTGAGAGGTAATAATATTTACATAGTCATGCAAGCTGAATTAGGTTTTAGGAATTTTGGGCAGATTAGCAACAATGATGAGGCCTGTGTGGTTTGCCGTGCTATCAATGTCATGCTCAAGAAGGTTTGCAGATTTCATGATGTCTCTATAACCTGTCGACAAGCTTAACAAGGAATCAAATCTGTACCCGTAGTATTTGAACCTCTACCAATTCAGACAAGCGTCCAAAACTACTAAAGCTATTGAGTTGTTATTTGCAACTGTTTGGCAGGAACTGTTTCTCTGACACCAAATGTTCATTAAATACCAGTGAAGTAACTCGATACAGAAATAATTTTTATTGACACAAAATTTTTACAACGATTCACAATTTTAAATTTGATTACATAGGCAGGAATCCCATGAGAAGACACCTTGAAACTCAAATTATTTTCTCAACTCAAACTCTCTTACATTTTTTTCTCAAATTCGTAAAAAATTTCAGCAAAGTTTAAGGCAAAGTTTTTTAGCAAAATTTGTGATTAATTTGTTGATGTGAGATTTCCTTATGTAGAAAATCTCTCCACAACGATTCGGAATTTTAAGACTTTTAATGGGTTCCCAGGTAATTATTTGAAATAATTTGTTTCAAATCTTAGCCTATTCGACCGTTCCTGCTAAAAATTTTAAAATAAATTGAATTTGGGGATAATTAGTTTCCACTTAGTTGAATTCATTTTTGTAGAATTTCTTCCTAATCTAATATATTTGTTTTCGTCATTTTAATTAATTAATTAATATTATTTCCTTAACAACTTGCCTCTTGGATTTTAATGCCAGAGTGTCTTAAAATTGTCAGATTAATTATTATTTTTTTTATTATTTTAAAGAAAAAAGTTGAAACAAAATCTGAAACAAGAACGGAACACTTCCATAAAACATTTCCGGGAAGTCGATACAAAATTTGTCCGAGTTAGACTCGGGCCAGTCAGTGTGCGAACTAAACCCGCGTCATAGTAACGCTCGGGTAAAACTGTGAATTGGCTAATAACTAAAGGTCCCAAATTAATTTTATATTTTATTATTTTCGTAATCGTCTTGTTAATTGACATCGGTACATACCCGTTTCCCTGATTTTGATTTTTTAATCATTTTTGATTATTTTTTTAATTTTTCCAATTTTTGTGCCTATTTATAATTTTTGTAAAATTGTCGATCTTTTGCAGTATTGGACCAAAAAAAGTGTTTTTATAATTTGTTTGAATGAGTCGGTTAGTATAAAACATGTTAAAATAACTCTAAAACACCACACTAACCTAACAGCGAAAATTCTGAGTAAAGCACAAAAGAAATACAAAATCAAAAAACTAACAAAGAGCATCAAGTTAAGCAAGAATTTAATTGAATTCAGAAGTTAGATATCTGTTATAAGTAGTATTTCATAAAATAGAAAAGTTTGTAATATACTGAGGGGAAATGATTAAATGTTTAAGAGAAACATCGTGTTATTATGTTATAACTCACATCCAAACTCTTCGTTTTAAAACAAAACTCCGTAAGCAGGTTGGAAATTAGAAATTCTTTTAATATTATTCATTATTTTTTTAAGTAATTATATTTTAATTTTAATTTCTTTATTTGTAAGTTTAAACAAAAATTTATCGTTAGTTTGTATAAAAATAATCGGTTTTTAATAACAATTATTTAATCTTTATTTCGAAATTAGTCCTTTTTATTTAACTTTTTTATTATTACATCTGTTGGGGTAGGGTAAAATGAGGGGAAATAAAACAAAAGTATGGCTAAAATCAATAAAAACACCAAAATAATAAAAGTGCAAAAATTAATAAAAATTGATAAAAATTTGAAAAATAATATTGATCGGGGAAACAAATATGGCTGAACGCCAAATATTGAAAGAAATCAAATATAATAAAAAATATTAAGGTAAGGATATCTATAAAAAGTTATAAGCAAAAAAAATTAATTAATTCTTTAATGGAAAACCCGAGCA
The DNA here is from genome assembly GCA_022537955.1 of Schmidtea mediterranea. NCBI lineage: Eukaryota > Metazoa > Platyhelminthes > Tricladida > Dugesiidae > Schmidtea > Schmidtea mediterranea. Next base: position 211,253,534 of record CM039680.1, read on the forward strand.
AAGTGGAAAAACTAAGACATAAAGAGAGCCTGTGAACTAAATAAAATAATTCATATTATTCAAAAAATTACCCCAATAGCAAATTGGGTATTTGGAAAGCAGTTACTCTGGATTTAAAAAGAAATTAGACTGGAATTTCTGGAATAATTGTTTAACATTAATTCAATTGTTTTTCAGGAAAACAGTATAAAAGAGAGATAAAGATGAAGGGAATTACCTGAAGAAAAATTTATCAAAAAATTATTGGAAAAAAGAGAGCGGGGATCAGTAAGCAAAGAGAAAACCTATAGTATAAAGTTAAATCAACTTAACGTTCCAGGAAGGGCGATTATCCATTGAGATATCTTCTTTGACGTTAAATAAATTAATTTCTGAGAGTAAAGTACAAATCGTGGAACTTTGTGTGAGTTTGTATTTTGTTGGGTTTAGTTTTATAAACGGAACACGAGGAGTCTGAGATTAACCGACTTATGAAATAATAATCCAATACATCCAAGGACTTGCATGCTAGTATCGATCTACGTTTCATGCAAAAATCGAAAAGGTTCTTTCCTTTAAAGTATATGTAGGCTTTACAGAAGAAAGCAAGGCGTACTGATCTTCATGATTGCATGTTCGTTTTTCTGTATTTAAAAAAAGCAAATGTTTTGGTTTCAATATTGTATAATTTTCAAATTCGATTCTTCTTCAAATATCTGATTCTAGAGATTATATTAGACTTCATTACACTATGTTGCGGTAATATATACATGGTTGTCTTCAAACTAAGGAACATGAACATAAAATTAAAGTTTTGAATTTGTTCAGCAATGTTATCTCAGCAGTTTTAACATAAATTTTCTTTTAAACTGTCAAAGACTCGGACACACTGAGTATGAGAAATCTCAAATATACTCGACGAGTCCAAGCCTTCCAAAGATTCAGTTTTTGGTATAAAATTATTTAATTACATATTATTTAAAAATCCAAAATATAATTATATGAAATATTACTGTGATAAACAAGCAACATCAGGTTATTTTATTATTATATTTCCGTTCTGATAATTAATATTTTTGTGTAATTAAATAAAAATAATAATATAACCACGGAAAAATCATGATAAAATTTATTTCAAAATTCCAAAATTATTGTCCAAAATGCGATTTCAAAATCTCGGTATTTTTACCTACGACTTTCAATTCGCTTGTTTTAATCAGTTGAATTTTCCCTTCAATAGTAGCTGCGGTATCCAAGGCGACATTAAGAGTGGCAATCTCGTCAACTGATAGCTTCAAGCACAGCGTATCAATGACATTGACCATTTCTAATTTCATCAGTGCTGGAGACCGATTTGAATTATTCGAGGATTTCGACAAAACCTCCACATAATAATTGTGAGATTCAGATAATTTCCTCAACTTTCTCTTTTCATTTTTATGTCGATTTTTAGCTGCTTCTTTTTGTTTTCTGTTGTTTGCAATTTCTTCTTGTATTTTTATCTTTTTATCCGCTTCTTCTTTTTCGATTCGTTCTTTCTCCTCTCGGATTGCTTGTTCTGCTGCCAATTTTACCGCTAGTTTTTGATCTGCCTTGGCTTTCTTTTCAGCTTCTTTTGCAGCTTTTCGATCAGCATTGAACTTAATTATTCTTGGATCATTTAGCTTTGCAAGATCAACTAATTTATTGATTCTTTTAGTTTCTGCAATCAATTTGCGTTTTCTTTCCGCTCGGTTTTCTTTTTCAATATATCTCCGTTGTTCTCGGTTGTCATCCTTTGATGAAGTCTCTTCATCGGCATAACTGAATTCCCTCCATGAGCTGAAATTGTCCCAAAACGTGTAGAATCTGTTAACGGCTTCAATTGGAGAGTTTTCATTTCCTAATGATGGAACGGGTTGAATTTTTGACCACCGAGAATTTCTTTGGAATACCGGCAAAAAAACTTGATAGAAATTTGATTTGGCTTCTCGAGCTGTTGGGATATTGTCATCGAACTCTGGATCACAACTATCATATGAATTGCGAGTGGATTCTTCTTTCAATAGTTCGAATGCTCTGGTGATACACGTGAAATAATCATTGTTCTCATCAACACATTTTGTCAGTCGGCGTTTTCCTTTATCTGGATGATGATTCAATAGTTGCTTACGATATGCAATTTTGATCAATTCTTGAGACGCAGCTCGGCGGATTTTACTGAGTCGTAAAACAGCGTAATGATCTTGATCTTTCCAATCTCTTGGATCAAGGGTTTGTAAATATTGATGATTTTCCTGCAAATCATCGAAAATGTGAGATTCAAGATCAAAGCATTGCAATTTGAAATGTTTGCAAATATTAGCAATTGTTGGGTGAATATTATAAGAAACAATTTCCATTTTCTGTTAATTAATTCAGGCAAATTATATCATTACTAATATTAAAATTTAAACAAATTATAATAATAAGGAAATTTTAATGTAGAAAGAATGTAATTCAAAAATTTTTATTTAAAAATGAGATTCATAATTTTATAAATATTTTATAAATATAATTTTATTTTTAATACAAATCTACAAATCAATTTTATGCACTTTTCTTTTATTAGCTTATTTACAATCGAATAAATATTTTTTTATAAATCACATTTAAATATTTTAATTTTCTATTAAAACTGTAATCGCTAGCATATTTTTTTAAATTTTAATAATTTTATTTATTATTTTTTTTAATTATTTAAATTATTTAAATTATTTAAATTATTATCACTTATTTTTATTTTTAATTATCTAGTTATTATCAATAAAAGACTTTTGAAATTTGTCAAGTATTAAGTTATTCGAAATCCAAAACCATTTAATTTTTATTTTTATTAAATTTTATAATTTTATTAAATTTTTTAAATTTATTAAATCTATTTTTATAAAAACTTTTATATTTTATTGTTTAGTTTTTGATATTTCATTCATTTTCATCTGTCAAAATCTAAATTTTTTTTGACATTTTAAAGAATAAAAAGAATTGAAATATCAGAAAAGTAAAAAGTGCAAAGGTTACAAAATAATCTTTATCATTCGAATTGTGTAGTATTCTGACCAAATACAAATCTTGAAAATTATTTAAAAATAAACTATTTTTTCTCACAAATGATGAGTTGTGAAAATTGTCAGTTGCCTTTCGATTTAGATAAATTGGGGAAGGCGATTAAATTTCTAGTGGTGGAGAATTTGGAAATTACATTAAAAAGAGATTTCGATGTTAAATACAAGTCAAAATATTAATTTATTTTCAGATAAGAATTGAATATAAATGAATTTGAAAATTAAAATTTGAATCGAAAGGTATATTAAATTTGATAATAATTTCTGTTATTTAAAAAAATTAACCATTTTAATTTTAAATATTTTTTAATATTTTAATACTAACTTTGATAATAGTGTTTATTTAAATTTTATTATTTTATTATTTTTTCAATTATTATTATTATTATTTTAAAATTATAACATTTCATTGTTTTCAATTGTGGGGCACCTAATGGCACCAGATTTTTCGCGACCATTTACAAGGGATTTTCACCAGATGCATGCACAAGAGATATAACCATTGGATATCCGTCAAAAATGACGTTGGAAATGTATTCCAATGGTCGGTTTCTAGTAAAAGGTGAGCCATATTACCATGACTGCTAATACTCTAGAAAACCTTTTTCTTCTCAATTATTTTTGGCACAATTTGTGGCAAAGTTTGAGATTTCCTTAAACAGAAAATCGCTCTTCAACAACTAATTGAATTCATTCAGACTTTGATTTGGCTCCTGGGGAACTAGTGGACTAATTTGTTTTACTTCTCAGCCGCTTCGGTCGTTCCTTGGTTTAATTTTTTACACAAATTAAATTTGGGGATAATTAGTTCCAACATAATTAAATTTATGTTTAATTTATTTCTTCGACGTACAACAAAATTTTCAAAGAGTTGATCCATCTGATTTGGTCTAAAATTAAGAAGACTTTCATGTAAGATGAAGACCCAGCAGAAATTTAAACAGCTTACTTCATAAATTTGACATTTCTAGATTGGTTAATTGTATTCGTGCTTGAGCAAGCGAGTTTCAAAGACTTGAGTTCAACGGTAAGATCGAAAGTTTGCTTGAAAAAAATATTTTTAATTGGAAAACTAAGATCTTTCAATCTCTTGAAATTTATGATAACGTATCTGTTTATAGACCTATTCTGGTAGGGTTATCTCTGTAAGTCTTTATTGATGAAATTAAGAACAATTTGACCTTGATCTAATTTTATATTGTTGGGCCAGAACGTAAACGGCCTTGGAGAATGTTTTAATGCATCAGTAACATACACGCAAATACAACATGCAAATTTAAATAAACCTATTAAACACCAATTAAACCCTATCAAATATGAGAAAAAAGGGAATTAAAAATAAAATAATAAACATAAAAATAAATTAAAATAATAACAAAACGCACCAAGATTCGCACGATACCAACACAAATATAACAAGAAAACACAACAAATTCGACAAAATTGGAAAAATTAATAAAAGTTCATTAAAATGAAACTTAAATCAAAAAATTTGAATTAGTAATAATTCAATAAAAATTCTAAATCAAAAATTATAAAAATAAATCAAAAAATAATAAAATTAAAGAATAGAATTTACTAGAAAATAACAAGGTCGAATTTTGTTTTACTGCATCAAATCTAACATGCGAGAAAAATAGGTATAAATACTGATCCATTTTCACATTTAACTAGACCATTTTTGAAATCGTTTGTTAACCATTTGTAAAACCATTTAACTATTTATATTTTCGTTTGAAATTATTTTGAAGTCTATTCAATCTTATTTTTAGGTGAGAAATATTTATGTTGGAACCCTCTTTCCACGTCACATCCATTGCAACTCGATAGAGCTCTGCTTGGACGTCGGCGTGGGGAGAGAGGTAATTTTGTTTTATTTTATGATATGCTATTTTATGAAATTTTATGGATTGGAAATGAAGGGTAACTATGTTATTTTTGTTCATAACTAATAAATGTTATTAATATACATAAATTGCTTTATATATTTTCATAAACTAAATTAAACTGTCGAAATTTTTCCGGCCCACAGCCAACACATAACGCAAGAAAGCAAAATCTACATAGTACAGATGCATGTAAGTGCGTGGAAGATCGCCAATGATATGTACCCGTGAAGACTCAGTGTTGAGAAACGCAGGGGTCGTAACGTCAATATTATCCCTATAGCTGAAGCGAGAAATAAGGGAGAAGTCTCCGACTCCTTCCTCGTTTCTCATTTCTGTAAAATCGACCTAAAATTATATTACACACGGCTCAAAATCATCACATCGAGTAGTCCAGTGGGCACTCAGTAAATATAATATAAACACAAAATGCGCCTAAGGTCTATTAAAGGGAAAGGGTACGGGGATAGATTAAATTGAAAATCGTTGATATAACTGATTCCGTGTTAATGTTTTGAAATCATTAGACTTATTGCTAAAAGTAAATTGAATTCATATAAATTAGATAAAACTTATTACTAAACATAAATTAAATTCATAGCTTGAAATAAGTGAGATGAAACTTATTGCTAGAAGTAAATTAACTAATATTTTGGAATAAATTAGCTAAAATTTATTGTTAACAGTAAATTAAATAGTGTAATTGTATTAGATAAACGTATCTCTAAAGGCAAATTAAACTAATAAATTGTTTAAATTATTAAATCCTATTTCTAAAAGCAAATTAAACTAATAAAATTTAGTTCTAAAAGTAAATTATATTAATAGAACTTATTTCTAACAGTAAATTAAATCAATAAACTTATTTCTAAACGTAGATTAACTTAATGTTTTGAGACAAATTACATAAAACGCATTGCTAAGAGTAAATTAAATGCATAAATAAAACTTATTACTAAAAGCAGATTAAAATCGTATCTGGAACAAATTAATTGAATTGCTGGTAAATTAGTAGAAAACCATTACATTTATTGAGTAAAGTAGTTATGGATTAAAACAAACTAATCCTCTGATTTAACATAAGGTAATTCATTTTCTAAAAGTAAGGCAACTATTGATAAATAAAAAAACTAAGCAATTCGTTGATTCAATTAATGTAATTTAATTTAATAACAGCAAAATAATTATTGAATAAAACTAACAAAAATCCATTGATTTGAATTAAAACTCAACCTACAAACAATTTATTGATTGAAGCTGAACTAATGAAAGGTATAAGGATAGAATAGGATAGGTCATTCAGAAGTAAACCAAATAAATAGATCGCTTAAATAGAATTAATGTAACCAAGTCGATCAACACGAAATTCATGAGAATCGTTGACATAAGAGAAAGCTAGTAGTATAATATTATCAAAAATTTACTAAGAACCTGATCATGATGACATCTTCCACCCGAAATATTCATAAAAGCCTGCACCATTCAAATACTTATATAATTCCAAATACAACCCACATTATATTCGCAGACGAAAATGACGTAACAATATAATAAAAGCCCAATGCGAATTCAGGAGCGAAACGTTAATATGCGTAAGATGAGAATCAAATAGATAAGTCTTCTTCGAAACGATTTAATAATCGCGGAATACCATAAGGAGATTAAAGACACGGGTTCCCTAAAATTAAGCAACAAAATGTTTAAATAAGAATAACAGACGTACCTGACATATCCCAAATTTACCTCATCGCCACGCACGACCATAGTAGATGCCACGAGGTAATATCAGAAAGTAGTTAACTAAGAACCAAAGTTATCCGAAATAGTAAACAAGTCGACCGGAAATTGTAAGTCCAAATTTTAGTAAGCTAATACAATCCGAGAAATAGAAATTTCCGTCGACATTAGACGTACCGGATAAACAGATCAAATGTCATTTACTAACGCATTCGCATTAGATAACGGATGTAGACACCCACGCTGGTGAGATAATCTAGGGCGAAGGTCAGCTAAGCATTGCGGCACATTTCGAAACACAACGGATGTAGAAACGGAAGCCCAAGTTAAGGTAAATCTTACCAAAGGCCGTGTTTTTGATGCCGTACAACTGGTAAATACAAATCGATAAACACCACTACGGAAATAGACACGTTAAAGTCAAAGTAACACTTATCCATATCGTAAATTTTCGCGTTCGACGTCAACTCTTAAAATGTAACAAACTTTGAAACAATTTTAATTGATATTATGTATTTAACAAGTATTGAACACACTCCGATAAATGATAAGCCTTACCTCTATTAAAATTTAGAATCAATTGATAACAAATATTATTCAATACTAGGTATTCAGTAATTTTTAAATGAATTCTAACACATAGCACCACCATACGCGCGACAAACTCTGACTTGACGAACATTAATACCCGGTAGATTTGTAAGTACAGACTCACTCGTTAATATAGCAGTAGAATTTCCCAACGTCTCACAATTAGAGCAACCACTAAAATAGAAGTGCCGTGATGAAAGCGTGGTAGACTAAATAGCTTCAGAGACGCACAACCCATTACATCCGCGAAAGAGGGTAGGGATAATTAGCATTCGATAAGTTTAACTGGTGATAGACCCAATGATAATAACCACCTGGTCGCTAGTGAGTTTAGTATATAATCTAAGCGAAATATTTAAATGAACTGTTTTCCATCCCCATATGCCAATAACTGATTTTGGTGTGTTTTTAGAATATGCCGATCGAATGGACTAACACCCGAATGCCCGACGAACAATGCCGGAAGGAATCACACCCAAAAACAGAAATATTCAATAAGATTCAACAGCAGTGGCCGTACCCCACTACTTGGAGGGTACTGGGCCTAAACAGCGACCCATGCGGACTCGCCGGACAACAATACCCGGCAGCGGAGACGTATATGAACGCGCGAGATCTCCTCACCCAATGGGAACGGGTGCAGGAGCAAGTGGACCTACATGTGGTCAAGGCGAGGATGTATCTCGCCAACGTAGAAGATGACATCCTAGCCGGGCGAATCTCAGAGGCCTACCCACCTCGCCCAGTCCGCGATACCCGACGCCCATACCCTGTGGTTCCTCCGAGAAAGAGCCGAAAGAAGTCATTTCCGGAAAATTAGAAACTCCAAAGACACTAACGACTTATACGAACTAGTTGGATTTTTTTTTTGTTGTTATTGAAAAAGAAATGTTCATTATCCTGTCTTTGCGTTTGATCATTTGTTTAAGAATATTCGTTTCAATCGATATGTTTACGATAATGATAAAATTAAATTATATAAATTATTAGCGTTAAACTTAACGAACTTATCCATTATAGCTATGGCCACTAGCCAAATTTTACAAGCGGAATTAGATCGCGCACGGAACACAAATGCGGATCTCCTCCATCAAATACTCCAGCTGACAAGAGAGGTCCAACAGATCAAAGCGACTTGGTCGGATCCGAAAAGAGTCAAGATGTTATACCACCGAATATCTGCAGCACAGAAAGGTTGGGCTGAAGAGCAACAGCTCAATCAGAGCCTGCGCACCCAGATACGAGGATTAGAAGTAGCCCTAGCCGTTTGTCGGGATGGGGAAGCGGTCACCTACCCGCTCATATTCGCCCCGCCCCAGATGGTGCAGAAGAATCCTCAACCAGTAGACCAGTCCTCAACTCAACCAATAAATCGTCGGCCGGGACGCAAAGAACGTGCTCGACGCCGAGCTGCTCAACAATCAAAACCGTCCCATTAACTTTTGATAAATCACATTTCTGTCTATTTAAATAAAATAGTTGTACTTACGGTTAAAGTATTTCCTAAAGGGCGCTTACACGCAGATATTATTATGAGTACTCGCGTCGCAACTTTAAGTCATCTCTCCACATTCGATCATGAATTTACTTCCACAGGGACAGAGCTAAGCGAGCATAGGTCTTCTATCGACAGCTCGTGAACCCGAGGGTTGTCCGAGCAATTACAGTACTAGCAATAATACTCAATTTTTGCGGACAATCCACCACTTGAACACATTACCAACGTTGCCTAGCAACGGGTGCCAAGTGGCGATCAGCATCATTTTGTATGGCGTTACTGGGACAACCATAAAGATAAGCAAGATTTGAAACCCTGTAACCCACCAATATTTTTGTTAGATTTATTTTATTTTATTTATTTTTTTATTTGTTTTGACCAATTTATGTATTATTTTTTATTCAAATTTTTCTAATTGCAAATTATTTTAGTTTTATTTAATATTTTTTATCCGTGTTAGATTTCAATAATTTTGCAGAGTTTTTAGTTTAATAACAATGTTTTTATGTAAGTCAAAAATGAACTTCATAATATGTTTAATAGAATAAAGATAGACATGAATTTTTATTTTATAAATTTAATATAATTTTTTAGTTTATTTGTATCGCTTATAATTACTATTTTAAAAAATATAATTATTTGCACTTTTCTTTAAATAATCTAATAACAATCATTAAGATTTTAATTTAAATATATTCCTTGACGCAATTTGTTTTCAAATAAACACAATTTTATATTAATTTCCAAATTTTGGAAATATTTGCATTTTATTTACAAATTCATTATTTTCAAATACAATGATTCAAGCGATTTTAATTTTTAATAACCATGGAAAGCCTAGATTGATCAAATTTTATGAATATTATGTAGAATATTGGCAAATATTTGAATTTTAATAATCAAATTTCATTTAGCCAGAAGAAATGCAACAAAAAATTGTAAAAGAGATTTTTCAATTAGTTTCTAAAAGAAGTGATGACGTCTGTAATTTTTTAGAAAGTGGAAGGTAATTAGTAAATCGATTTCTAATAGTAAAATTACATAATGTAGTTTGATGAATGGTAAAGACAATAAACTAGTATATCGTCATTATGCAACTTTGTATTTTGTATTTTGCGTTGATTCAAGTGAAAGTGAATTGGGCATTCTTGATTTAATTCAAGTTTTTGTCGAGTCTCTTGATAAAGCCTTTGAAAATGTGTGCGAATTGGATTTGATATTCAATATCGATAAAGTGCATCATATTTTGAAAGAACTGGTTGTTGGTGGACTTGTTTTGGAAACACACATGTCTGAGATTTTAAGTAGATATGATGATCAAAATAAACTGGAAAGAGAAGAAGTAGATTATTGTCAGTGACAGATATTAGATAAATATATCATTATTTTCAGAATGGGATTTCTATCAAATCCGGCAGCGCAGTATCTGCAGTAAAAAGCATAAATATTCCTCAACGGATCAGAGATATAAAATTAACGGATTTGCACAATATCCAAGCAAAATTCATTAAATAATTTTTGACTACATAATTCAGTATTTATGCTCAAAGACGTCAGCGATTATTTTTGTACTTTTTAATAATAAATTTTATCCTTTGAGTTATTATTTTAAATAAGTTTTATAACAATCTATTAATGATTTTATTCATTTCTGTTTGGATTGTTCTCTTGCAGAATTTGCTTAATGGTTTCCATTGGTAACTAAATTAATTAGGTAGCTTGAATGTTGATTTTATAATAACCTGCTTTTCATTCTATAACATTTTTTACCCAAAGACTGCTTTATATAAATAGTTACCGAAATAATTATTGTATAAAATTTTCTTATTGATTTCCATTGGTAGCAAATAAACTAGTTTGAATATAATAGAAATTGATTTCAAAATATTAAGTAAATTTTCAATTTATTTAATCTAAATACAATTAATAAAATGGAATAATTGCAGTAATTACTTGAATTCAATTGGAGGAATGTTGCGTGTACTTGATTAGTAATAAAGCCATTTAATCTGTTGACCAGTTGTTCTAGATTACAGCTCAGATGGTTCAATGATAAATCAATTATTCTATTGAGTGGAGTTGGATTACAATTGGTTTGGAATTCTATAATGATTTGGCGATTTTCTATAATTGTGTTGGTTTTTATTACTAACCAATTAAATTCCAGCTTTAAATGACAGAATTTAATTGCGTGATTTCAGATATATTTGTATTGATATTTTGAATTGCAATTCAAATCGCGTTGTTTGTTTAGACCAGGGCTTCTTAAACCATGGGTCGCGACCCCATTAGGGGTCGCGTAGCAAAATTCTGGGGTCGCGAGAGATAAAAATACAATTTAACAGAAAATGTTTTTTAACTTGTAAAATTATTGTTATAAAGATAAAATAACAATTATCGTAGATAAATATATCATAAAATCTTCTAGTTCGGAAAGATTGTTTGTACCTGCATTTCTATTAAGAGTATTGTAATAACTTGAATAACATTTACTATGAATTAGAATTAGAAGATGTTATAGGAATTTTAAAAAAATATAAATTTATTTTTCTTTTATATTTGCATGGGGTCGTCAAGAAACTCGCAATCATAAATGGGGTCGTGAATTACAAAAGTTTAAGAAGCTCTGGTTTAGACGAATTAGATTAGGACATTTTGTCGGCATAATTTCGAAAGCAGTTGATATGACAATGAATAAAATGTTGAAATAATTTTTTATATGTTTAGATGCTGTTATTGCATGAATATAATAGAGTTAGGATTTTCGGAATGATGTTTGACATATCAGATGTGATTTTTTATAATTTTGATGTGTTAAATTCGAAAATAACATCAGGTCCAGTTTTCTTGCTACGCTTACCCTACATAGGGAAAGATATTACGAATTATAATTAAATAATTGGTCCAACAGCAAATTGACTAAAATTGTTATTGGTTCAGTAAAAGATTAAGCATTTTTCTTTTGTGATTGGAGTTTGCACAGTCACGTTTAATTGTTGAGCAGTAATCAGCCATCAATTTGGTGTCTTTAAAAAGTCATTAAAATTCAGCTAATATCACATTATACGTAGAGGTTGTGATCGAGAATTCTCAACAACTTACAATTTCTCGATTCTCGAGATTTTTTTTCTATTTCTCAATAAAAAAAAAAGATTATTTAAATTAAATTAATATCTTTTTTTGTCTAAGCTTTACATGCAAAAGAATAACAAAAAGCAAAAAAAAAATCTTCATAATTATTTATTCCTAAATTTTGTTTTATGTCGATGTAGGCTTGTGTTGTAAAAAAATTTAAAATTTATGGATAGGTATAGGTTGTAATTCATTTTTTATTATTCATTCTTTAAACGTAAGTATAATTACATTCAGAAAAAAATTTAATTTTAATATAAATTTTTAAGTCATTAAATGGAGCAGACACATTACGAAAATTGTTGGCAACATTTTAAAAATAAACCTGGGGATAAGGATATAGCTATTTGCAATCTATGTAAAAAATGTATATCATGCAAAGCATCGCAAACAACTGGAGTTCATCGGCATTTAACTGGTCATCATAGCTTGAAGAGGAAAGCAATAGCAACAGCAACTATAGGCAGTTCAAAAAGCCATAGTTCTTCAAAATCATCAACGCTTGACAAATTTGTGACTATCACCACGAATGCAAATAATGATATTGAAACATTGGAGGAAATTGTGGCTAAATTAGCAGCCAAAGATGGTTTCAGTATTTTGGCTATAACTGAAAGCGAGTTCATCCGTAAGAGTATAAAAAAGCAGGGATTTTCTTTGCCACAGCAGCCATCAGATGTCATGAATTTGGTGTATAAGTATTATTCCTTTGTGAAAGATAAATTAGTTTTTAAAATTAAATCGCTAAAAGAACGTATAAGTTATACGTTAATTCCATTTATAACGGCCACTTCGACGTGGTTTTTAATTTTGATGTCCACACATTCAATCTAACTAAACTATATAGTTTTTCTACAAAATTCTTTCGAGGTTCATATTGTTTTAACATCCAGTGATATTTGAAATTCATTGTTAAATCCAGTGCAATAAACATATTTTGATAACCCAGTTTTTGGGGGGTTCAAAATAACTCACAAGATTATCAATTTCGATTTCCGATTCTTTACAAAGTTATAACCATAAAATTTGAGTAAGGATTGAATGTGTATAATTTTTTCAAGCACCTCAATCTCCTTGCATACCTTGGCATGACCTTTGCCTCGTTTATACAGAATAAATTTGATATTATTAATGTCACGAACAATACTTTATTCATATAGTTCAATGGGGTGGGATTTTTTGTTTAATATTTGGCCCATCATTTATTTTATCTTGCTTGAATCTCAATGAATATCTCATTTCATCATCTGATTGAATCTGTTTACAACGATTTGCATGCACCACTATTGTTTTTGTCTTTGTTTCTGATCGGTCATAACTTTAAGTTGGTTTCTGTCGCATCACATACAGTATAAGGTCCTTTGAAGGGTCTTTGTAATTTTATTGACAGTCCTTTTATTTGTTCGGGTTTGTTTAAATATACTAAACACCCACTTTTATGTCATGTTCATGCGGTCGTCTATTACACTGATCTTTTATAACTGTCTTGATTATATTTGATTTTGAATCCTGCTTGCCCCCACACCGATTGCAGTTTCTCTGGCACTTTCATATACTGTGTGATTGGAGGTTGATATTCCAAATCAATAGGCATATTATTTTGTCTCAGATACATTAGATAAAACGGTATTTCTCCAGTACTTTCGTTTACTTAATTTCTGTATGCGAACAAACATGATTTTTTAAATAGATCTCAATCTTTTTGTTTTGATTGAGATAGAACTATATCATGCTAATTAAAGTGTCATCAAACCTCTCGACTATTCCGTCTTTTTGTGGTGTGATATGGTGACGCACTAAGTTTTAGAATTCCAAATAATTCCGTAATTGATTTAAATAGATCGCTCTGAAAATTTGTACCTTGATCAGTTAATAATTTCTTTGGTGAACCATATCTGAAAATAATATTCTCAACAAATATTCTAGCAACTGTTTCTGTTTTCAGATTCTGCATTGCGTAAGCTTCTGGCCATTTTGTTAAATAATTACAGAAGACTACAATATATTTATTCTCATTTATTGTTTCTGGCAATGATCCGACGATATCCATTGCTGTCATTTCCATTGGAGCCGATGGAATTGGAATAGGTTTTAAGGGAACTTTGATTTTCTTTCCCGTATTTCTACGAATTAGGCATATTTTGCATGTATTCCACCACTGCTTTACATCTGGTTCCATTGTTTTCCAATGATATTTTAACCTCAGTCAAGAAAGTGTTTTTCTGGACGATAGATGTCTTTCAAGCGATCCATCGTGATATGCCAATAACAATGTTTCTCGATTTTTCGTCGGTACTATTATTAATAAGTTATCGTTTTTTTACACATTTAAGCAGTCCTTCATGAATGGCATATTTATGGTTCTCCTTCCATCACATACTTCCAATCACTCTCTTTTTTGACCGTAACCACATGCTTCCGTAATTGATTCACTTCCTCATCTTCTTCTTGATTAGATTGCAATTCTTTCATATTACACGCTGCTCTCATTACAGGGAATATTGTATTTTCACACTTTTTTTCTTCCTCGACTGGAATACGTGACATTGCATCGGCGTTTGCATTAGCTTTTCCTGTTTAATATTTAATTCCGAAATCGTATTCTTGGCGTTTACCGACAGAAACTGTTTTATTCAGCGGGATAAGACGGGATATACTGACATTTAACAAATCAGCAATTATGACAATTATACATGTGTCCATATAGAAACACAATTATATTCCTGTGTAATTCATGGTTAAAACTATGTCCGGGAATGCGTTAACAGGATAAATTATCCTCAAACATTCAAAACAACAATAAAAAAGGTATAAATGCCACAATATTTCATAATTTGATCACCCTTAAAATTTGAATCTAAGAAGAGCTTCAATTTGGTAACTAACTTTTGAAAGCAAATTACATAGCTTAGATCAGGCAAATACATGTACTAATGAATCGCAAAGGACACAAAAATTATTATTATTATTATTATAAAAACAAAGCAACTACATAAAACTTTTATTAAAAAGAAATAATTTGACTATAGTAATATTATTATTATTATTATTATTATTATTATTATTATAAAAACAAAGCAACTACATAAAACTTTTATTAAAAAGAAATAATTTGACTATAGTAATATTGTCGAAGAGCTTTATTCAAAGCCCATTCCACATACTTCCAATATCGGTCAGCGCAGCAATGACATTCATCCCCACATGGATATTCAGGTTCCATATCTTTTGACATTTTGTTTTGCTTGACGTCCCATAGGAACTCATAGATTACGGAAAATATCCATATAGATGTATAATTAAAGACCAAGTCTGGAATTATTGATGTTGGCTTATCCTTCAATATTTCATGTATATCTGGATAATAGAAGTCCCGACGTTCTTTGATAACTTTAAAATAGTCATCTACAAAACAATTAAAAAATAAAAATAATAATAATAAATTACCATAATGTTCAATTTTGTTCATAGCTTGAACTGCGCTCGGTACATACATTTTAATGATAAAAATTGAAATAACAATTACTTTTATACTAATTTAGACCAATGAGAAGCTAAACACAAATAACCTTTAGCTATAAACAATAAATATTAATTTATATAGATTTGAAAATAATTAAAGAAATTTTAATAATAATATTAGTTTTTAATATGGCTAACTCAATTGTTGTAACCGTTCAAGGTAAAAATTCAACAAGATGTGTATGTCCTGATACAGCAGTGTTGATGGATATTTTGTATATGATAGATTGGCCTAGATATTTGAAAACTCCAGTCAAAAGATTATCTGAAAGAATGAGTAATTTAGAAGTCTGATCTGAACATACATATGAAACTTTAAAACGAGCTCGGAACGAATTATATGATGATATTCTATATCTAAATAAGACCATTGGTAATATCCAAAATGAATTAAGTATAAAATTTTATTCTAATAAAACAACTGATCAGTTCAATCGTATAATAAAAGAAGTTCAACAACCGGTTAACAAATCGAAAGAAGTTCAAAACCCTGTTAACAGTGGCAACAAATCATTATTGTCATTTTCATTATATATTTTTACATATTTTCTTAACATTGCAACTTAAATGCAATGTTCATGCATGATTCTGATTGGTCCAATATAGTATAAATAAGCTTACACTTCCAAATATTTTTATAAAATGCTAGAAACTAAATGTTTTATAACTTTGTTGAATGAGCTGGTTTCTAATAATAGAGAAGAAGATGATATCATTAAAAACATAAAATTCATGGTTAACCGAACCGAGAAAATCGTTGAAGACATACCATTTGATTATGAAAAAATTCACAATTTGCCAACATTGGAGAGAAATCCCAATCAATATTTAGTTATATGTTTGATATAAATAATAAATGGACGCGAATAATAGTAGGATTAATGTATATGAAACACATGATATTAAAATCTGGATCCGACTATGAAAATTATTTCCAGTGGTCTATAGAGGTATATTACTATTTATTATTCTTTTATTTTTATTATTATTTATGTGAAAGAAACAAACATTGATCCATGGGTAGAAGCAAACGGTGGGTGGATAGCAATTATTCAAGTTGCCACAGAAGCCAAACGTTCAGATATTTATATTGCAAATTGCAAATTTTTATTAAAACTATAAACTGGAGCATCGGTTTTATATATATGTTATAAAGTTTATCATAAATTTTTATAAATATTTCTGTGTTATTATTAATAAAAAACTGCATTTTTAAAGATTTATTGATTATTACATGTACATTCTTCATCACCACAGTATTCTATCATTATATTTTCTATAACATGGTAAACACAAGTCTTAAATTCGTTAGGCTCAAATAAATTTTCAGTAGGGGTTTCTTCATCGTTAATAATTTCAGTATCTTCATTATTAATAATTTCTTCATCATTAACAATTTCTTCATCATAATCACCCTGATATTCTGAATCACGACATGAATCTTCTTTACCCAATGCTTCAACTATATTCAACATATCTGTAATTTTTACACCGGTTATTTCTTCGAGTTTATCAAACAAAAAGTTTATTAAATATTCTAAACAAAAATTAATTAATTATTTTATATTTTATATTTTACCTTTTTCAGAAATCATTTTTTTTAAAACTATTTTAAAACTAATTATAATTTTGTTTATAGAATATGTTGTAAAGAAAAGAAAATCTGTTTAAATACATTTATTAACATCCACATTAAACACTAAAATATACATTAAAATAATTGTGAAAGTCTAGCAGTAACAATTTTCCAGATTGGAGAAAGCACATCATTTTGATCAGCTTTATATCGTTGGGTTGTTATTGTTAAATACCATTTTTCCTGTTCTTTCAAACCTATTTCTGTAAACGCATCATAATATCTGGTATATTGACTGGTGAAGAATGCATTTTCATTGCATTTTAAATTCGAATTGTTCTTTTTGAAAACCGTATCAATATCCTTGATATCTATCATTGAGAGAGTCCCAGCGAGAGATGGAAGTAGAGTTCTGATTGATCAGCTCCGAAATCCATATTCTCGTCTCATTAAATATGAGCTCGGGAATCATTATTGCTGGCTTGTCCTTTATTATTGCAGTGAGTTGAGGATAATAATACTGTAATTGTCCAATTACCAGGGTTTCATATTCTTCTAAATAAAATATTAATAATAAAAGAAAATAAATAAATAATAAATTTACCTTTTCGAATGTTACTATTCGTCGGTAAATCGTACATATTTTTCTTTTTAAAAATGAAATAAAATGAATAAGCAAGTTGTTTTAATCAATCATTAGCCAATCAGATTTCGACCAATCCCGTAATTTCATTTTGTATCTCAGTAACAATATCTTTGTACTCTAGATTTCGCAACCCTAATATGACTATTTTCCCACTGGCAAACACGTTAACACACATTGGGTTGTATTTTAAAAGCCTCAGTGCAGGAAACAATTCTGGCTCGAACATACAAAGACATTTTGTTGACATGTTGTATAGATTGATAGATTGTCCCATATCTATGGTAACCGTAATTAACTGTATTATAATATCCTTTATTCTATATTGTAATTTATTTACATCTAAAGGTTTCTTGCATCCCATGATTCTGCATTTGCCGGATTTGAAAATTTTATAGGGTATTTTCCATTCCTATCAAAAATTTGCTGTGGTTTACCATTTGGAAACGTCATTTTTGACACGCCAAAAGTTCCTTTATAATTTATATTTGATAACATAATTAAACAATAAAGAAATATTAATCTATATATATATATATATATATATATATATATATGATTTTTAGAAAGAGTTCATTAAATTATATAATATAAACAAAAACCTATAATTATACAAATTAATAATGGAATTATGAAATGATGTGGTATATCAAATCGTCGGCCCAAGTGGTAGTGGTAAAACTATGTTTGTGTGTAAATTACTGAAATCTAATTTATTTCAAACAAAATTCAATAAGATTTATTGACATAGGGGTGCAGATGAAGAACATGGATTAATTCAAGATAATTTCTGTAAATTGAAAAATATGAAAATAGTAAAGGGTTTCGATAAAAACTGGTCAAGTCGTTTAAGGAAAGGTGATGTCATTATTATCGATGATTTGTATCAGGAAGCTAATAAAAAAAAGGATTTTAATAATTTATTCACAAAAATCAGTAGACATGTTGGTGATACTGTGATCTTTATTAATCAAAATCTTTTTCATCAGGGTGGCAAACATCGAACAAGGAATTTAAATGTTCAATATTTAGTTATTTTCAAGAATCCTAGAGATGCAACAATTATTGATTTTCTTACTCGACAAGCATACCCTAATAATCATAATTTTCTCATCAGTGCATTTCAAAATGCTACAAAATCACCACATGGATATATATTTCTTGATTTCATACAACAATGCAATGATGATTTACGGGTAAAAATGATATTTTCAATAAATAAGGTGCCATGGTTTATAAACAAAGTTGAAAACATTAACATGTAAAAATGTTTATGAAATCCATACTTAGACAAAGTATTAAAAAGAAAATAAACGACACAATTCCACCAAAGACTAGTTATACACAATCTAAAAAACTAATAACCGAAAATCTCCCCGCAATGAATCTAATTTCGAAAAACATTATTAAAAAGAGTAAGAAAAAAGTTAAAATTGTAAAAAATCATAGGAGTTTCAAATATTTTAATGCATTGGAAAAGGCTTCGAGTATGAAAAGAATGTCTATTTTACAATCATTTCCAACTTTTGTTGTCGATGATTTACTAAAAATTCTACTAAAAGTAGTCAGAGGTAAAATTAAAATCAGTATATCTAAAAAACTAGTATTGAATAAACATCGTAAGCCTTTGTTATCGCTAGTAAATAATAAAAATTGTCAGCAAATGAGAAAAATCATATATAAACAACAAGGCGGTTTTATCGGAGCAATGTTACCATTAGCAATATCATTATTATCACAATAAACGATGGGACAATCATTACCTAATGTCAAATTAAAATTTAAATCATCTTGTTGTAATGGAGAAGATTTGGACGAACATAGAAGACGGTGGAGTGACAAAGTTAAAGAAAAGAGTCCCAAATTCGAAAAAGGAAACGCAAAGGTGGTTGTCAGATCAGCTTGTATATAGTTTAAACAAACCAATGCGGAAAAGATTTCCAACGAGAGCTTATAAGACATTCGGTATTAATGATTTATGGCAGATGGATTTGATGGAACTGATACCATATACGAAGATTAACAAGGGTTATAAATATATTTTAACGTGTATTGATGTTTTCAGTCGTTTTGCTCGCGGTGTATGAGCATCCAGACAATTTGCAAACCGATTTAAGTATTATTATTATTATTATTATTATTATTATTATTATAGGAAAAGAGTTTTACAATAGTAAAGTTAAGCAAATCCTTGATCTTCTCAAAATAAATCATTATTCTGTACATTCTCAATACAAAGCCGCACATGTTGAAAGATTTAACCGGACATTGAGGGATAGATTGAAGAAATATTTCGTGCATCAAGGTAAAAAATATGGATAAATGTATTATCGAAAATACTTGTTAGTTATAATAATTCATCACATCGAGGTCTGAAAGGTTTGAGACCCTTAGATATCAGCTCGAAAACACGAGTACGGTCTAAAAAAGCTACTATTACAAAACCAAAATATAAAGTTGGTGATCACGTTAGAATTAGTAAAATATCTGCTTCACCTTTCATCAAAATTTACGATAGTAATTGGAGTGATGAGGTATTTCAAATTACTAAAATTATTACTAAACAGAGTCCTGTAATGTTTGTTATTAAAGATAGTGATAACAATGTAATACAAGGTAAATTCTATGAACAGGAATTACAAGTTATTTCCAAACCTACAGTGTTCAGAATTCAGAAAATATTGAAAACTAAAATAGTGGGTAAGGATAAACAATACTATGTCAAATGGCATGGATATTATAAAAACCCTCATGGATATCATCAAAAGACCTAGTAAAATGAGTTTCTATACTATTGTACCGAGCAATAGTTGCCCACTAATACATCCAGAAAATCAAGTAAGTACATTTATGGTTGATCTTCAAAATCCCATTTATTTACATGGAAATTGGGAAGTTGCTTTGCAAGACTTTACATTTGTGTACAATACATTCCCATTTTATAGTCATTGTAAAATCGGTTACAAGAAACGTGTTCCCAAAACATGTAGTGGTATTTTCTCAATCAATAATATTGATCGATATTGTCATATTCCGAATCAGATTTTAGATGAAAATAGTGGCATGTTTTTCAAAGATGGATTGAATGTTAGTTGTGATTTTAGTCCATTTACAATAATATTTCAAAGTATTGAGATTGCGAAGCGAATGGGTAGTGAAAAGCTTAACATTGTTGTTCCTGGTACTGAATACCTAATACGTTTCAAAACTTTTATTGATGTCGGTCCTGTGAATGAACACATCAAAATAACTGTATCATATATTAACGAGGTGGAAGATACATTTACATTTACTAATGATTTATATATTGAAACACTTGAAGAATTACATAAATATATTTTATTCAATTGTTTAAATATATTTAAAACTATTGAATTTGTTAAAGATTATGCAAATTCAGTTTGAATAATAACATTTGTTACATTTGATAAAAATTTTGCTAATACATTGGAATTAGATAAGCAAACATATAGGGCAAGTGCTTTTGGTGTACACAAACCGAAAATAATAAAACTTTATAGACAAATGTTTCTATATACTAACATCATCGATCCTATAATTGTTGGTGATTCTTTGGTTCCTCTATTGAAATCTGTTTGGGTTGATAAACATGACCAGGATGAAATTGTCAATATAAATATCGATAATCCCATGTAATCATCGATATCAATATCATGTATAAACAATATAGAAATAAATATTCGTGATGATAGCGGTAAATTTATTGAATTTAGTAAAGATACAAAAACTCATTTGACATTACATGTTTGTAAATTAGATGGCCAATGACGATATTATTAGTATGTATAGTAATAGCCAAAGTGGTGGCGAATTACCATATTTTATTGGTAAACAATATGGATCTGGATGGTTGAGAACTATTGGTAGATTTGCACTTCCTATTCTTAAACGCCTTGGTAGTTTTGGTATGAAAACTGCTAAAGATGTGATAATGAATGAACAGAAAATATTACCATCTCTGAAATCAAATGTATTATCAGAGTTAGGGAAAGAACCGGCACCAGCTCAAAAACGTAAAAGACATCATAAACATATAAACAAACGAATGAAAGGACATGGAACTATATTTGCGGTAAATCTGAATTGTGTTTATTTGATAGACCATCTCCCCATGCGGTAATTGAAATGGGGGTCTTTGAAGAAGTATTCCTGGTTCTATTATGGATAGTAGAACTGATATTGAATTTTATATTAATGGTTCCCGAAGGGAATATTTAGATTTGAACGATACATTGTTAACTGTCCAGATAAAATTGTAGATAAAGATAGAAAACCGTTGGGTGAATCTAGTGATGTAATACCAAACAATTTCTTGTTTCATACACTTTTTAAAGATGTAATTCTCGGATTTAATAATATCAAGATTGAGGGTGGTAACAGTACATGTATTCACAAAGCTCTAATAGAAACTATTATAAATTACATTAGCGATACTAAAAATACATGTTTAACTCCTATTGGTAATGGTAGTGATGACGATAGAACAAAGTGGATTAGGGGTTCGAAATTATTTACCATGTACTCATCATTACAACTCGGTTTTATGGATCAACCGAAATATTTACTCCCAGGTGTTAATGTACACATTAGATTGAAAAGATCTGAGTCGGCATTATCACTAACAAGTGCTACCACGCCACCAATTCTTCAATTAGTTGATGCAAAACTATTGGTGAGAAGAGTTCGTGTTGAACCCTCTGTATTAGCAGGTCATCAACTGGGGCTTAATTCTAAGCATGCAATATATCCATTGAAAACAAAGGAAATTGTTCAATTTGCTATTGCTAAAGGTGTAGCTTCTTCCTATAAGGAACAAATATTTGGAGATAGAAGAATGTCCAACTTTATATTGGTAACATTTCAAAGTGAATCTCAATATAATGGATCATACTTAACACCGAGCTCAATTTTCAAAAACTTTGGTGTAACATCGCTAACTTTATCGAAAAATAGTGATTATAGAGAAACATATACTCAAGATTTCGATAATGATAATTATTGTGCTACATATATGCAGAGTATAGTGAGAAATATTGGTTATTTAGATTAAAACCTTAATTGTGGTATAACTCTTGATGATTTTAAAAACAAATATCCATTCTTTACATTTGTTTTGGCACCCGATTTTGATTTAAATCAGAGTCAATTACCTCAAAACGGAAATTTACGATTAGATATAAAGTTTGCTAAAGCTACGATTGAACCTGTACTTGTTGTAATATATGGAGTATTTGAAAATGAGGTTCAAATAACTGCAAACAGAACAGTGTTGTTTTGAACGAACATTGTTGGTTTGAATGGTATAAATGTATAGATAATTTATAATAATTTATCATGGAGTAAGTTTTTCATGTATTATTAATATTATTGATGTAGTTCTGTTCAGGTCTATCGAATTGGAAAACAAATACTAGGACATGAATTTTTAGGGGTATTTCCTCTTGATAAAATTCCATATTTATGTAATAATCAAGCCATAATCGTCAATACTCAATCGTCTCATCTCGGTGGAGAACATTGGTTAGCAATATAAATGAAACCTAGCAAGATATTTGTATTTGATCCTATGGGTTTCTATTATACTGCTTTAATGGTTTCGAAATTGCAATTTTTCTAATTATTATTATTATTATTATGTGTTTAATTAATATTTAATTAATGGTAACAAAGACAGTGCATGATAACTGCGTGATTAGTAACACGCACACACACTCAAGACTGTATGTGATTTACAAAAAAAACACATTCATACTTTTGTTTGTATGTGATTTACAAAGAACACATGCCTACACGGTATAGGCTGCATTTGTTTTACAAAGAAAACATGCCTACACAATATAGGCTGCATGCGTAAAAATCTCTCACTTGTATGTGTGTATTGCTAAAATGTGATTGGATAAATCCTGAAAATTTGATTCGCTTTATACACATTGACAATTTTCAAATTTGTCACAATTATTTCAAAAAACTTTACACTTAAAAATTTCAAAATGAACAACAAGAATATTTTAAGAGCTCTATTGACGAATGAGACAGGTAAATTATTTTTTATTTTATTTTTTATTATTATTTTATTTTTTAGATTGGTTTACAATAACCGAAATCCAAAATGAAATCGACGGAATTAATGAATTTGTTCCTGGTAATTTTTAGAAATATTACTAGATCTATTGAATTATTTAAAGAAATCTGTCGAATTATTTTTATGAATATCTGATTTGATTGCTGCTCATCTGAACAAAGACTTTATATGTTTATACAGGCCTAGCTACATCGGCCAATCAGTGCTAGACCTGTCTAAGCTGCGGATGTACCAAGTACAATATATAATGAATTGGCAAAATATAGATCCGAATTTGACTGTGATATTAATATCGTTGCCGGTGACACTGATTTGTTTTTCCTTGAGGTTAAGCATTGTAAGCTTGACATTCTTTTACCGGCAATGATAAGAGACAACCTTTTAGATACTTCAAATTACGACCCGGCATATCCCTTATACTCGAGGAAACTAGATTCAGTGATAGGAAAATTTAAAGACGAAAGTAAAGATCTCAGGTTTAAGGAGTGGGTTTTCTTAAGACCCAAGTGCTATAGTTTATTAGGTAAATCCGACACAATGAGGGCTAAGGGTGTGAAGATGTTGGGTACTGACATCAAACATCAGTCGTATTTGGATTGCTACAATAAGAACGTTGTATTCACAGTGCCTCAAAATAGGACAGGTACGCGGTATACTTTTAAAAATAGTTAAATCGCTTTGAGTATAACGATGATAAGCAATTATGGATGGGGAAAAATACCATTATCACATTTGGGCATTATTTTGGGGTTGCTGCCATAGATAGTGACCGAGTAATAGATAATAGACAAGATAATGAAGATGATGATGGGCAGCTTTTCGGTGGTTTAAGTCCCAGTTTTAACGATGAGAACATTGATATTGACGACGTGTTGTTGTCAGATTGATTTAAATAAATATTTTTAAAAAGTAGTTTTTTGTTAACCTTTTTAATATATTTATTTGGAAAACTTGTAATAGTTTTCATTTTTTATTATGAAAATTTGTTATAATTTTCATTTTTATGATATTATTATCCTTATTATTATTAGTATGATTATTACTTATTATATTATATTTTCATGACGAAGTCCCAGTGTGAAGAAACGCGAAATATAACTTGAAATGATTTGTTTTTTATATTTTTTTTATATTTGTAAATATATTTTGTGTGTATTTATTATTAGTAATTCTTTGTTTTTATTATAAGTAATGATATTAATAATAATAAGTAATAATAATAATAATAAGTAATCATACTAATTATTCATATTAATAATCATATTAATAGTAAAAATAAGTAATCATACTAATTAATCATATTAATAATCATATTAATAATAAAAATAATAATATTAATAATAATAACAATAATAATAATTAATCATACTAATTAATCATATAATTAATCATATTGATAATAATAATAATAATAATAATAATAATAATAATAATAAGTAATGATACTAAGTAATCATATTAATAATATTAAAATTAAAATTATTTCTTTATAATAAAAGTTTTATGTAGTTGTTTTGTTTTTATTATATATTAATAATGTTGAGGATACCTAAATAATAGAGTAAAATAAATAATAAACATGTAAAATGATTGTTGGAAACAATCATAAGTGATTAAGATGTGGTTCTGGAGCTTAATAAAAATGGAATGAAAAAGAAATGTTGAATAACGAGAAGGGAATAACAGAAAATCAATAAAAACAGACAATTAAATAAAAGAAGGTCATTTATAATTAACAAGTGCAAATTTATGAAAACAAAAATAAAAGGAAAATTTGCACGTTATTTCGAAAGCTCTTTCAAGATAAAGGAAGAAATGTTGTTTGGGAATCCTGGAAAGTGCACCTGATAAAAATTATTTATCTGGACAGCTGTCAGTGATTATGGAGGCCTAAAAGGAATTAGCGTTAAAAGATATCAGAAATTCTATTCGACATCAGTAAGTGTTATTGGATGATGGAGTATAAAAAGGAAGCGCAATTGAAATCAACAACACAAAAAAATTAAGACAAAAATTGCAGAAGACAAAGAAAGACAAAAAAGAAATTAAAGAGAAATTTCAAACAGAAATTAAGCAAGGTCAAAGCAAAGCAAAGCAACTAAATCAGAGTTACCGATCTCAGAAACCCACCACAGTAGTCAAGTGATTGTAAAGCCAATTGATCCGAAAAGTGCTATTCTTGCCGAAGGATTGTAATAAGCACCAAGTTGTAATTGTAATAGATAATTCTTTGTGTCATTTTAAAGTGAAGATAAAGTGTATTAATCAATAAAGTTTATATCGTTTGGAGTTCGTTACGGTTGTTCAAAAGCACGCTTGGAGTCAGATTGACAATAATTCCTATTTAAATTCACCGACAACCCAATAATAATAATGATAATAATAATAATAATAATAATAATAATAATAATTAAACAATATTAATAGTTAAAACATTACTTATAAAAATGAGTAATAGAATAAAAATAAAAATTTTAAAAAATATTAATAATTAAAGCACTACTTATAAAAATAAATAGTAAATTTAAATATTTTTAAAAATAATATGACCTTGAGAAATTATTATGATTTATTGTCTTTGTTTAAATGACCTTGAGAAAAATTATGATGAGTCATGGTCTTTGTTTAAATGACCTTGAGAAATTATGAATCATCCAATGACATTGAATGGGTCATTGTCTTTGTCCTACAAAAAATTTGTACTTTTAAACTTTGGAAAAAATAATTGTGCCGGGGGGTATATGTCTTTGTTCAAGCTGGCCAAAATCCCGCACATTTATTAATCAGTACTCACTTATTATGTAACATACATATGTTACATAAACCTCTTTATTACGCAATACGCCTTTGTCCTGGAGTGCAAACATTTATCTACTGAGCTAATCATGTATGTTATTGTACTGAATTTTCTATGAAGATTTTATTCAACCTATTCAATTTGAAAATAACAATCCTCCAATCCCCAGTGAAAAGAAATTTAAATCCGAATCCCGAAAAAGGTAACATAGTGGAATAGGAAAATATCCCAAGTAAAATTCCCAACAACACCGGTATTCACTGATCATCGAGTTTACCGATTGGTTGAAGCACATCAAAATATATTGGTACCAAGATTATTTCTTGAATAGATAATATGGTCAAAAAAAAAGATTTCAAAAAATGAAAAATAGGGGCGAGTCTTCCTATTATAAGGGAAAGCAAACAAAAAAAGAAAGAGTCAATGAGACAGCAGAAAATAGAGTCGTCTCATTGGCGAATCGGCGACAGTTTTTGTGCGTTATTTTTCTCTGAAGATTATAGGAAAATCAAAAAAATAATCGAATTCTCCCATGAATAAATTTAATTTACTCAGGGAGAGCAAAATTATATTAAATTAGATCCCAGATAAAGGGAAAATTAATAAGGAGCAAAGCTCTATCTAAAATTAGATTATCTTGGAGAAAATTAAATTTTTCCAAGATACTTCTTAAATTAAATTGGGAAAATCCCCAGAAAATTAATTTAATAAAAATTTCTTGATTTATAAGAATTTTTGCAAAATGCCCATTAGATTTCCCTAGAATAAAATCAAATCGAAATAATTCGATAAAAACAAACTTTCAATTTGAATGATCATGGAAGAAAAAATCATTATTATTATTATTGTTATTATTATTATTATTATTATTATTATTATTATTATTATTATTATTATTATTATTATTATTATTATTATTATTATTATTATTATTATTATTATTATTATTATTATTATTATTATTATTATTATTATTATTATTATTATTATTATTATTATTATGTTAAATTATGAAACTCCAATTAATACAGTAGAATATTTGATAATCGCTGTTAGCATTTTCAAAATTTTCCATCATATACTGAAAGCTTTATATTTATATAACTGCCTGTGGAAATAAAATTGCGCAATATTGGAGAAATGCATATATTTTTATTATTTTTATAGAAATACAAGAATTGTCACAAAATTTCAAGTATTGATTGTCAATTAATGGCTTGTTATTTTCTAATGACTTGGAACTGAATGAGTTATAAAGTTTTTTATTTTACAGCCTTAGAAAATTTTTTTAAATTTCATATCAAAATTTCTATCATTTTCCATTTAACAAAATTAATGGCTTTTTATTTTCTAATGACTTGGAACTGAATGAGTTATAAAGTTTTTTATTTTACAGCCTTAGAAAATTTTTTTAAATTTCATATCAAAATTTCTATCATTTTCCATTTAACAAAATTAATGGCTTTTTATTTTCTATTGACTTGGAACCTAATGAGTTATAAAGTTTTTAATTTTCAGTCTTAGAAAATATTTTTTTAAATTTCATCAAAATTTCATCAAAATTTCTATCATTTTTCATTCAACAAAATTTTTTTTCAAACAAACTTCATTGCAAAACTAGTTTCAGATGTGATCTGAAATTTGACATAGCTATATTAGTGAGTTTACGTGTGTGTATGTTTTTATATATTCCATATATAATAATTATTATTATAATTATTATATTAATAGATCAACCAGTAAACATACAGATTCGAGGGCGAATCTCAATTTAAGGGAGAGATATGTTGGGGTTAGGTAATTTTTAAAAAATTATAATAATAAATAAAAATTAGGGAAAATAAAATAATTAATTAAAAATAATCAAAAAATTAAAATCAATATTTTCCAATGGAAATGGGATGTGCCGATGCCAATTGACGAGACGAGTACAAAAAATAATAATATAAAATTAATTTGGGACCTCTAGAAAAAGTTATTAAGAAAATACAAATTAATTAATTAATTAAAAAAACGACAACAAATAAATTAAATTAAGGAAAAATTCTCCGATTTGGATAAATTTAATTACGAAGGAAACTAATTATTCTCTAATGTGATTTATTTCGCAGTATTCTCCCGGAGGACGGCCGAAGCGGCCAAAAGATGAAAGTAAATTATTTAACAAGTTCCCCGGGAGTCCAAAATAAATTCCCGTAAATTAGATCAGTTGTTTGAGGAGAGATTCCCTATATAATGGAGTCTCAAATCAACAACGAGGACACAAATAATTTCGAAAAGTTGCGAGTAAGAGAAAAGTTAAAAAGATTCTTGAGATTGAAAAAGAACTAGTCCGACTTGTCAAGGATATTTTAGCAGTTAATTGAAAAGGCGGCTTCCCATGGGATTCCTTCCATTATTGTAAAAGTAACATTCGAATCGTTGTGAAATTGTTGGTTTCGAATAAAGGTTTTCCTGTGTTGAATTATTCCAGTATCATTAAAATAGCACATGGAGTCAGAGCAAACAGCTCTACTGAACCAAATAAAATTATAATTCAACATTTTGGTGAGCCCGACGTGATAGAAAGGTCGGTGAAAAATTGTTGAAAATTGTGATAAACGACGTAATTAAAAAGTCGGTGGAAAATTGTCAGAAAATTGATTTATTGTGATTTTGAAACGAGTGAAACGTGAATGAAAATTTGAAATAAATTGTGACAAAGATAATTGAAAATAAAAGTCGTGAAAATTTGAAAAAGGAGACTTTGTGAATTATTATAAAGAATTATTGGAATATTGAAAAAAAATTAGTGTTAGTGAGTGAAATTTAATCAAAAATGTAAATTTTATAATTGTAAAAATTTGAAATTTAGGCGAGAGAAGCTGATACTCAAGAAACAATTTTATAATTTGAGAAGCCAGAACCAAAGAGCAGAAACCATGAGCAATAGTTCAAATAATAGCAGAGATTTGACAGTGTCAACATCTAATAATACGGAAAGCAACGACTACGCCAGTTGTCAGAAGCTACCAGTCGCCCAGTATGGAGGTGACCCGGTCGAGTTTGTCGATTTCATGGCTGATTATTATATGTACGACAATGCATATGGATGGAACCAAGCGATAATGGTGCAAAGATTGCCGTTATATCTGAAAGGAGCCGCAAGAGAAGCATAGCAGCAAATAGACAAGAAAGTGGTTGGCAATGACTGGGCAAAGCTTAAAAACGGCCTTGCGCTCAAGCTGATAGGAAGGGATGTAAAGCGCATTATGCGACAAATATTTTATAATCGTATTCAAAAGCCAGATGAGTCGGTAAGTGAATTTCCATATCATTCAACTACTCTTGCAGAGAAGGCGTTTGAGGTGAAACCAGACAAAGCTGATGTTGCAAAGCAAGTAAAAGAATTATTACAAGGTCAATTCTTAGCCGGTGTCAACAAGGAAATCAAAAAATCATTATGCTATGTGGATTTCAACAACTTCGATGAGTTAATTAAAAAGGCAATGAGAATTAAGTTGAACCTCAAGGGAACTACCTCTAAATCTGAATCATTTGCAGTAATTAATGAGCCAAAGTACATCTACGTAACACCAATGAAAACCAACTCCTTTCAAAGATACAATAGTCCTTCACCAAAGTTCAAAACCAAATTCGAATCGGAAAAGCCAGTGAATATTAAAACTTACACCCAACAATCACAAATTCAATACGAACAATGCAAGAAAATCGGACATCATATTAGTCAATGTTGGTTTAGAAACAATATACAAAGAAGCCCCAAACAAATGCGCTCAGAATGGTTTAGAGGAAGTGGTGATAGAAGTCCCAGATTAATGACATTCAATGACCAACGAGCTAAAGATAATATACAGTGCTATAATTGTGGAAAAAGGTACGTTTGTCGAGAAATTGTTTTTCCAGATTAAGATCATCATAAGCATCACCATCACCACAGAGAGATAAAGTGAATCTCAGAGGCCAAGTGCAATGTCATTCTTGTCAAGGATATGGACATATGGACAGATCATGCCTAAGAAATTTGGACAAATTTCAGAAACCAATATTGAAAATATCAATCCGATTCCAATATGATAGTTCACCTACCAATGTTGCTTTTGCTCAGTCAGGCGACTTTAGAGGTCGGATGGAAAAAGAAATGAAAGATATGAGCCAACGATTAAAACAATTAATGTCTAAATTTGAATCTGACGAAGAATCAGAAATCTATATGATATATGATTCTCAATTGGAAACATCGGAGGAAAAATCGAGTGTTGGGCAAAAACTGATTAAGCCCAAATTTGTTTGACCAGCAAGATAATGCCTGCGTGTTTTTGAGCGGGAAACTTAAACTTAAAAAGAAAAATGGAAAATGTAAAGAAAAATAAAAATAAAATAAAATTTTAATACAAAAAAATGGAAAAATTTAATAATAACTCAAAAGGAATTAAAAAATTATTTTTTTAGAATATTCTGGAAAATTCCATGTTTTACCGTATCAAAACACACACGGAAAATCGTGATATATAAGGCAATGCTGGTCGAGCAAAAATCTCTCTCTCTCTTTTAATTACTTTTACTCTCTTTAAAAAACTATTTTAGGTGTCACTCTCACTATCTATTTTTACTTTAATTATTACGGTTTTGATTTTGAATGGAAGGAAAATAAAAGTAATCATTATTTTTTTTTATTGATAATGTTTTTATTTTTATTCATTAATATTGGAAATTTTATTTGTTAAAATGATAAGGTTTTGTTATTAATTATAGAAACATATTTTTCTTTTTATATTTATTTTATGAAAAATAAAGTTTTAAATAAATATATTTTTTTATTTTATTTTCACAATAATTTTCTGTATGATCCCTTTTACTATCGAACCTCCATCACGAGGATTAAACTGAAAGGTCACCCTAAAAATTCAATCTCTTAAATACCATAATCTACACGCACGCAAACTAATAAAATGAATTTTTGTTACCCAGGATCAAACTGGTGGTTAGCGGGGAACCCGTGGTGAAGGCAGTAGCTGGAACCGCTCAATATTCTCCCTTCCTAAATCCTATCGCCCAACCCTCGAAAGAGTAGTGTTGAGGTCCTGGGAAAGGTTTATATATAAAGGTTAACAAAATGGCAACGAAAGACATATAAAGAAGTCCATGTAGGCTAAATAAACTAACAACTGAATGTAGGATGAAGGTCAAATCAAAACAATTTACAAGTTTACTTAAATTGTAGTCAAAGGAGCAGCCGAATAATTGTGGTTTTTAGAAGATATTTTGAATTATTACTTCACAACCGATCACAAATAACCACATTTGATAAGACCATTCCAAGGTAAGACCTAGGATATGTAAGTATCTATCACCACATACAGATTTTAGAGTATTAATATTTTTATAGATATCAATTTTTTTTACATCATTACCATAAGTTACCAATTTTAATCTCAAAGTTACAAAATTTTATATTTATTTTTAAAACAGGGGTCGACGTACGAACTGCATAAATTTGACCCACCCTATCTTAATTACATATCAGTCTTTAATTATTACCTTAATTTTTCATAAAAATTATAATTATTATAATTATTAATATTATTATTACTATTATCATTAGTATTATTATTTTCATCATTTCATAATCACCTTTAATAGTATAGATACCATTATTAATATTTTTATGCCCTATATAATTCTTATAACCCAAATTTACCTTTAATAGGGTCCTTCAGAGTCATTGTTATCATTAATGTCGTTAATATTATTAATATTATTATTATCATTATTATTATTAATATTGTCATTATTATTATTATTGTTAATAATATTATTATTACTATTATTATTGTTAATATTATTATTATTATTATTATTATTATTATTATTATTATTATTATTATTATTATTATTATTATTATTATTATTATTATTATTATTATTATTATTATTATTATTATTATTATTATTATTATTATTAATATTATTGCTATTACTATTATTATCAATGATTGTTATTGTCATTGTATTTTAAATTCCTTACTAGTATCATTATCTTGGTGAACATTGGTCGGACGACGACCGAACTACATTGACAATCCCAAATAAATTGGCTGGACGTTATCGACAAGCCTTGTGGGATCGGAGATACTCCCTATCCACGTACGGTACACCAGAATGGCCGCACCGAAATCTCAGTCTCGCCATAAAAAGGGAGCCAGGGAGAAGTCCGGCTCGCAAAATCCGCCACGAAGCCGAGGTGGCCCTTCAACAGTACGAACACCTTGAAAGGAAGTATCGCTGGAAGGCCAACTCGCAGCGCAGGCGGTTGGTGAAAATCAACAAAGATATCGACAGTGACCGAATTCCAAGCTCCGAATGCTACCTACCTGATTACAACGTAACATTCGATCCATAAGATCAAGCCCTCCTGGAGCTCAACGCGCCAGTACATCTAGCCATCCCAAAACGTCTCTTTCAACCCGACATCCCGGAGGCACTGACTGATAAGACGAGCGAGGAACACGCCTACTCGCGACGTCCTCTAAAGTGTGAAGCCTGGAAACTATGAACATAAAATCACAAAATAAATCGGTGTAACAATGTAAACTTGTGAATATAAACTAAATGTTTTAGTTGTTAATTTTAATTTCGTTTGGTTACAAAACTTTATTGTAGGTTTAGGTTATGATGATGATGTAATAAGAAAATTTAATCACCACCAGTAATTTGATACGCAATTTAGCAATATTAAACTCGTTTTTCCATCTTTAATTTATTTTTAGAAATTTATAACTAATGCAATTTATTAACGATAGCCGTAAATTCAGCCATGGACGCAATCAAGGAAATCGGCCAGGAGTTGAAGAAATTGAGAAAAGAGAACGTCAATCTCCACCAACAATGCGTGCAGCTTAGGCGTGAACTGCAATGAACTAAAGTTACATGGATCGAGCCCTCTCGGGTAAAACGCATATACCAAAGACTCATTGCGGCCCAAAAGGGATGGCAAGAAGAAAAGACCTTGAATTAGGCCCAAAAGGTTCAAATCCGTGGACTAGAAGCCAAGAGGGAGTTCTGTCACTTACCCCTTGGTATTCGTACCAGCGCAAGTTACTTACTAGGAGCAAAACTGCCCTAGGAGACCAACGGGTAAACCAAAAACCCACACAAGGCCAGGACGAGCCGAGAGGGAGCGCAGGAAGCTCCAACAGCAAAGAGCCGACTTGAGTTAGCTGTAAATAATTTTGTAGTGAGTGTTTTGAGAATCACTTTGACTATTTTTGTTTGTAAATAAAAATTGTTTTCCTTGATGTCTAAATAAATGTTATGTTCAACTTAGTTATGTTTTTGATTCGATTATTGAATTAGTGACAATAAATTTTCGTTCGAGAAAATAAACTTTAAGTTGAAAGATGTGAAGAAAATAAAGGACATAAAAAGCAAGACGAGCAAACACCTTCTACCGGTAACTAAATGGTAACCTACCCGTTGTTTTTTGCACCGGCCCAACTGGCCTATAAAGAAACAACAGCAGCCACAAAACCTGCGAGTAAATCACTTAGACATCGACCTGGAAGGAACGAGCGCGCCAAGCGTCGGGCCGCTCGACCAACAGAATATATTTTGTTCATAGTTATTATTTAATAAATGTTTTCTTTTCTATTGATCTTTCCAATAAGTCTTTTAATACCGAGACTAGCTAGTGTAAATATTAAATAAATATTAAATAAATATTAAAGATATTATTCACTTTATTATTATTATTACTATTATTATTATTATTATTATTATTATTATTATTATTATTATTATTATTATTATTATTATTATTATTATTATTATTATTATTATTATTATTATTATTATTATTATTATTATTATTATTATTATTATTATTATTATTATTATTATTATTATTATTATTATTTATTATTATTATTATTATTATTATAATAAGACTGAAGACCGAGTCTTAGCAGTTTTGGTAACACAGCTCACCTTTGACGGTCTCAGAACCATTGGTTAGATTACCATTGTTGCTTAGCAACGGGTAACCAATGGCAGACGCATAGCTTTGTATGTAAGGGGTCAAGGTTAAAACACCACTAACCCAACATATGAATTTGGGGGCTCAGTAGGGATAAAAGCTTCGTTAATTGGAAAAAGCAAAACCACCAAGTTAAGAAACAACAGAGAGTTTTTATCAGTACATCCTTAGCCGGGATTGAAATGAGTTTTTGTGCAAAACCACCAAAGAAAACCGAAATAAGAACCTGATTATCAAGAAAAGAAATGTTGGGAAAACAGTTTACCGATCTCTAAATGACAACAATGATGAGAAAATGGAAAGAAATGCGGAAAACGATGGACATCTCTACAAAGCGAGAGAACATGATGATGAAACAAATAGCTAGCCCACCAAATACAAATTTGGGTCTCAGCTTTGTTAGTGAGAAGAATCAAAAACGAGCGATGGAAAATAACCAAATTAGATACAGAAGAAGAAACCAGTTCAACAAAATAAATAACTCGACACCTAGCACAAATTTGGGGGACTCATTAACAAAGAGATAAAACAGATAAAACTATGGAAAACGATCAAACCGACTACATAATAAATAACAATAAGACGTAACTCACAAACGACAAGGCAACTCACACATGTAAAATAAACGACATCTAATTAAAGGGTAAAATTGAAATAAAATAAAAACAGGATAAGCTAAGAGAATAAGATAAATAAAGGGAATAAAATAAGGTTTAAACGGGGGGAACCAAATAAAACCAACATGAGTAAATAGAATGAATAATTATAAACTAATAAAATGACTGAATTGATTAATGTTTTATCGATAGATGGAGCTAGCCAAACAAATAACGGTGAAGCTGAGAGAAATATTGAACATCGAAAACGACAACCTAGAAAAACTAATAAATAAACAAAATTTAATGAAAAAAGTCAGAGAAGACGTTACATCGATT
The DNA here is from genome assembly GCA_022537955.1 of Schmidtea mediterranea. Lineage (NCBI taxonomy): Eukaryota > Metazoa > Platyhelminthes > Tricladida > Dugesiidae > Schmidtea > Schmidtea mediterranea. The sequence goes on from CM039680.1 coordinate 211,289,051, forward strand.
TCGAGCCTCTACCCCGATGAATAATGTATTCTGATAAAATTGATTACCATCGATGAGGAAGTAACAACCGAAAGAATATATGAGATTCTGTTTATGAGATTGGATTTAGCCGAATTTGGCAAACAGTGGGGCATGATGATAAAAAGGTCGAAACAATTGAGAAGGAAATGACGCAAATGATGAAAGAACAAACTAAAGCTTATCGAGAATGTTATGTATGTCGAACATAGGAGGCATGAGTAATGGTAATACCATGCGGGCATTTAAGCTTTTTCCCAAGAATGTGTCCAGGAATCTCATTGTGTGTTGTGTCGCGGAAAATAAAGGAAAGAATAACAGTGTTTTATCCGTAAAATTGTTGTAATAGCTTGCAATAAATGCATACTTTTATGAATGATTAGTTATTAAATAGGAGCAAATAAAATGACGACGAATAAAATAAAATCAACATATGAAAGCCGAATCAGGTGTTGGGCAAGACACGAATTTGTTTAAATGGATCGGTAACACGCACGCAAATACAACATGCAGATTTAAAATCAGACCCATAAAACACCAAGTAACCATTTTAAAATATGAAAGAGAAAACAATTAAATATAAAATCAAGAAACACAAAAGTAAATTAAAATAATAACAAAGTGCAACAAGATCCGCATGAAATAAACATAGAAATAACATGAGAACACGAAAATTTGACCGAAATTTGACAATTTACCAAAAAATGCGAAAATCGATAAAAATGGAACAAAAATTAAATAATTTGAATTGGAAACAATTCAATTAAAAAATTTAAAAATAAAGTTGTCAAATTAAATTACAAAAATAATAAAATTAAGATTAGAATATACTAGAAAATCACAAGGTCAAATTTTGTTTTAATAAATCAAATTTAACACGCAAGGTTAAGGTCGCATAATAGGTATATATACCGATTCATTTTCACATAATTTAAAGCAGTTTTTGAAAAACTTGAATCAGTTTTAATCTGAGGACCAGTCTTAATCAGTGGAAAACCAAATTCTAAATGTGAGTGGAGGAATGCTCGAAAACTTTCTCCATGTCGCGTCCATGCAACCTCGTATAAACTCTGCTTGGGCGTCGGCGTGGGGAAAGAGTTACTATGTTATTATGGATGATGAATTATGCTATATCAATTGTTGTCTATTATGCTTTATTAAACGTTATTAAAAAAATGAAATAATCTTTGTCGAAATTTTTCCGGCCCACAGCCGTCACATCACTATAAGTCATTAAACTTTACATACCCCAACCGAATTGTGTAAGTGCGGTGTAAGTCCGCCAATTATTCGTGCCCGTGAAGGCTACGGCGTGAGAACGCAGTAGCTGGAACGTAAATTAATTATTCCGTATAAGGGAAATGAGTTGAAAAGGGAATAGTCTTTTGGCTATTTCGTCATCACTCAATTCCCATAAATTCGACCCAAAACTTTTGTAACAAACGGCTCAAAATCATAACACCGAGTAGTCCAGTGGGCACTCATAAACTCTTAATATTGACACAAGTTCATCTTAAGATTAACTAAGAGGAGGTAACGGGGAAATTCGTGCAGAGAAATCGTTGATATGTCGATAACTCGTAAAGATAAAAGATTAAAATCAATTGACTTAAATTTCAAAACCCAGAGAGTTACTATATTAGCGCAACAAGCTTCGCAGTGTCATTAAGTTCGATAATTAAGGAGAAAAATTTTTCTTTTGAACCCCGACCCAAAAAACGAATTTGTCGTGTAAACTTAATGGCCAGGAGCAAATATGAAACATGTTGATGACATTGAAGGGGTAAATATTAAATTAATAGTAATTACATGTTTCTTCGTAAAAGTATATGGATTAAATTTTAAAAAAATGTTTTTATCAAGAAAATTAGTAATAATTAAATCTTTGCAGATCGTTTTGATTATTATTTTGACGCTAAATTTAAATGATAAGTACGACTCTGCTAACATAGATGCTTGAAAGACGGAGACGAAGGTGACAATTATAACAGTAATGACAATTGAAAGATAAATAAATACGAGTCCACATTATCCTTACATAATTTATGAGTTTGTAAAAACAGTGCATAAGAAGCAACTAGTTTGTCGACTATTATTAACAATTATAGAAAATAGAACCAAATTTATTTTTAATAAACCCAAAGACAAAAATCAAATTTCCCAAATCAAAAATGTTTTCATAAAACGGTTTCGGGGAGATGGGAGAATTTGATAACATCGCAACTGATTCATCGGTGGATATGAGCTATAACCACTGGTTTCTGAGGTTTTTCCTGACTTTAAAAAGCCGAATTTAGTTTTATTTATTCTTTCAGTTACGTATTGCCCACTTTAAATCTCTTCTCGTTTTTAACCCAATTAAATATTGCGATTCATAGGATACGATAACGGGAAATCCATTTATAGTAGAATTCCTCACCCATTTCTTTCAAAGCCATTGAATCCTGGGTAAATGTCTTCAAAGAGAAATCAATTAGACTAAAAGATAACTAATAAATTTATCACAAATAAACAGTAAAGCTACCTTTTAAAAATGGTAAATTATTGACAAGTGGAAGATCGGTCGATGCTGGGATAATAATGAATTTATTACAACAAATATGGATTAACTGATGAACGAAAGCATGCACAGTTCCAGTGAGGTCTGATGAATTTCCGAGATTAAATGTAAGTTCGGCGAATGCAACGGCATATATGGAGTGAAATACGATCTGACATTTACAAAAAACTCAATCGTTAAAAAATCGAAACATAAATCTTGCATGCCACTCACCAAAAGATGAAGACACACAGGCACGTGATATGCATCAGTAGTTAATGGGTAGGTGAAAATCGACGATACTGCTTACGGTGTAGTATACATTCGCAGACATATATATACGGCACGCACGTTTTAGAGGTAATAATTTTCCAGAATTTAATGGCTAGACATTCACAATATATTGACGTACCTGCCGAGGAACAAAGGAGGAAAAGAGTAGGGATAATAGAGCATTAGGAAGATACACGAGAAGGTAATTTAAATATTTGATTTAAATGCTGATTATTGGTTCCGAGTTCTAGTTTCGCAACTCGAATAGACGATCCCGCTAAATAACTGCTGACGGCTCTGGCTGGGTCACGACGGAGTCAATGAGATATTCTTTTGAGAAATATATCGTATTATCGTGCTTACCGTATTTACTAACAGGAACAGTTGAAGTTATGTCAAAACTCCCGAGATAACTTGAATCCCATAGACAAATATAAGGAGGAGATACGAATCCAATGCACCATCAGTTGCTCGAATAAACTAAGTCACATTCACTAATTTTCCTTTGCAGCCAACCTTTGAAGCCACGACAATCTAGTCGGCTATAGTAATTTAATCAACTACAGAGAAATGATATGCTTCTTTTGCACAACCGTGATAAAAAAAACGAAATTTATCCCAGTTGATTTATTTAGACCATGAAATCACGAAAGTATGAAATCATTATTAAATAAATTAATAATAATATCCGTATATTAAAGCGTAATGCACCGATGGTAACAATGTTAATATTTTTCTTGTCCAGCGGGACAATGATAGATTGTAATAATGGGATCAGTTTAGACCAAAATTAGAAATTTGTAAATTATCTCTTATGTAATAGTAGTAATAATATTAACACTCTTATTCGTCCATCCCGGAAATCATAAACTGTGGGATGTAGTTGAATTAATCTAGAAATAATACTCTATCGGCTAACCCTCAAGGTATTAGCAATAGTAATATCAGTAATTGCTCTTTATTCTGAATATCCGGGTAATGATAGGTAATAGTAGTTAGACTGTAATAACTCATAGCAGTAATCTATAAATTTATTTTCAGAATAACAATAATAGTAATATTAGCATTTTTTTACATTAACGATCAGAGGCGGTAATAGTGAAATTAAATTGAATCAATAATAACATCCCACGGATTCAATAAAATATTGCTTAAACGTTTTGCTTTGGATATAGTAACGCTAATATTAATATTCTCGTCTACCATTACGATGACCGTAACGGGTGGCGGAAATATTAAACTGAATTATCTGTAATCCTATACATCCAAACTATGGAATAATAATATGAGTTAGAAATTGGCGTTTCACATGAACCATAGGATAATGACAGACGGAAGTCAAATAATCAATTAAACCTTCCAAATAACAATAACTCGTAACCAGTAGATTTAAGACTTAAATTTTCACTTGCAATAACTTAAAGTTTGTTTGGAAAGCTCCTCAACCCTCCATGAATTACGAATAGATTTTAAGGTTCAAATTAAAGGCGCTCGAAATAATATTGCGTTAATGCTACTTCGAACTTCGAGCAACCCCAGCTCGACTTACAATAAATGTAGACGAGCAACTGATGGTGAATAGGGATCGGGGGACGCGTAGAAATCTCGCACACATAGTAAATTATAGTAGTTACTTAAAACTATTGCGACGAACGACCCAGACAAGCATACCACCTGACCCCTTAGCCACTCCTCACGCAAAACCTAATACTAAGGATCTCCCTAGCCAGACCCCTTAAGAGTAAAGATCAGAACGAGTCTAAGTAATGATTGATGTATCGTAATTTAGAGAATTCCTGGATTGATGCGTCCGGGATCATCGCACTTTTCCCTGCACACTCAGCAGCCAGGTGCAGACAAGCGATGTGGGACGCGGGATTTTCGATATCCCCCGTTCGAGAGACTAGATCCGGAAACCAAGGAAGTTCGGAAGAAGTGGAACTCCCTTATGTGGCCATCAAACGCGAACCCGGCCGTAACCCGGCCCGGGAGATCCGTGGCCAGGCCGAATTTCTATTAGCTCGCCTCGAGGAACATCAAAAAGAAACCAATCGTCAGGTAGACAAGGCCAGGCGGTACTTGGCGCAAGTGAATGCGGATATTGATGAGGGCAAAATACTCAGTTCGGACGAGTATGCCCCCAATTATAATGTATCTTTTGAACTGGACGATCCGCAATTACGTGGTCAGACTAAGACAATGAATGTGGTAGTCCAACGAAAAATTATTCCCCGCGAACTGCGAAACGAGGAAAGATATCTAGACGACCGTCGTGATCACTCATACATTCGTGTCCACCCAAGTCGGAGATGCAACCCAAACGGTCCAAAATTCAACCGTCACTGATTTTTTTTGTTTTGTAATAAATGTTTAGTAATATGGGAAGTCTGAACGTGCCAAACGCCGCGCCGCAAAGACGCAAGGACAATAGCACGAAATTGTTTTATTGATTACCAATAAATGTTTTGGTTAAATTAATTCTCCGAGTTTTATTTCAGTAATAATAGAGTGGAATTACAAGAATTTATGATCAGTTTTGCGGAAAGAGATTCCAAGGAACGTAAATTTAACCACACGAGTGAGGGACCAGAAAAAGGAAATAGCACACGTACCTTCTAACGGTAGTGCGTTGGACCCAGTTTGAGGTCGGGCCAGAGTAGTTCCTATGTGGCGCTCACTTTTGACGACATCAAAACCAATGGTTGCATCACCAACGTTGCTTAGCGATGGGTAACCATTGGAGGCAAGAAAATATTTACATCTAAGGTCAAGGTTATCAAAACCATAAACCCCACACAGGGAAAAATTAAAATACATGCACAGAGACACAAAAGCAGCGGAATCTATAAAGACCGCACATTTGGACGAAAAGTTTCGACAACTGATAGAAAAGCTTCCTAGTGTATATTTCTTATGTTTTATTTATATTACATTGAAATTGGATGAGGAAAAGTGATAACCTTAGCAAAAAGTATCTGGGTAACCAGTGGCAGACGCATAGCTTTGTATATACGGGGTCAAGGTTAAAACACCACTAACCCCAAATTATTATACTATTATTATTATTAATAATTTGGGAATTTCTTGTTTTATTATGGGATTTAGTGATTATTATAGTAATTGATAACATTGTTGTTATGGTCCTCAGTATTGTTTTGATCTAGTGGGAATATGAGGTAACCCAGGGTGTCCCCAACAGTGTTCCTACCGCGTTGGCCGGTGCCACATTTATGAGCATTGTTGTAGATACCTTCCAAAATAAATATCAGGCGAATAAAATATGTACGTCCTCATCCTTTCCCTCATTCAGATAATATAATTAGATCCCTGGAAGGAGTGCTTCTATAGAATCATATAAACAAATTTAGAAATTCATTTTATAAAATTAATCATAATCAAATATTGATAGAGATAGAACTTATCTATTCGTTATTTATTTTAGTGGAATCGAACCGACGCATAATTTAAAAGTTTCGAAAGGACGTCGCCCAGTATCACCATGAAGCGATGGTCCAGAATCAAAGAGCTGAAGCTCTGGTGCAGGCACCTGGAACAAACATGGCTCCGACCCGAATTGAACTTTAGAAATAGAAGTTTGGAAGATAATGAATTCTTAGTTGATTGTGGCTTTATTCCTGGAAGTAAAAATGAAATAGGGATAATGAGGATGACTGAAATTTGTGAAACATTAAATACTAATTTAAAGGAAATTGTCAATAGTTTAGCTGATGCTTTGTTCATAGGAGATGAAACTGAAATTAATAATGTATTGAAAATAGTTTTGAGGAGAGAATTCGATGAAGATAATCAATTAGAAATTAGTAAAATAATTAGGTATCATTTGCATGGTAATATGAGTTATAGGCAAAAGTTGAAAGAGATAGCGCAGAGATGTGGAAAAGAGCTCAGAAGAGCAGGAGTGGAATTAAACCAAATAGTATTAGCATTAGATTATGAAGGATTTAACAAAGTAGAATAGTCAATGGGGATTCAATATGTAATCCAGTTGATGTATTTATTTTCTAATAAATAGTAAAAAAATCTGAATTTCCGTCCATTATATCAATTGAGAAATAATAAAAGAAAAGCCAAACAAAACAAATAATAAAGAATTTAGATTAAATTCTAATTGAAAAAAACAGAATAACAATCAGGAATCATGACTGAAAAAATTAAATTAAATATAAAATAAAAATTTCCGAAATAACAATAAAAAGAAATTCCAAACATTTATATTATTCATTATCGGATTTATTTCCATTTTTAGACTCATTCATTCGAGCGTAAAAATCATAATTGATTTCAGAATCGCTTTCGTCAGAACTGTCCTCGTCTGAAGCCGGCTCGACCAATGGAAACCGTAAGATTGCTGCGATTCCCGAAAGAGCATCCAGCTCTAAACCAATAAAAATCCGAATATAGTAACTGAGGAATTAAATTTCTAATTTACGTTCTCCGGAAACATGGGAACTGGAAAATATTTTCACTGTACCCTGATTTTCCTTCACTGAATCGACTATATTAACATATTTCCTCCGTTCTAAATGATTTTTTGATCGGAATAATGAATCACTAATCAACAAGGTTTCGATTGCATTGGATTCTTGAGCAAACAATACGTGTTTGATTCTAGAGAGAAGCAATATCAGATCTTTACGACAACAGAATTGATCAAACGAAAATTAATAATTCATTATACAAATTAAAAGCTCCATGTCCCAGATTAACTGTTATCCACTTCTGATTCATATCAAATAATTTTTATTGAAATAAATATTTTAGAAATTAAATTTATTGATCAATTCAAAACAAATCCATACTATTATTATCAATGTAATGCATTGGAAATGATATTCTCCCATGGTAATAAATATGCATTCCTAACTTTCCCTTAGCATGTGAAGTTTAAATCGAAGGACCGCGTCGTGTCGGATTTGTATTACAAGGAGAAAATTGTTTTATATGTCTACATAAACTACTTCAACTACCTTTGAATGGTAAATTATTTACGTTAGAAATTAATGATAAATTAACTTTATTCACGAAGAAAACCAAAAGGCTCTCATAATTTCAAAGATGGATTAATTTTTTTATAAGACTGAATACGGATTTACAATACAGAAAGGAAGGAATTCTTACAAATGCCTATGTTATGTCAATAAGTTAATGTTCAGCATGTATACAAATTATGCATCCTGATCTAAAAAGAATGAAAATAAAGACACCAATAACGGTTAATGGCGGAGAAAATAAATGGCATAATGAGTCAAGCGCAATAAAGTTTGATAATGCAAACAGTGGTGTAACACTGATGATGATGATAATAAAAATAAAAATGACACATCATGTATGAAAAATATTAAATATTTTAAGCAATTTCAGTTATGTTTAATATTTAAATGTTAATAAGTAATGTTTATTATGGTTGGAAGACAAGAGGGGCTTTACAATAATAGATAGGATTATAAATTGTAAAATTTTCACCCGTAAAAGGCTCGACTTGGATCAGTTTTTAAACTCTTGTAGAAATCGTCGAGAATTCTTATTTCACCAGCAGCTTTTGTATTGGCAGCTTTACTTTGAACAATTGGGTCAGACAATACTTCTCTCAGTGAGTGCTTATGGCCAGTACTTGAATGCACTAACAGGAATTTGCTTCTATTATCCTGGAAAATCTTTTTCTCCTGTACAACAGCGAGTCTTTTGATATGATCAAACAATTTCTCCTTCAAAAATCCCGGACTTGCCAAAATTACGCACTTTATCACTGGTATATATAAATCATAATTTAATAATAATATAATAAAAACATTACAAAAATAATTTTAGAAAAATTGAATTAATAAAAATTATAAATTTAAAATATCATTTAAAATTAAAATATTAACAATAATTAGAGAAATATTAATAATAAATTAATAAAAATGGCTTTATCATTTACATTAATATTTTAAACTTTTTATTTATTTTACTTTTTTTAATATTTCCTACGTTAAATCGTAAAAATTGAAAAATAATAAAAAAGTAATAAATATTAAAAGAACATGATTATTACTAAAATATTAAAAATTAAAATAATAAAAATAATTATTACAATTATTATACAAGATCAAATTTCAATATTGATTTTTTTATATTTGAAAATCGATTTTAAAGTGAAAATTTAATTTTTCGTTTTATTTCGCGCGGAATTTAGATTTTTAAAAACTTATTTCGACAAAAATATAGAGAATGACGTCACTAATGTTAATTAATTTAAAAATATGATTAAAATTAAAATTCTATAAATCAATAAATAAAATAATTAAATTTTTCAAAAGTTTCAAAAATGTATTATCGACTACGACTGGATTAAAATAAAATAAAAATGATTTAAAATGATTTAAACAAGAAATACATAAATTTTAATTTTAAAAAAATATTTTATTAATTATTTCTTGGCAAATAATAAATAAAAATATTAAATATTGATTTACAAAAAAAATTAAAAATCTTTTAAAAATAATTAATTTAAGGTATGAATAAAATTAAAAGTATAAAATCAATAAATCTAAACAAATTTTTAGATAAAAAAGTAATAATAAAAATATAAATGCATAAAATTGATTAGCGTTAAAAATTTTAATATTAAATAAAAATTTAAATTTATAAAAATGAATGAAATATGAAAAACTAAACAAAAAATACAAAGTTTATATAAAATAAATAAAATAAATTTAAGAAATTTAATAAAATTATAAAAATTATAATTAAATGGTTTTGGTTATCGAATAGCTTAATACTTGACAAATTTCAATAATCTTTTATTGATACTAACTAAATAAATAATTAAAATTATTAAAATGCTATTTATAAAAAAAATATTTTTTCAATTGTGTAAGTTAATAATTTAAATAATTTAAATAAATAATAAATAAAACTTTAAAAAATATTTTAGAGATGGTAGTCGAAATGCACAAATTAAAGAGGGAAAATTACCAGCTAAAGCTAAAAGAAACGATAAGGAAAGAGCATTGTACGGTTTATAGCATTGATCCAAGTGTCACATGGCCCATCTCAAGCTCAACTGCAATTAATACACAAAGCAATAACTACCGAAAATCAAAACCGAACTATAAGAAATGTCACCCCAGCAAAGCGGAAAGAGAAAGAAGGCGAACATTGAAGACAGCTCGTTTACTGGGTCAAATAAAGAAATTTGTACCCACATCTTCTGACAACCCCAACTATAATAGAAATGTTCTATGTTTTGAATCGATAATCGTTTTAGAATCCACTTAAATTATTTGAAATAAAATAATTGATATTATTTTCAATTAAATTAGCGATAGAGGGATCCGTAATTAAAGTGAGCATGAATGCCTTCTATGGTAGCCCGAGAACCCAATTGTTTACTAGAGTATTAGCAGTCATGGTAATATGGTTCACCTTTTACTAGTAACCGCCCATTGGAATACATTTCCAACGTCGTTTTTGACGGATATCCAATGGTTATATATCTTGTGCGCGCATCTGATGAGAATCCCTTGTAAATGGCGGCGGAAAATCTTATATATTTTACCCATTAGGTGGCCAGTAATTGAAAACAATGAAATGTTAAAATTTAAATAAACACTATTATCAAAGTTAGTATTAAAATATTAAAAAATATTTAAAATTAAAATGGTTAATTTTTTTAAATAACAGAAATTATTATCAAATTTAATATACCTTTCGATTCAAATTTTAATTTTCATATTCATTTATATTCAATTCTTATCTGACAATAAATTAATATTTTGACTTATATTTAACATCGAAATCTCTTTTTAATGTAATTTCCAAATTCTCCACCACTAGAAATTTAATCCCCTTCCCCAATTTATTTAAATCGAAAGGCAACTGACAATTTTCACAACTCATCATTTGTGACAAAAAATAGTTTATTTTTAAATAATTTTCAAGACTTGTATTTGGCCAGAATACTGCACAATTCGAATGAAAAAGATAATTTTGTAAACTTTGAAATTTTTACTTTTCTGATATATCAATTCTTTTTATTCTTTAAAATACCAAAAAAAATTTTAGATTTTGACAGATGAAAATGAATGAAATATCAAAAACTAAACAATAAAATATAAAAGTTTTTATAAAAATAAATTTAAAAAATTTAATAAAATTATAAAAATAATAAAAATTAATAAAAATAAAAATTAAATGGTTTTGGATTTCGAATAACTTAATAGTTGACAAATTTCAATTCTTTTTATTCTTTAAATTATCAAAAAAAATTTAGATTTTGACAGATGAAAATGAATGAAATATCAAAAACTAAACAATAAAATATAAAAGTTTAACTTAATACTTGACAAATTTCAAAAGTCTTATATTGATAATAACTAGATAATTAAAAATAAAAATAAGTGATAATAATTTTAATAATATAATAATTTAAATAATATTATAATTTAAATAATTTAAATAAATAATAAAAAAGTTTAAAAAATAAATAAAAATAAATTTAAAAAATTTAATAAAATTATAAAAATTAATAAAAATTAAAATTAAATGGTTTTGGATTTCGAATAACCTAATACTTGAAAATTTCAAGTCTTTTATTGATATTAATTAGATAATTAAAAATAAAAATAAGTGACAATAATTTAAATAAATAATAAATAAAATTATTAAAATTTTAAAATTTTAAAAGTTTATAAAATAAATAAAATAAATTTAAAAAATTTAATAAAATTAAAATTAAATGGTTTTGGATTTCGAATAACCTAATACTTGAAAATTTCAAGTCTTTTATTGATATTAATTAGATAATTAAAAATAAAAATAAGTGATAATAATTTAAATAATATAACAATTAAAATAATTTAAATAATATAAAAATTTAAATAATTCAAATAATTCAAATAATTTAAATAATTTAAACAAACAATAGATAAAATTATTAAAATTTTAAAAAATATGTTAACGATTACAGCTTTAATAGAAAATTAAAATATTTAAATGTGATTTATAAAAATATTTATTCGATTGTAAATAAGTTAATAAAAAAGTGCATAAAATTGATTTGTATTAAAAATAAAAATCTTTAAATTACATTCTTTCTACATTAAAATTTCCTTATTATTATAATTTGTTTAAATTTTAATATTAGTAATGATATAATTTGCCTGAATTAATTAACAGAAAATGGAAATTGTTTCTTATAATATTCACCCAACAATTGCTAATATTTGCAAACATTTCAAATTGCAATGCTTTGATCTTGAATCTCACATTTTCGATGATTTGCAGGAAAATCATCAATATTTACAAACCCTTGATCCAAGAGATTGGAAAGATCAAGATCATTACGCTGTTTTACGACTCAGTAAAATCCGCCGAGCTGCGTCTCAAGAATTGATCAAAATTGCATATCGTAAGCAACTATTGAATCATCATCCAGATAAAGGAAAACGCCGACTGACAAAATGTGTTGATGAGAACAATGATTATTTCACGTGTATCACCAGAGCATTCGAACTATTGAAAGAAGAATCAACTCGCAATTCATATGATAGCTGTGATCCAGAGTTCGATGACAATATCCCTACAGCTCGAGAAGCCAAATCAAATTTCTATCAAGTTTTTTTGCCGGTATTCCAAAGAAATTCTCGGTGGTCAAAAATTCAACCCGTTCCATCATTAGGAAATGAAAACTTTCCAATTGAAGCCGTTAACAGATTCTACACGTTTTGGGACAATTTCAGCTCATGGAGAGAATTCAGTTATGCCGATGAAGAGACTTCATCAAAGGATGACAACCGAGAACAACGGAGATATATTGAAAAAGAAAACCGAGCGGAAAGAAAACGCAAATTGATTGCAGAAACTAAAAGAATCAATAAATTAGTTGATCTTGCAAAGCTAAATGATCCAAGAATAATTAAGTTCAATGCTGATCGAAAAGCTGCAAAAGAAGCTGAAAAGAAAGCCAAGGCAGATCAAAAACTAGCGGTAAAATTGGCAGCAGAACAAGCAATCCGAGAGGAGAAAGAACGAATCGAAAAAGAAGAAGCGGATAAAAAGATAAAAATACAAGAAGAAATTGCAAACAACAAAAAACAAAAAGAAGCAGCTAAAAATCGACATAAAAATGAAAAGAGAAAGTTGAGGAAATTATCTGAATCTCACGGTTATTATGTGGAGGTTTTGTCGAAATCCTCGAATAATTCAAATCGGTCTCCAGCACTGATGAAATTAGAAATGGTCAATGTCATTGATACGCTGTGCTTGAAGCTATCAGTTGACGAGATTGCCACTCTTAATGTCGCCTTGGATACCGCAGCTACTATTGAAGGGAAAATTCAACTGATTAAAACAAGCGAATTGAAGGTCGTAGGTAAAAATACCGAGATTTTGAAATCGCATTTTGGACAATAATTTTGGAATTTTGAAATAAATTTTATCATGATTTTTCCGTGGTTATATTATTATTTTTATTTAATTACACAAAAATATTAATTATCAGAACGGAAATATAATAATAAAATAACCTGATGTTGCTTGTTTATCACAGTAATATTTCATATAAATATATTTTGGATTTTTAATTAATATGTAATTAAATAATTTTATACCAAAAACATTTTAGCAAAAAATAAATAAATTAATTTTGCTTAAATGTAAATTACGCAACAAACGCGTATTATATAACATGTGTATATTACATACTACTAATCTTGAATTGGCATGGTGTATTTTTTTTAATTTTAGGTTTAAATTGATGATTAGGTAACTTTTAAGGTTTTTCTAAATGGTGATTACGTGATTTTCAAGTTTTGTTAATATGGTGATTATGTAACTTTCCAACTTTGTTTCAAGTTTTGTTTAAGTTGGTGATTATGTAATTTTCAAATTTTGTTTAAGTTGGTGATTATGTAATTTTCAAATTTTGTTTAAATAATTGTAATTTTCAAATTTTGTTTAAATAATTGTAATTTTCAAATTTTGTTTAAAATGATTGTGTAATTTTCAAGTTTTGATAAAATCATCGTTTATATCAAAATCAACAATACGTAAGTTTAAAACAAATGATTACATAACCATTTTTAACATTCGTCATTAATTGTTGCGATAAGTCGTCGGTTTGGAGTTTTTTTAAAATAAATTTTAACAATATGTTTTTTCTTTGGTCATAATTTTACATTCTTCTTTTACAGTTATTAAATAATAATCAATAAATAATAATTAATATTAGAAAATGGTGATTCCTTAGTAGCAGCATAAATTAAAATATCAGATAAGTAATAAGTAATTATTATATTGATGAAAAAAATTCGATAATCAAATAATTATAAAATTGATAATAATAAATAATAAAATATTAATAATAATATTAATAAAAATATTAATAATAATAATAATATTAATAAATAAATAATTGTTGGGCTTAAAGCCAAAATTAAAACAAAATTCTACTGTGAGTTAAAACAAAAATAAGAATAAGGAAAATGGCCATTGTACATACACATGCACCACAAGCAGAAACCAAATATAAAATAAAAACATCAAATAAACAAATTAAAATACAACAAAATTTTAAGGGCTAAAAAGAATATTGCATAAAAGTTACAATAAAAATAGATTTTATAACAAAAAAAATAATATATCAAAAAATAAAGAAAAATGCATAAAAAATTATAAAAATATTTTAAAATTAATAAAAAGCCTTTAAATTGGCGAAAAATCGCCCATTGGTCGCACACATGCATGAAATCACTATATAAGCAGTAGGGTGGTCCTTATTTTTCAACTTTCAAAAAGTGCCTGTCTCACCCTTTTATTTTGTTCCTATATATAAGAAAAAAATTTAGGCCAAATATGAGCTCCATTGAACAACATTTAGAGGTAGCTCAATGAAGCCAAAGTTTTATAATAGACCGCATTATCAAAAATAGTGAAATACATAACCCCCACTACTGCTGAGTTTATAATTTAGCAATAGATTATCATTTAAATCATTTCTGACTTTGTTACTTACTACTCAGTGTGTGGGAACCAGCCTTTGGTGTTCTTGTTCTACTTCTTCAATATTTTGTGCAACTAACTGTCTGGTGAAGTTATAGTGAATTGTTATTTACGTTTAAGAAAAGCTCTGAATAGTATTTATTACTGTAATTATTTAAAGGTATGTACTGATTATCTGCTAACTTATTGATTACATTTTTGTGTAGCTTCTGGTTGAAAATATTATAATAGTTTCTGTTATTGCAATAGTGGCAACCTGACTGTGAATTGTAGTTGTAGTTTTACTGGACTTAGTGGATTGCTAGCAGTAATTAATAAATAATTTCTCACTGTAAATCAAATCATGACATACATTGTATTGTACTTCACTTACTTTTAGAATGAACAGTACCAGGTCTAAGACAAAGGTGTATCTGCTGGAGAGTTATACAGAGGTTTTGACTGGTGGGAAGTTGCCTTCATTACGGCAGTTACTCGGTCTTTTCCTTCATGAGCACAAAGAGAATGGCAAAACAATACGAGAGGCATCAACGATTGTCATTGAAAGTACTGCTAAGTTTTGGCAAAAGGCAAGAATACCAACAACGACAGTTCAGCATTGCCAAGCTAAGCTAGAGAGTGAATTCGATGTATGGCGTCTACTAAAGAAAAATCCATCAAGGAAAGCTGAGACACAGAAGGCTAAGGAAGCGGCATTTTGTTCTAGGCTGGATGATTTATTTGACATTGCCCATGCCGATGCACTCAAGAATATAAAAATAGAAGACAGAGAATTTCTTATAGCTCAGAGGGAGAAGGGACGGAGAGGAAGTATGCTGGACTTGATGTAACTCTTACCAATAAAGAGAAAAGAGCATCTGAAGCTAGGGACAAGCTTGCGGCTAGACGGCATCGAGCAGTGTGTGACCAGCGGCAGTTGGATGCGAAGGCTGAACTCAGTGAACTGGACAGCCACAGCTCCACATCTGAATCTGACGAATCAGATGATGAAATGCAGAGTGCTACTGGCGGAGTTCACACGCCTGTTCGATCTCTGCAAGAGAGGGAGGTTGGAAGTGGTTAGCCCTGGGTTAGCTGCAATGCTGGACAGAATGAAGGTGTCTGACCGTAAGGCTGTGTACCTAGTGGCAGAAACGACAAAAAGTCTTGGTCAAGATGTGAAAGATCTTGCCTTGAACAGGAGTACAATACGTCGACAGCGACAAGATCATTGGGAGATGATATCAGACCGTCTAAGAGAGGAGTTCCGAGCTGATGTTGACGTCCCACTGGTTGTGCATTGGGACGGCAAAATGCTTCGTGACCTAACGGGCAACGAGACCATAGATCGACTACCCATCCTCGTCTCTGGAAAAGGTATTTCTCAGTTGTTGGTAGCAGCCAAGCTTCAATCGTCAACTGGAAAAGCACAAGCTGAAGCCGTGTATGCTGCTCTAAATGAATGGGGAATTGCCGACCGGGTGAGAGCCATGTCATTTGACACGACGAGTTCCAACACAGGTCTGGCCAATGGGGCTTGTGTCCTTCTCGAGCAGCTGCTTGGCATCAATCTGTTGTCCTTTGCGTGTCGCCATCACATATTTGAACTGGTTATTGGAGCCGTGTTTCAGACATGCATGGGACCATCATCAGCACCGGAGGTCCTAATGTTCAAGCGGTTCCAGTCATGCTGGCAGTTCATCGACCCATGGAATGTGTCGTTCACGATTTCGACGAAAAAACTGATCTATTCCCCCAATATCAACCCATATTCTCACATCCCACTACGACCCAGATAACCGTCAATACAACCAGGCGCGAGTCGCCCATCCACATCAATATCACTACTACTTCTAGTGCGATGATAGATGAAAAACATCAATCAATCGACATCAGTCTAAATCTGCTTTGCTAACGACATTTTCCTAAAATACTTCGGCTCCATCTTATTTTATTAATTTTCTTTGTTTTGTTATTGGATACGTATTGGATATGTAATGCAAGTGTAGTAGTGAAAAGTGACTTAGTTACAATAGTAGAAAGAATTAATTAATTCTCTTGTTCGGTAATAAATAATTATTAATTCTAGTAATGGTTTAGTAATGGTAATTTAAATGAAATTGGCTGAGTAATAAGGAAAAAGGGATTGAAAATGAATAAATGATGATGGTTTTCAACTTTACAGTTTGTTCGTTTTGTTAGTGTTCGATGTCTTCACAGTCAAGTTCCGTTAAGGAACCGGGTATATTTTTGGATTATCGGACTAGAAAAGTGCGTAAGACCTTCTAGCGGTCGCTTTGAATCCGAATCGAAGATTATTCGAGGAGTAGTATTGGCAACAATGCTCACCTTCTCGGGTAGTATTAGGCTATCACACACATTACCAACATGGGGTAACCCAGAGGTGTATGGGGTTTTGGTACAAGTCGGTATCCAGTGGTAACAAAGGTTCCCAGTACAGCGGTATAATAACGTAATAGCAATAATAATATATGATAAATAACAATAAAATTAATCATATTAAATAAAAATATTAATAATGGCAATAATAATAATAATAATAATAATAATAATAATAATAATAATAATAATAATAATAATAATAATAATAATAATAATAATAATAATAATAATAATAATAATAATAATAATAATAATAATAATAATAATAATAAATAATAATAATAATAATAATAATAATAAAATAATAATAATAATAATAATAATAAATAATAATAATAATAATATTAATAATAATAATAAATAATAATAATAATAATAAATAATAATAATAAATAATAATAATAATAATATTAATAATAATAATAATAATAATAATAATAATAATAATAATAATAATTCAATTAATAATAAAATTATTTCCGCCATCTATTTAGTTTGTTTTCATCATCGATTACATTACGTAGAAAAATCGAGTTAAAAAATGCATTTTAGTAGTAATGAAAAAATGAAATGTAAAAACTTGAATAAAAACAAAAATTAATTTTAAAGTAAACAAATTATTAATATAATATAATATTTAACAGAATTTACCATCAAATTTTATATGCCGTTCAATTCCTTGAGCAATTTGATCAATGAATTTTTCAATGGCTTTATCGTGTTGCGTTGGTACGCCTTTTCTTTTTTGTGGGATATTCATCTCTATCTTCGAACGAACGAATGTTGCAGAGTTGGTTATTAAACAAATGTATGCTAAGCCTTCCTGCATTATTACAGCAGCTAAGTCAGCTTGATTGGCAACATCGGTACACTGTTCAACGAGATCCAATGCTATAGTGTCCCATTCCGCTTTATATAATGAATACTTATTGTTGGCAATTATACTCAAACTGTGATATGCTCCCATTTTGACAAATTCGTTCTCTTCGACATTCCGTCCTCTCACACAGATCTGACAGCCCTATTTTGTATCAATAGTAAGAATGATATTAAGGTGGATAGTGCTAGAAGTTATGGAGATAGGCCTATATAGATAACTAGTTTACCAGCTACCGAAAAAATTGAAATATAGAATTACTGCAATGGATTTTTCCAATTCAATTTACCTTTTATCTTAAGGGCTGTTTATTACTTAAACAAATTTTAGCCATATTTTAACTGTCAAAAATTACCGGGCACTCTATTTTTGTTAACATCATTTACTATCCCTTTACCATTCCACTTTTGTGAAAATGAACATACAGCATTACTGTTACTAAATTTTTTCAAAATTCTTTCCGCCATTTGTTGATGCAGGTACGGTATAGCTCCGTAAATATATTTGAAAGTTTTGTTAGAAATGTCAATGGTGAAAAATGGTTATTTAATTAAGTTTACCTGTAAGTTAACAATAATTACATCATTAATAAAATTTAAATACATATATAAATTTAATATGGAATTCTTATTAAGTTCATAATTTTAAAAATATTTTAATATAAATCAAATAAATTTATAAACATTAATATTTTATCTTTATTTTAGTAATATAAATAAAATCTATACCCTACCTGTGAGTCATAATCTATACTTTCAATTTCAATTGTCAAGTTAGTTCTAATCTGCTTTGCGTTTACTGAACCCGTTGTTGATTCATTCATTACTTTTCGAAGTGTAGAGGCTCTTAATCTATCACCCTGTTCAAATAAATTATAGGTCACCCACATATCTTCATCGTTCTCTGGAACGAGAGTTATCTTCCCACTTTTATATTTATCAATATTTTTATGAATTAATTTCATGGAATATTTTAGGATTGAGTTTAATAATGATTAAATTAGTACAATTCGATAATATTTCATTAAATAGTATTTTTAAAAATTATTTCTTGGTATAAAATGTAATGCGTTTAATAAAACAAACTACACGTGGAAAATTGTAAAAGAATTAAACTATAAAACATAGATAAAATACAAAAGGTATTGTAATTTCGATTTCTAGTTTTTCAAAATTTTATTATGGAAAATAGTTTAAAATAGTTTCTACTAGTTAATTCAATTGAAAAAATGAAATTTTATTGCTTTATTTAAGAAAAGATATTGTTGGGTCATTACAGATTTTTGTTTAAATGGATCGGAAAACAGCATGCAAACACAGCAAGCAGATATAAAACCAGACCTATCAACACCAAATAAACAGCCCTAAACTATGTGGAAAATGCATTTAAATATAATATCAAAAAGCATAAAGCAAATTAAAATAATAATCAAATGCACCAAGATCAGCACAAAATTAACACAAACATAACAATATGACAAGAAAATTTGACCGAAAATAGTTCAATTTATAACATCAGCATTTTGTGGGGTTATTGGTTTCTAACCTTGACCCTTTTACATATAATGCTTTCCTGCCCCCCAATGGTTACCCGTTGCTAGGCAACGTTGGAACTGTAACCACTGATTATGAAACCACCTAGGGTAAGCTCTAACTGTAGAACTGCTAAGGTACGGCCTCATGGTTGGTCCAACGCGCTACCGATAGAAAGTCTACGCGCGATTTTCTGCCTCGGTCCTTTCAGTTTGTATTCAATAATTTCAAGAATTAACCATTACACGAACTCCACACGCCCCATTTCAATTGAACAGATTTATTTGTTAAGTTAATTATTAAAATTCCAAAATAACGATAAGAATAATTGATTTCACAACACATCTACACCGTAAATTGTTAGAACATCTAAACCGTCAATTTTGGTTTGCGATTTGTTGCGCGCGGCGTTTCGCTCGTTCCGCCTTTGCTGGCGTCGCTGGGAACGCTTAGCTGCTGCTGGTTTAGTGGTACTCATTGCCTCTCTGCAGGCTAGTTTGGCTGACGCGAACACTAGTGGGTAGGTCACTGCGTTGCCCTCCTGACAAGCCGACAGTACCACTTCCAAACTCCTGATTTGGCTCTTTTGGGTTTGCACTAATTGTTTTTCATCCGCCCATCCACGCTGTGCGGCTGTCAGTCGCTGATAAACTGCTTTCGCTTTTGTGGGTTCCACCCATGTAGCACGAATCTTCTGGATCTCGCGAGTCATTTGAAGGAGCTGACGGTGGAGCTCCGCGTTCTCTCTCCGCGATTTTATTAGTTCTTTACTCAGGATATTGAGAGATTCCATATCTATAATTACTCGTCAACAACTTCGCAGAGTTTTATATGAAATTTTTTATTAATTATTGATGGATCTGTATTTTATTATCTATCTGGAGCTAAGCTACTTAAAAGTCTATTGGGACTCTACAGAAATGTGCTATCAAGATTGATACAATTCATCATTATTATGTCCTTTATTCAAGAATTAAGATTTTGATATATAATTGTGAATTAAATAACTAAGTGTTTTTAATGATTTTTATTTTCTATTACAACACGATCTTTTTTCCTATCCTCTTGGCTGGTTTTCACGATGTGGGCCTGATCTGAATCTTGATTGATCCCGAGCAAATGAATGCTCTTGCAATCACGAGGAACTGTCGAGGTCCTGCATATCCCTAGGTAGTAGTCGTCTGGGAACTACCATCGATTCTGCCAGAGCGGGGTCGTTTAGTTCCATAATGGTTGTAATCCCTAATCAATTATGTCTTTGAGTCTGCATTACTGGGGTGTTTCCAGTCTACTACTAGTTCATACCGTAAAGGGCAATTCCATCCATGTCGGTTTTTCGACGTACGCTATATTCGTTGTTCGTAGTCATAGAGGTGTATTATTCGGTCCAAACGAAGACAATACAAGGAAATTAATTCAGACTACCATGATAATGTATTTATTGAAAATCAGATTAGTTTATCAAAAGGTACGATTTTTTCTTCCATTTCAGAGTTTTTCGAGATTATCATTTTTTCAAGATTGAATCTTTATGTCCATCATTATTCTATGCATTTGGTTCGAGAGTTTCCAGGTTTGGCATTTGGGTCATGGTTAATTTTACAACTTAAGCGTTCCTTGTAATTAGTAAATAAAACTTTTATTAAGAAATAATCTATAGGGTTAACTTGATCATCGCTACTAACCCTTAGGTTGGCACTCCTTGTCCCGTCTCGTCTATGGAAATCATTATCGTTCGCTTTGTCACTCTTAGATTTCGTGGTCATCTGAATTGCGGTCTGTTGACTGATCATAGTTGATTGAAAATGAGATCAATTTTGTGCGCTCGCCTATATATTCAAAGGCGTAGGTGTGACCTTTCGATATCGACAAATAGGTAATTATTCTGCAATGCGATTACATTGACATTTGGAATTATAAATCAATTCGATATTTATTCTTTCATACGATTGCATTGACATTTAGGATTATGAACACAAATCAATATTTCTTCTTCTCTATGATTGTATTGGCATTTAACAATATGAACAAAATCCGGCAAGGAAAATTACATTTTTGTTCTGCATGCATTCTCTGCAGACAATCACCAATGATGTGCTGAGACATTGTCGGATATTATATATCCGATCTAGGATTTTGTCGTACTTATTCTTTTCAATCTTGGGAAATTTTCTGATAAATCGTCCGCTCTCGACAACAATTACGTTATTAATTTTGATTAAGGGTGAGGATATTTTTTTTGTTTAAATTGTTTCTCTAATTATATTCATTAAATTTTAGATGCTTGGGTTGTCAATTCAAATTACTATAAAGCTATTACGTCGGCTCTCGTTGGTCCACTACCCCAATAATGTTTGATACGAAGACTTCATGTGATTCCACAGAGATAGGAGGATATTTATTTTTTCGCGTTAGAGACAGGAACAATTTTGATCATTTGTATTATTTAATTTTATTGTTATCTTATGTCAATTTTATGATTATTTAAATATGTGAGCGACTCTCAATATTTTCGTGATTTAATTCAGGGGATGTATGTTACATCCTTTCGGTATGGAGGAGATCTATCTCGACATCAGACAGTAAGTGGTCGCGATCGTTTATCCTACGAAGTGGTCGCTGTTATTTCGCATTTTTGCTGGCATTTTGGATTCGTAATTTTTATTTATGTTGATTTATCATGGAATTATCAGTGTATTTATTCCTTATTCAGTTATATTCTCCAGTCAATATTTACGATTGGAATATTTCGGTCTATTTCACCCTTATTTATGTTTAATGCATTTTTAATAATCCGCGGGCTGAATTTAAAGTTGATTAACTAACCGATCTCTAGGTTATTTATTGGGGATCTTAACGTCTTTAATTATCTATTTGGGCTGATACTAAAATGATTTACTCGTTTGACTTATTAATATAGTTAATAATACTTTATGAAAATCGTGGTTCGGGTTATCAGTTTTGATTTACAGCAAGGCAGCTAATTATACCTTAATTCAGTTTATATTTATTCGTTTAATTAGTTGATCTTTCCCGATATTGCAACGATTTTTCGCTTTTTTCCCGCACTCGCCTGCTTTATTTGGTCTTAAAGATTAGTTATGTCGATATTATGATTTTATGAGTGCCCACTGGACTACTCGATGAGGATTATTTTGAGCCGATGAGTAACGTGATTTTAGGTCGAATTTTCAGGAAATGGATGACGAAGAGGCAGCCAAAAGATTACTCCCCCATCTTCTATTTGCCCCTATAAACGGCATGAATTGACGTTTTGGTTCTTGTGTTAAGCACGCCAGAACATTCACGGACACAAGATATTGGCGGAGGGACTGCACTTACATACAGTTTGGTAACTTGCGGTGATGTTTCGGCTGTGGCCCGGAAAAATTTCGACATAGTATAACTTTCTTATCAATTCATATATTTCAGGAAACATTGTTTTACATCATATTTATCCATCATCATTCATAATTAAACATCTCCTTATACATGCGTTCAAGTAGAGTTTACTTAACGCAGTATGGAACAATTGTCGATAATTGAGATTGTCCGCGAGAAAATTTGAATCTAGTTCACAGAAAATTTGCATCCTAAAGTTAGCATATGTGTTAGAATTCTGTGAAAATGAATTGGTATATATATCTGTTCTGTGACCCTAACCTTGCGTGTTCTTTTTGATGCGTTTAAACAAAATTCGACCTTGATTTTTATTTTGTTATATCTAATTCTTATTTTATCAATTTCTATATTAAATGAATAATTCTTTTTATTTTTATTTTTAATAGAATATTTCTTATTGAAAACATTCCGTTTTATGCGTTCGCTGCTAATTTTTATGAATTATTCATTTTGCGGTCAAATTTTATGTTCTCTTGTTATTTTTATGTTAATTTCGTGCTAATCTTGATGCGTTTTGTTATTATTTTAATTTACTTTTATGTTTTAGATTTTATATTTTTATTGCATCTTTCTCATATTTTTAAGGTTGTTGAATTGATGTTTATGGTCTGATTTTAAATCTGCATGTTATATTTGCGTGCTATTTTCAATTCATTCAAACAAATTTCAGTGCTGGCCCAACATAAAACACTCGGGGTCCCATAAAATTGCCATAAAACTTCCATAAGATATAAGTTCTAACAGATTCTACTTTTATACATTTATTTGAGTCTACGAGCTGCTTGGTAGTGACGTCAATACTCACATACATAAAAAGTTTCTACTCTGTAACTGATTATCAAGATACAGATGGAGCTATAGTCCAACTAATATATGCAGAATCAAATTGAAGTCGAAATCAGTTTTCGTCAGTTCCTTTTTAGTTACGACAAAATCAGTTCAGATATCAAATTTAGTCTCGAATGAATCACGGTTCTCTTTGATGACGGCTTGTGTTTCGCTTTCTAGGTGATTCCCTGCTTTAGTTGGGTTTGATTGGCTCGGCCTATTAATGGGGATGTACGAGAGTCTTGGTATTTCTCTTTGTTTTTTAACATTAAGAGTACAGTTGGGATTTTTTCGGGTTTCTGAGTTGAGGTATTCTGCCTTTTCCGATTTATTATTTTTAAGCATATGATAAGACAGCATATCAATGGCATGATGTTCAGGGTTAGACTGATTGTCGAGATTCGACTGATTTGTGGTGTTGTTAGGCTTGATTCGTAATTCTGTCGGGATTTGTTCTGTTGGTGTTTTTTGGTTGGCCGGAGGCTCCTTAGGATTTTTTGCATTTGTTTGCATTCTGGGTTGGTTTTGATGATTTTTTGAATTTGTTTGGTAATTTTTTCGAGGGTTTTCCTCATACTCAGATTTTCATATTTTATTCTTGATACATCGTCTTTTCTATCTAAGAGGGTTTTTATCCTTTGTTTGATTCTTTCGCTTTCTTTTTCGATGCTTTGTTTTAATCTGCAGTCTGCATTTTTGTCTTCTTTTATGGGGCATTCGTTGCATTGTAAGGTTAATTGTTGGCATTCTTCGCCTTTTGGATTTCCACAGATTTCTTTATAGCTTGTGCACGTACTATCTTCTCTTCGGAACGGTGAGTTTTTCCTCCCATCTCTAAGGGGTTTTCGGCGATACTTTCATTACCGCCATTATCATTATACATTGCTTCTTTAGATTCATTTTGTTTCTCATTCTATTATACATCGATTATTCAGTGCTTATCTACAGGTATATATCTATATACAGTGAATTTTATCCCATTTTTAGGGTTTTGTTACTCTCTTCCTCACCAGGTGGTCAGTGTACTTTGCATTCCTCTTTTGCCTTTCCTTCTGCAAATCTCATTACTAGCACTTGTGCCTTTATCAGCCGCTCTGTTAATTTTGGAAGTTCTTTTTAACTGCTTTTTGTTTCTTTTGAGTATCTTTCGTTAACTATTTAGTTGATTTCGTAGATTTCTTTCGTTTGTCTATTTTCGCTCGAGTTTATGCTTGTAGTTTATTCTGCTCGTTTTATATTTCTCCGTTTTCCGTCTTTGCTCCTGGAGTTCTTCCTTTAATGTTTCGATTTCCTCTTGGGTTTGCTGGTGATTTTGCTGGTGATTTTGCTTTATTTCTCTCGCTTCTTTACAGGCTTCCTCCAACTGAATTAGATATCGTTGTTCGAATTTCCTACTTTCTCTCATTTTTTCTGCTTCCGTTTTCCAATAATCTTCAAGGACTACTCGAGTTTTATCTTTGCCAATTCTTGTTTAGATACTCGTTTTCCATCTTCCTCTCTCTTTTACTTCCCATTTTATTTGATAATTCCCGTTTCACTGTAGTAACTAGCTGTCTCGTTTGAATTAGCAGTTGTCTTAACCGTGCAATTTCTATTTCTTGTTCGTCTACTGCTTCTCGCCACTCCTTTCTCTCTGCTCTTCAATTTTTACTATAATATTCTAATGGGTCCTGTTCAATAGGTTGTAATAATTGTATGGGAAATGATTGATATCTGTTATTTCGTGTAGTTCTTCTATCTTGTTTTGTTAATCTTGTTTGCTCTGTTTTAAGGCTTGTATTTCTTTTCTTTGATTCGTGATTCTTGTCTGATTTTGAATGAATTCTTTAATCAATACTTCTTCTCGTTCTTTGTAAAGTTTTTCTTTTCCTTCTGGATAAACTATTCGTTGTCCCATTTGTGTTTCCCGTTTCTCTCTCATCATCTTTGTCTTTATTGTCTTTTTTATTAACTCTTCCTCTACATCTAGTAGCATTTCTTTTAACTGTATCGTCTTTTGTCGCCATTGTTCTGGTTCTTCTCTTGCTTCTTTTAGTTGCTCTTGTTGATTATCTAACGTTACTTTAAGCTTTACGTTTTCTGATTCGGTTTCTTTTGTTAATTGTTTTTGCATATCGTTCTGGTTCATTGTTGGTTCTAAATATCAACATTAATTACACTTCCTCTTTTACACGTATTTTTGATTTTTTTTGTGATTTTGGTACAAAGTTATTTTATCTATTCGTTATCGCTTTATTTACACTGCTTCTCACATTATTTACACATTTTGTACATTGTCTTGTTCCACTTCACTGATCAGCAAAACGGAATCCCTATGTCCGCCTGCTGATAGTTTTTCTACATACTGGGCATGTTTACTTTCAATTCACATGCTTCGCATGTAACCATATGTCCACTGGGCGTGTATATAATTTCTACGTGCTTTTGCCAACACGTTACACATTGGTGTTGGTCTAATATGGCCTCCTTTATCATTGATTTTTCGAGATCCTCCTTTGGCTTTTCTTGGTACCGTTTAATGACTCCGATTGTTGCTTGCGTTGAGTTGTATCATTGCAGATTGTTAGTTAATCTTTCGCAGTTTATTTTCCTCATTGTTTTAGTGTTTACCCCTGATAGAAGCATTAATGTTCTTGCTTTCCGTCGGTCCAGTATATCTTCTATTTGTTGATCTGCGATTGATATTTCTACATTTTTCGATTCTTTCTCCTCTTTGTATATACATTTTCTTTTTTGTTTCAGTTTTGTAACGTTTTGATCCGGTGTCGGTTGTTGGTTCTTACATCCTTCGCACATTATTCTTAGTCTCGTTTGACTTGCAAATTCTGCTGCTCTTGGGTTTCCTTTGAAGGTTTTTATCCTCTCCTCGAATGTCCTTTTTATAGTTTCACCCTTCCTTGTTAATTCGCTTGGGTCTTCAAAGTTTCAGATTATCGTTATCCTCTTTTCTCCTCCTTTTTCGTCTTCGTCTAATTCCAATTTTTTTATTCCTTCGAGGTTGTCTTTTGCTTGGTTTCCTAGGTCGATATTAAGTATAAATGGATACCTTGGGAATTTTTCCTGGTGTTCTCGTTTTGCTGTTTCTCCTTTCTTCCATTGTGTGAGTTTCCCTTTAAAAAAGATGCAAGTAACTTCGTCTGGTAGTTTTGGTGCTTCTGTAAAATAGAATCCTTGTGCTGCCAGTTCTTTGCTTTGCTGGTCCGTGAATGTCTTATTGTCTTTGAATTTTAAATATCTCTGTTCCTCTTTTTTCAACCTTTCATCTGTTACTGTCATTTGCGAATATACTTTTTTCATGGTTTGTTGGGGTACTCCTGTTGAGTTATAGCTCGTGTAGTATAAAAATGCTGCTGTCGATATATTGATTCTCTCTTCTTCTTCTGGTTTTCTCCACAGTTTTGACCAACGTGATCCTGCTCCATCTCTTATTTCTACTGTTTTTTGTTCGCTGTTTTCATTTGTAATATAATAATAAATACTATAATTCTTTTTTGATTTTTTAGTTTTTCTGATTGTTATGTTATTTTGCGTTTTATTATTTTTATGGTTTTTATTTACATTTTATTTACACCTTCTCTCTCCTCCTTTACAATGTATTCAATTTGTTGCGAAATTTACGGAAGGCAGAACGCTCGAAGATTTTTTATTCAACTTACACGATACGTACTCAAGCAAACTACAAGTAAGTCTCTGCTTTGGCGTATCCTTTGCACGTGTGATGTTTATGCATGCATTGTAATGTTTATGCCAAATTATATGCTTCAGAAGATCATGTTTATTTATTTTTGTCGAAATTTTCTGGCCTACAGCCAGCACATAACACAAGTAATTAAAATCAGACATACTATCAGACTGTGTAAGAGCGGTTTGCTCCGCCTATAGTTCTGTGCCCGTGAAGGTCCATGTCGTGAGAAACGACGGATGCCGAACGTCAATATTTTCCTATAGAGGCGCTAGTTAGATCGGGGGGTAGTCTTTTGACTGCTCCACTTTTTTTCTTCGTCCAAAATTTCGATCTAAATTTGTCTGACTCATCGGCTTAATATCATCAACACCATGTAGCTCAGTGAGCACTCCTAAAATTCTAATATAAACATAATTTTAACCTTAAGGCCAAATTGAGGTAAAGGACAAGTGGGAAGAGCGCGAAATTGGTGCAACGAATGTAACTAATAACGTTAAGAAAAATACTAAATTAGCCAATGGTTTAAAATTCAAATCGTAAGCTCAGGATAAGAGTAGTCAAAATAGTGTTTAAAGGTTGATAACTGTATCAAATTTAAAATCAGGTTAAAACAAACTAGTGTTGTAAAGCTCAGAATGAACAAAATATGGTTTAAAGTTTTGTAACTCTACCAAAATAATCGATCAGTTTAAAATACACTCGTGTCGTAAAACTTAATGTAAGCGAAATAGGCTAGTTAATCAAACTAAAAAAATCAGTATATATGCTAATCAATAACGATAATAGTCAGCAATGATAGAATAGTGGAATCAAATAAATGATTGACAACGTAAAGTAACCCCAAATAATAATAAGTGGAAAAATAAATCGTCACTTCAGAATAGAAACCCACATAAATTTAACATGAAATCTCTAGATAAAAAGGAATAAAATATAAAATCTCGCTAATGTTACGAAAGTCGTGGACATTTTATTAAATCACAAAATTAATAGCGTCAATATGACCAACCTGTGGTGCCCAAATTATGAGAGATCCATAATTTTCACAATTGAATCGAAATAAAAATCCGCGGATAAATTCCACTCCAATTTGACACAGACAAGCCATTGTTCGACACAATATGGTCCGGCTAGACGAGATCAACAGGGAACCACAAAGATATAATATCCACCGAGATTGTAGAGCATAAGAATGACTATCAGGTTCGTCAATAAAGAGTATCCAAACTTGATAGCATATTGAAATGCGTTCCATTATTCAACATTATTCCATTAGCCAACATGAAAATAACATCAACGTAGGTAGGCCGATTTACCATTGTCATATACAAAACGGTCCTACCTAATTGATTGAATCGGACAGATTAGAATGATTACTGCCGATATGATTAAATCACGATCATGACAATAAACTCATAACAATAAGATACAAACCTTGAATTGACTAAAACGACGATTATAGGACAATTGAAATAATGACATTATAGTAATTAAAATCCATTATTATATCCATCATTACACCGAGACAAGATAACAATAATCGTGCCAATAAAGATTATAGAGGACGTTCAGGTCAGGAAATTGTAATGCTAAAACGGGAGAAGCAACAAACATAAATTATTGTGATAACATCTATAATATATTTGATTACAACTACTGTCGGGGAAATAAGGACTAAAAATTTGAAAAACAGAAACGAATTAAAGGTTAATCATAAGGGTTTAATAAGCTGAGTCAAGATATACTTCTATAATAATAAAAAAGAGTAAGTCGTCTAACATATTAACAATAACGCCCCACATAATTTTAAAGTTTATTTTGTTTATACTTTTTAACAAAGCAAACAATAGTTCGGAGTAGAAGTGCGCAACGAACGTATTATACTCGAGCAACCCCACACCCACCTCCATTTATAATTTGTTATAAATATACATCGCAAATACCAAATAATCAGTCTAGAAGAATAATGAAGACAACCAACTCCTGAAGAGTTTCTTCAATAAGGAAAACTAAGAATCAGACAGCAGAAACGACGGTAACCGTCGAATCAGACCTTCCACGCCCATCCGACCCCAACTGGACGACACTCCGAAATGATATGAAGAAAGTAATGACCATTTTATTTTTTATGATGCACTAAATACATTAAATTCACCATATCACCAGTATGGACGCAGGAGACCTTAGATGCAGCGTAGACAGAAATAATCCATGGGAAATTAGATAAATTATCATTTCCGGAGCGTTCAACTATGCCAACCATCCTTATTAACATCAAATGCCAATACGAAATAAGAATTAATTTAAATTTTCTCCGCAGGAACACGGCCGACCGAAACTGCCTTATGGATAGACGAGGACCGAATT
This sequence comes from Schmidtea mediterranea, assembly GCA_022537955.1. NCBI lineage: Eukaryota > Metazoa > Platyhelminthes > Tricladida > Dugesiidae > Schmidtea > Schmidtea mediterranea. The sequence goes on from CM039680.1 coordinate 211,318,957, forward strand.
TCCATTTGCGTGGACCCGAATCTGGCGGCAGACTACCGGCAGTCGCTATGGGATGACGGATACACCTTCTCCACCTTAGGAGATAGCAGTTGGCCCCTCCTAACAGGTTCTCGACAGGACGAGATAGAAGTGCCAAGTATAGCAATTAAACGGGAGCCCGGACCGGAACCCGGCTCGAGAAGCACGACAACGAGCGGAATTCTCTCTTTACCTAATTGAAGCACTGGTCCGAAAGTTCTAATGGAAGGAGCGAATGGCGAGGAGACGTCTGGAGATAGTAAATGCTGCAATAGCCTCTGGAGTCATCCCGAGCACGGACGGATACACTCCAGATTACGGCGTCTCCTACGAGCTACGAGATCAAGTACTCACACGGATGCAGGCGCCCACGGACATCGTTTTACCGACTCACCTATTCAATGGCCCGATTCAGCATAAAGATAGGAAAGACGAGCATTCTTACAGATGCCTCCATCCAAGCCGAAGAGATCGCAGTCAAGGCATGAAGTCACCCCAAAATAGAAGGGTTGGAAGACCATTCTGACGTTAACTACAAACAATTGCAATTTGTTATATTTTTAATAAAGTTTAGTTTTAATAAAGAAATTTTTTCGTGTATTGTTATTAAGTGATTAGAACTTTAAGATTTTTAAACGCGTTTTAATGTAAATACTAGTAATTTCCATATTCAGACGCAAATATAGATCAATAATTATTACAACTAAGTACAGTCTAAGGTTCAATAAATTGATATGTTAAGTTCACACTTTATAACGCGCCTGGCAGGAGGAGAATCAACTGTTACAAGCATTGCGTACCCAGATATGTGGTCTAGAAGTAGCATTGACTGCCAGCCAACAAGGAAATTCAGTCACATATCTGTTAGTTTTCGCCCCAGCTCGACCAAGACCGATGAACAAAGAATAACCGCCCTCACTCTCAACGAGGAAGATTTGAACGGAAACGTCGTCGATTTATTCTAAATGACATCAAGGGGCAAGGACAATCAAATCCATCAATTACTGAAGTCAACTGATAAACTATTTCAAATATATACAATGAATGTATTAACAAATAATATGATTAATAACATTTTCTGGTTGTTTTAATTCATTTGGTCGTCAATAAATAGATAATAGACTTATGAAGGATATAGAGCATACACCATGTAAAAGTTAGGAACCTAAAAGAATAAGTCGAGCATAAACCTTCTAACGGTAGCTCTCTGGACCGGGCCTTAGCAGTTGTAGAAATAAAGCTCACCTTTGGCGGTCACAGAACCATTGGTTACATTACCAACGTTGTCTAGCAACGGGTTACAGTGGAGGGTAGAAATGTTGTATATCAGGGATTCAAGGTCAGACAGTCCACGAACCCCACAATATTTTAGAACCTTGTTTTGGCTTTAAATGTTGTTGATCTCAATTCTCGAATATGTTCAAACGTGAAAATTACAGCATCATAAAATATGACGTCGCTCGAATTATTTCGAGCGTGTACGTTATAGAGTTAATATTTTTCGGTTATTTAACCCTTTGGATACCGGCATGACCTATGAGTCCAGAGCAATTTCCACCAAAAGTATAAGATCAAAAGTTTTTACATCATTATTTAGAATTTATAGTGTTGGAAAAAAATTAAGGAATAAAATTTTGTTATGGCATGACATCCGATAAAATTCTGTCGCGGGAAATTCAAATGGATGAAGAATAACCAAGTATCGTCTATTTATCGTCTGGCATTATATAATACAAAAATTATAAAAAAGGGTAGAAAATACCAAAAATAAGTAAAAAATAAATAAAAACATTTCAAAAGAATTAAAAACCAATAGGAACTCATCAAATTATCTCCAAATTCATTGAAAACGCTTATATTCTAGAAAATAACTATGATAATTAAGCCTAAAATGTGATTAGAACCTTTAAGAAAAAATAATCGTGAAAATCTGTTAACCAGGAGAAAAGTGATAAAATATTGTAAAAACGTGTAAGCGTTTTGTTTTATCACATCAAAAAATATGCGTGTAAAACCCCACTATATGCCGATGCCAGATCGGCATAATATAATGCTAATTTTTCAAATTTCATCGAATTCTTGGAGATCCTTAAAGTAAGGCGGATCTATGCTATTTTTATTATCTATGATTGATATATTAATTAACCCATTTGTTATCATGAAGAATTTAGGTGTTTATTAGATTTTCAACCTTAAACTTTCTTACTATCTATGATTTATTTATTAATCAATCTATTTTATCATGATGAAAGTTAGGTTTTATTAGAATATATTTATGATTCCAAACCATAAACTTTGTTATTACTATTGGTGGGTTAGTGTTTCATGACCTTGTAACCCAAGCATACATTCCTTCTTGCCCTTCACTGGTTACCCGTTGCCAGGCAACGTTGGTGATGTAACCAATGGTTATGAGACAGCGAAAGATGAGCATCTTTCCAAAGATTGCTAAGGCCGGCCTCAGATTGAGTTCAGCGAGCTGCCGTTTGTGGGTTTCTGGGTGTTGGGATTTTGGAACTATATGGTTGTTAACCAGACAACCCCACACAAATATTTTTCGCTCACCACTTGGCACCCGTTGCTAAGCAACCTATTGAAACTGATTCAAATGGGTGAATCGTACGCAAAAAGTGAGCGCTATTACTGATGCTATAATTGACCGAACGATCCATGGCTCCAACGAGCTATCGATTGAAGGCCTGTACTCGATTTCGATTTTTAGGTCCCATTCTTCTCTTATCTTATCCGAATGTTAATCTATACCGCTATATCATTCGTCCTTGTGTTAATTTCCATAGTCCTCCTTGTCGTTGCTCGTTTTCTTGATTTTACTATGCGCTGTACACCCTTCATTAAGTTAAGTATCCCTCTTTCACTTATCCCTATTATAACTAATATGTTCCTTATGATTCTTACTAGTATTATCATCGTTACTATTATATTTATTATTCTAATCAATTGTTACTGCTATTACTATTGTTATTATTCCTATTACTACCATTATCATTATTGTTATCACCATTGTTATTGTTATTATTATTATTATTATTCTTATTATTATTATTATTATTATTATTATTATTATTATTATTATTATTATTATTATTATTATTATTATTATTATTCTTATTATTATTATTATTATTATTATTATTATTATTATTATTATTATTATTATTATTATTATTATTATTATTATTATTATTATTATTATTATTATTATTATTATTATTATTATTATTATTATTATTGTTGTTGTTGTTGTTGTTGTTATTGTAATTATTTAATTACCATTATCCTTACTATTATCATTATTATTATTATTATATTATTATTATTATTATTATTATTATTATTATTATTATTATTATTATTATTATTATTATTATTATTATTATTATTATTATTATTATTATTATTATTATTATTATTATCATTATCATTATTATTATTATTACTAAATTTTTAGTAGAGATCCTCCCTTATTTCTCAGTTTAATCAGAATATTTTAATTATACAAACAATTGAGCCACAATCCACTCTTACTTTACAATTTTCGATAAGGTATTTTAGTTATCTCGGAAAATTTGAGCAGTGTTCCGCCCTTATTTTACAGTTTTATGATAAAGTATTTTGGTTATTTCGGCCCATATTTTCCGTCTCAACTCAAAATAATTTACTTAGTTCTTTAATAATATTTAAATTATTCCTTTACTGTTCTCTTTACAAGTTCCATTTAAATATTTTGATTTAGTTTGTGTTAGTTCATCTATCGGCTAAGAGTATATTCGAATCAAAGTGTTTTCTAGCTTAATCTAAGTTTCTTAAATTCAAATCAACTTTAACCTATTGTCTTCTAATTTCATTTTTAAGTGTTGAATTTATTCACGTTATTTACTTTAACAACTTGCTTTATTATTTTAACTAGTACAAAACATAACGTCAATTCTAATCAATTGCGTCTATTCAACCCTGTTTGGTTTTTGTTTACAAATTCGAAATTTTACAATGTTAAAATTATTCAATCGTTTATCAAAATTCTGTTTTAATCATTACTCCCTTCATTACTCCAAGTTTTAGTCGCAATCCTATTTTGTTCGAAGCTTCAGTTCTAATCCCTCAACTTATTAATATTCGATTTTAATTATATTTAGGTTTAATTTATTAGAAGGTAAAATTTTTCGTTGCAGCAATTTGAGTTATTCCCCACTTTCCGTACCTTCATTTTGACCCTAATGTATTGATTGTGTTTATATTATATTTAAGAGAGCCCACTGGACTACTCGGTGTTCAGAATTTTAGCCGTCTGTATAATTCATTTTTAGTCGAATTTTCTGGCGTTGGATGAAAGAAGGACAAGCCAAAAGACCCATTTTTCGATCTCCCTTCACCACCATAAGTTGTCATTTTACGTTCAGATTCGCCGTTTACCACTGGCGAATCTTCACGGTCACAGCTCCGTTGCAGATGAACTGCGCTTACACGGAGCCATTGATTGTGTATAGTTACTTTCTTGTGAGATGTGTTGGCTGTGGGCCGGAAAATTTTTAGATTTGATATAATAAAACCGTATACCTGTCCAAATACATATAATTCATTATCTACAATTTTTACATTCATATGTATATTTGGCAATATTTACGTTTATAAACACATTCATAGGCATTTTTGGCCATAGTTACATTCATAAATGCGTTTATAGGCATTTTCATCAAAGATTCCTCACTTCGTCTAATTGGAATCCTCGTATAGAATTCATCTCTGAAACAGTAATTTCTCTAACACAAGCTTCCTGTATCACACAAAAGCGCTTCTGTTCAAGAATGTTTTCACTAGTGAAAAATGGTAAGAGTTTTTCACCAGGAAAAAGTGATTGAAATTATGTAAAAATGAATCGATATAAATACCTATTCTGTTACCCTAACCTTGCATGTTATTTGTAGTGCGATAAAACAAAATTGGACCTTGAAATTATTTGTGTTATATAAATCTAATTTTTATTATTTTCTTAATTTAAATAGACAATTTATTTCTTAAATTTTTAATTGGATTTATTCAACCAAAAATATTTTATTTTAACTCATTTAATTCATTAATTTTCTACTTTTATATAAATTGTCGTTTTTCGGTCAAATTTTCATGTTATTATGTTATTTTTTATGTAAATTTCGTGCGGTTCTTGATGCATTTTGTATTTATTTTATTTTACTTTTGTGTTTTTGGATTTTATGTTTATTTATGTTTTCTCGAATTTTTGGGTGTTTAGTTGGTGTTGTATGTTGTATTTTAAATTATCTTGGTGCTGAGTTTTCGTGCTATATTACTGATACATTTAAACACTTTTCAAGGCCGTTTGTGTTTTGGCACAACAAGTTGGAAGGCCTATGCTCGTTTTCCTTTCATCGGTCCCTATCGCCTTATTTTATTCGATTACATTACTTGTCTCCGACGGTTTTGGTTATCAATGATTTTTACGATAAAATTAAATAAAAACCGAGAATATATATAATTTTTTATTTCATTCGCAGCAACAAATTTCAAAAATTATCATCTACAATTCAGTTAGTTTTCCCGTATTTCTCTGTTGCTATCAAACGTTACCGCATCCGTTCCGATCGTCCGGGTCTTGAGCGTGGACGACTAGCCTTGGTTACTTCCACCGCTTCGTCTCGCTTCCGGTACGCTATCTGTGCCGGAGCGAATACTAATGGGTAGGTAACAGCGTTACCCTCCTAGCTTGCAGAGAAAGCAATTTCCAGGCCACGAATCTGGGTACGGTGGGTTAATACCAACTGTTTCTCTTCTTGCCAGCCCCGCTAGGCAGTGTTCAGTTTTTGCTAGAGTTTCTTGACGCGGGACGGTCCGAATCATGTCGCTTTGATCGCTTGGATTTCGTGACTTATCTGCAACAGCTGGCTGTGGAGATCTACATTTTCTAGACGAAATTTGGCCAATTCCCCTCCAATTGAACGAATTAAGTCCATATCTCTAAACAAAATATTTTTAATTACACTCTATCAAATTTTCATGGGGATTATACAACATTTGTTATAGGCAGTTTTGAGAAATATCTAGCGCTATCAGTATAGTAGTCCCATTGTATGACTTCAATTGTTTATTTATTGTGTAAAATCGTACCCAGTGTGTATCATTTCATTATTCGAGAACGCCCGAAACTAGTGGCAATGATTAGTATTCTGACTTAAAGATTAACAAGTATTCAGGCTTATGATTTATTCCGATTATCAGGAAAAATATATTGTCAAACTTATTTAGTCACCTTAATGTTCCTAAAACATATTAATTAATTTTCATTTATTTTATGTGCTTCCTGATTTAAATATTTTAATTAATTTGGACATTGAAATGGAACAACCAATAAATTAAGATTTATCTATTTCATACTAGATTTACGACCATTGTTCCATTCACAAAATTTGGTTTCGCCTGGCATGTTTCCGATGCTCTGTACGATGGTAGGTCTCGTCCTCACGTGATGGCAGTAGAGCGTATGTATGCTCGCCCTCTCGATGATGTACGCCGATCCGGTCGAGTGCTGATGAATGAATCAGTCGTTTTGGTAGGATCACACTTGTCGGGCCTCCATATTCAGAAGCATTTGGTCATCGGGTTCAAGCAATACCCTGTAATCTGGAGCATATCCATCAGTGCTGGCTATTCATCTTGCCGCAATATCAGCATTAACTCGAGCCAAATGTCTTTTTGCCATATGTACTTTCCATCAGAATTTTTGTTCTAACGCTTCTAGACGCGCCAACAAAAATTCAACTCTTTGACGAGTCTCCCGGGCCGGGTTCCCGCTTGATTGCCACGCCGGGCAGATCCACTTCTTCGTTCCGTGATCCTGAATGAACAGGCCATGCGGTTCCTCCGGCAATTGATATGGTGTAGCCCGCATCTCATAATGCCTGACGACATCGGGCAGCCATCTTTCCGGGGAATTTCACTGTGATCCTTGAATCATCTCTCCAAGACATTTCGTTCGCTCGCCTGATTTTTGTATTTTTTTCTTATAAATTTGAAAAACTTAGAAATCTCTGAACCAAATTTATAAACGTCCACGGTATTTCATCTTTACAAGATGAAAAATACAAAATTTAGCTTTTCGAACTTTTCTAAAAAATTCTAGAATGTTCTAGAAAATCTTGTTAGGTCTGAAATCATCAAGAGATTGTAGGGCATCATATAAAATTCCATAATCTACTAGAAATTTTCGAATGTTCTAGAAGAACTAATTCGATTTAAATAGCAATCAATAAATCATTTGTTATCAAAAATTTTATTAGTTATCATCAATAAATAAAAGTTCTTTGAATTTTTAATGACCGAATTTTGATTCAGTGCTTTCTTCAATATTATATCAAAGTAATTCTTGGTAAACTATAATTTTCCAGTTATTATTATTCATAAACGATTTTTTGTGCCAAAATGGAGGATTTCAGAGAAAATTATGCGAACGAGGAATTAATCCCATGTTTGATTCAGGTTGTGATACTGAAATCGACGATGAAATTTCTTTATTTTGATTGGAAAGATAAAGATCTGGATCCGATAATTTATACATTTTCTGAACAACCTCGTCTGTGCATTCAAGTTAAACTGAACCCAATTGATATATTTAAACATATTTCAATGAAGAATCAAATTTATATCAAAACCAGAACAAAATATGTATCAATCGAGAAAATATGAAAAACTGGGGAAAAATAACAAATGAGGAATTGTATTCTTTCTTTGCGCTGATATTTCTTACCGAAATGTTATCCAAAAGGAAAATGAAAGACTATTGGTCATTGGATCAATCACTTCAAACTCCAGTATTCAATCGCCATATGTCAAGAAATCGGTTTTATGATATTTTGAGATGCCTTCACTTCAGCAATAATCGTGAAAAGAGTACAGGAAAGTTGAGCAAACTTTCACCTTTATGGGAAATACTAAGAACAAAACTTATACTACGCACTTATACTGACCGAAATCTTTGCATCGATGAAAGCCTCATGCTATGGAAAGGGAGAATATCATTCAAACAATATATACCATCAAAAAGGAATCGTTTCGGAATAAAATTCTTCATTCTTGCTGATAGTTCAACCCGAATCATCCTTGATTTTATAATTTACACTGGAAAAGATTCCAATATATCTATTTATTTAAAAGTGAGACATTTTAAGCCGGGTAGACAATTTATTGCCAATTATCTTAAACCTGGACAACCCATTGTTTTTACACTCCGTTGAATAGCAATTGATTAATGATCTCGTCTTAAAGTTGATTAATTACTCGGTTTTGGGCTCCTGACCTTTCTATAGAACTCATATCAGTTTAAGATTATTTTATTCGTCTTCACAACCTCCTTTGCCACCAGTTAATACTTCCCCCCCTAAAATATTAATTTTTACTTTTTTTTAAATTTAAATCGTTACTTTTGTGGATCTCCATGTTTTATTGCACATTAGTCACAAGGTTGGAATATAGAAAGCAGAGAACGATTAGAGACTTAAATTCTTGTTAGCAGAGGAGCTTCACCAAGATTCTCTGTCAATAGTTTTGAAAGAAATATTTGAAAACCTATAGAAACATTACAGAACTCTTTAAAAATGTATCACCTGTTGAATAGAATAAAAAATCTAAACATAAATCCGTAATTCATTCTTTCTGTACTAAACCATATCGCAGACACTGACCGAAAAAACTGGTTAATGCAAAGCCAGAAAATGACAACTGTTGCAGTTCGATTCAAAATTCTTTGAGGATTCCGGTGTTGTTTAAGAGAAAATTTTTCTCCTATTGTAAAACGAGCTGTGGGAGCATTTCTTCCATTTGAAAAAATATTTATGTACTAATCAAGATTTTGAATACGTTTTACAATCAAAACAAAGCTTGGCATGACAAGCATGTTGCTTTGTCAAATAGCACACCACAATTTTATGTGTCATTTAAGATAAAAAAACAACCATCTTCTCATTGGCATGTCTGTAAAAATATTATTTAACTTTAACTTTCCTATATTTTAAGTACATCGTTTACAATTTCCTTTGCAATTTCATATTTTGCATTTAAAACACTTCTGATAAGGGGTCTGTCTCCTTCACCTGGCTGACAAGGGGGTCCATAGAAAAAATGTTAAAAACTATTGCAGTAAAAAATAATCTTTTCCGTTTAACTGTGCAAAATATTTTAAATTATTTTAATAAATGTTCAGGCCATAGAAATCTGACTGATCAATATTTTATGATGACAAAACCCCTAAAACTATTTTTCTGAATTTAAATATATAATTTTATTTTCGTATTAGTATTTCTTTATAACAGTGGAGGAATAGTGTTCCCGTGAACTTACTTCATGACATCTCAACTCAATTCTACTCACAACACTATCAAACGTTGTTGGATGATGAGGGTAGATTCATCACCACATTTATCCTGAACAAGTACTACAAGGCGGGGCCTGGCAAGTTCAGAGTGAACATATATGCTGAGGAACGGGGATAAAACAAATAAATCCTCAAGATGCAGAATCCCAAATCAATGTCAATCCCCAATATACAGAATCCCAGCATAACAAATCAATATTCGAACAACCAAATCTATTCCCTGCAAATCTATTCCCTGTGTATCGAACAATTATTATTTTTTAAACAATATCGTAAACAATTGTTATTATTTGATTGATGAACAACAATCATTTATTGGTGTTGATATTTATTTTATATTTGTAAACAATTTTTATAACAGTATCATTTTAGTAACAATTTGATGTGGAATTTTAAGTTGATATTTATTTTATATTTGTAATAAACTTTTAAACAGTAACAATTTAATGTAGATATCTAATTTTTATTAATTAATGTCGGTAACTAATATATTTATTTTTCTTGATATTTTTTAAATCAATGAACAAATTATAAAGAAATCAATGTTTAAATAAATAAGACCAAATTTTTAACCATTAAATAAATAAAAATTATTTCCTTCTGGTATTAAATAAATAAGACTGAATTTTAAACTTAAAAAAGAAATCAATGTTTAAATAAATAAAACCAAATTTTTAAATAAATAAAAATTATTCCCTTCTGGTATTAAATAAATAAGACCAAAATTTTTTAACCATTGGTGGGTTACAGGGTTTCAAATCTTGCTTATCCTTCTAGTTGCCCTAGTAACGCCATACAAAATGATACTGATCGCCACTTGGCACCCGTTGCTGAGCAACGTTGGTAATGTGTTCAAGTGGTGGATTGCCCGCAAAAATTGAGTACCATTTGCTAGTACTATAGTTGCTCGGACAACCCTCGGGTTCACGAGCTGTCGATAGAAGACCTATGCTCGCTTTGTTCTGTCCCTCATAACTATTCAGGATTAGTTCTTAATTGACTGTGGAGAACTGAGATGTAATAAGGTTGTTTGTGACAATACTGACATGCAATTTCAAAGGAAAACGACTCAACTAAGGCTAAAACTACTGTATTTGAATCAAATCACACGTGGAACATCTACTGTTTGATGTTTTGGAGTCGTGTTGCGCGACGTCGGGCACGTTCCTTGCGTCCCGGTCGACGATTGTTGGTTGTAGTGATGAGTTGTTCTGCTGGCTTGGTGGTGGTCTGCGGCATTTGGGTTGGGGCGAAGATGAGCGGGTAAGTTACCGCTTCACCTTCCCGGCATACCGCTAAGGCGACTTCGAGTCCCCGAATCTGCGTGCGCAGGCTCTGATTGAGCTGCCGCTCCTCTGTCCAGCCTTTCTGTGCCGCTGTGAGTCGATGGTAGATCGTTTTCGTCTTTGCGGGATCCGTCCATGTTGCTTTCATATGTTGCATTTCTCGCGTTAATTGGATAATCTGGGCGAGTAATTCCGTGTTTGCTTGTCTCGCGTGGTCCCATTCCGTTTGCAAGATTCGTAAGGACGACATCGCTGTAATTAAACAGATTATTTTATTTTATCCTTGATTAAGTTAAACAGTCACTCATCCCATTAAACTAAATCATGCATAACTCTAATTATAAGAAGAAAATAACACACAAATTGCTAATATTTTGAGTCAACCACTACATAAACTATCATTATTAAGTCATTCTTCAGGACAGTATCGCTTCAGGCTTCGTCTGAGAGCCTCCACTGTGTAGGGTCTTCGGGTATCTCGGACTGGGCGAGGTGGATAGGCGATGGCGATCCGCCCGGCGAGGATGTCTTCTACCACGTTTGCAAGGTACATCCTCGCCTTAACCACCTGCAAATCCACTTGCTCCTGCACCCTTTCCCACTGGGTGAGGAGGTTCTGTGCGTTTGTGTAGGTTTCTGCCGCTGGGTATTGTCGTTCTGGGATGTCGCAGGGCTCCTTCTCTACGCCTAATATCTTCCAGGCAGTTGGATACGGCCATTGTCGACGTATCGGATCTGAAGACCTCGCGGTCGATTGAACCATTGACTGATTCTGCTTTCCCACCCTTTGACCGATGCTGTGTTCGTGTGACATGTCTAAAACGCTATATTATTATCTCCATTAACTTTACCATGTTAAATTGTTAAACAAATAGGGCCTATGTCACTGTTGAGTGTGTCATCTGATTTAATCTTATTGAGTCCTAGTGACGTTCTATCTGGTTGGACTGCTTTCGAAACGGGCGAACTATGTTGATGAAATTACATTTACAGGTGGTAAGTCTATTGATCAACTCATTTTATTTAATTAAGCAGGATGGAGTTAAGAAATTACCGAGTTGATTTTAAGGGTAGCGACTATATTGATGGAGGTAGCGTTGAATGCAAGTGGGGATTTTTTTAAGGATTTTGAAATTTGTATTCTATCTTATTTTGTCCGTTTACTTAAATTTTCCCTTTTAGGCTTCCCAATATAAATTTGGTCGTTAAAACGAACAACTCCTATCATCAAATCCTATGATTCGAGTTTACGGATTTTCTAAATCCAACATTGACATTAATTTCATTTAGCAAATGCTATGATCATTGGAAGGCGAGAGCGGATGTTGATTCACTGAAGCGTCGACGTAGGTGTGGTGTAACTTCCGGCGGATATCACGGTTTGAACGGTTGAAAGGAAGCGAGATTATGTAACTACGCCCGGTGATTTATAATATTTCATTTTAGGATTATTGATTGGCAAATTCATCGAGAATTTATTTGGGTAAGTTATCATACAAATTAATTTGAACATCTTATCGCCATTTTTTAAGGGAAACGGTATTTTATGTTCGAGATCTTCAAGTGGATGAGCTTTATGCCATTGGAATATTTCGTGTTATGGATTTTTATGCATTCGAAATTTTTGTGAGTTAACGATTTGTATATTACTAAAATAAAAGTTTTTCTCATTTTTCAACATATGGATTTTCATAATGATATTGATTTAGTTTAAACAATAATTCATATATTTTGTTTTTCGTCTCTGAACTTGTTTCATTTTTAGAAAACCTTATCATTTCAGTTTGGATTTAGGGACGGTGGGAATAACTTAGTTCGGTTTCATTTCTCGGTTTTCGCGTATCTTTTATCCCAACTAATTTATTCGACCTTTACTTCAACTCTATAAAACTATATTAACATCATTGCTTCCACTAATTTATTCAACCTTTATTTTGATTCCGTGCAACTACTTTAATATTTCAACTAGTTTATTCCATCTTTATTCTGTGAAACTATTTTAACATTTACATTATACTAATAAATTCATGAATCTAGTTCTACTCTATTCTTGTCTAAGGTTTATTTGATCTTTACTAAGGGAACTAAGTTACTTTTATTCAAATCGTTTAATTTTAATCACTGAATCGGCATCGTCCTTTAATTCAATTAAGGTATTTTTATTAATCAGGGAACTATTTAACCAATAAACTAATATATGAAAATTTTATTTTTTAATCTATAACTACGTCAGCCTTACTCGTTTTAATTTATTTATCCATAAAGTATGTATGTTTACCCCAAGTCCCTTTAATTTTACTCAAAATGAAACAAATTCAGCTTAATCCAGAAGTTATTTGTCTTTAATTATTAATCAATAATTTAATCTAATCGAGTTAATGAATTATTTACTGAATAATTTTTACAGTCAATTTAGTATACCAATGATTAGTTTAGTACATATTATAGGTTCAATTAGTTATATCAACGAATTAATTTCTTTTATTCCCGTACCCTTTCCCTTTAATAGACCTTAGGCGCATTTTGTGTTCATATTATATTTACTGAGTGCCCACTGGACTACTCGGTGTGGTGATTTTAAGCCGTATGTAATATGATTTTAGGTCGATTTTACAGAACTGAGAAACGAGGAAGCAGCCAGAGACTTCTTCCTTATTTCTCGCTTCAGCTATAGGGATAATATTGACGTTACGACCGCTGCGTTGCGCACGCTGAGTCTTCACGGGTACATATCATTGGCGATTTTCCACGCACTTACATGCATCTGCACTGTGTAGATTTTATTTACTTGCGTTGTGTGTCGGCTGTGGGCCGGAAAAATTTCGACATTTTAATTTATAAAAACATATGAAATAAGTTATATATATTAATAATATTTATTAATTATAAAACAACATAATTACCCATTTCGAACCATTCCATAAAATTAAAAAAACATCATAGCATAAAATAGAACATAAATGCCTCTCTTCCCACGTCGCCGCCAAGCAGAGCTCTACAGAGATGCTATGGACGTGACGTGGAAAGAGGGTTCCAACCAAAATATTTCTCACCTAAAAATTCTGTTGCTGAAAAATTCGAATAAAACTAAACGCCTTCAAAATTAGTCTCGAAAATAGTTTAAGATTTTTAAGAACTAGGTAAAATGGTTAGTTTCAAAAACGGTTAAGTTAAATGTGAAAATGGATCAGTATATATACCTAATTTTTTGGTGTGTAAAATTTGATGTAGTAAAACAAAATTCGACCTTGTTCTTTTCTAGCAAATTCTATTATTTATTTTTATAATTTTTTATTTAGAATTTTTATTGAATTATTGCTAATTCAAATTTTTCAATTTAAATTTCACTTTAATGAACTTTAATTGATTTTTTCAATTTCGTCGAATTTGTTGTGTTTTCTTGTTGTATTTGTGTAGGTATCGTGCGGATCTTGGTGCATTTTGTTAATATTTTAATTTATTTTTATGTTTATTATTTTATATTTAATTCTTTTATTTCTCAGATTTTATATGGTTTACTTGATGTTTTGGTGGGTTTATTTTAATTGCGTGTTATTTTTGCGTGTGTGTTTCTGATCCATTTAAACATTTTTCAAGGCCGTTTACGTTCTGGCCCAACACCATTAAATAAATTATTAAATAAATAAAAAACTTTTTTTGCTGATAAGATATTTCAGTATAAATACTGGAGTATTTTTCAGTTCAATTGCCCTTAAACTTTTAACCAAAAAGAAGCGATCTCAAAAAGGAAATCTTTTTAAGACCTTAAACTCGAACAGAAAAAGTTCTACATAAATCTTTTTGCATACATTTACACAACACGCACCTACATACATTCTAACATTATATAGCACGCATCAATTTTTATCTGTGAATTATTTAAATAAATTTGTCAGAATTGATTGAAAAAGAAATTGATTATATTTGGTAAATTTTATTAATAAAACTTTTATTTATATCTGACTTCGTCTTTTGATTTATATAAGAAACCAGTGCAAGTTGAGACTCACTAAAATCGAGACCTCAACAACGTGAAGAAACTCAAAATATTGATATTGAATGCTCCGTGATCAACTGGCAACGAAACGAATACAATGTTCAATTGACCAAATCAACTTATTGGATTGATTACGAAAATATTTTGAATATCATTGTTGTGTTCCTAAAATTTCAGCCACTGAATAACGCTTCAAAAACGGTTTTAAGTTCAACTTCGTGGATTTAACATATTTTATTATATTTTACTATAACACAGTTATTAAAATACATTGGTACTCAGAATAGTAATTTGAATTATTAAATAATTTTTATTCGCATAAACAGATCATAAGTAAAATATTAATGTAAATTTCTTATTATTTGACATTTTTCAGCTTCATTGCCTGGTATTTATTTTTTATTAAACAATCAAATATATTAATAATTATTGAATATTTATTAATTTTGAAAAGATTTTTAATCTAATAAATAATGGAATCTTTTGTCTCAGAAATTTTGCCCAAATTTAAATTGATCTTATCGCCCCTCCCCATTGGCATCATGGACGCAGAAATTGACATTTGTCAGAGACATCTCAAAGATTTAACCCAATTCATCAAAGATCATAAAGAGAAACTCACAGACGCTCCGGGACATACGGGAGACGATATCTCGAAATTTTTCTACTCGGTTTTCGAAATAACCGATTATTTTGGATTTAAAAAAGCCGTTGTCAAACTGCAGGCTGAGGCTTATCTTTTTGCCATGGAATGTGTGAGTGTTTTTGGGATTTTAAATAAATATTCCTTACAAAATGTATCCGGAACCTCAATTTTCTATCGCCATATTAATAATTTAAATGACAAATATTTTCTCTATGAGGTTTTACTTCCGAATTTGTTTGCCATAACTAAAGAGGTGGGTATGGTTATTACAACACAGCAGGATCCTATGGCAGTCAACATGGCCATTTGTAAGTACATCAGCGCGGTGACCAGAATAAATGTTGGAAGCGAAACTCGATTGATAAATGAAAATCAAGTGGGAAACATCACAAAATCTATGGAACATGTGCTGAAATCAATTGGGGAATATTTCAGAAAGATTGATCGAAGTCAAATCTCGGACAATTTGAGATTCATGATCTTTGAACTTATTTATCGGATTGAATTGTCGCCAAATCTGTTTTGGGAATGCAACTGTCAATTTGAATCTATCACTCCACTGATTTTGCCGCTTGAAAGGGATAAGCAAATTGGGAGGACCCTGTTGCGAATTGCTGTAATAGATGCAGAACTTGGATTTCGAAAGGTTCTATTGGCATTGAGATGCTTCCAATTTCAGAAAGTTGTTGAACTCTGTGAAATGGTTCTCATAAAATTGGAAGTCAATTCCTTCTACAAGTCAGATCACGAAGGTGTCGGAGAGATGTGTTTTATTGGATTTAGTCAAAATTTCAATGAAATAGCCGACAAAATTCTGGAAATTTTAGAAAATTTATGCATTTGGTCATTCAAAGGTTCCGTAGAGGCTGTCAAGATGATCATACAAGTTTTGATTAATTTCTACAATCTACCAGCCAAAAAAGGTTGGGGAGGACCTTGGATTGAACTCAACGAAAGAACCGTGAAAATTATCAATGTCTTAGGTACTCTCAACAAGTCCGACAAAATTTCCACTTTATTTCACCAATAATTTTTTTACCGAATATTTTTTTTGGAATTCAATGAAATTCTAAGTTTTTCCAATTAATTTTTCAATAAAATTATGATTTGTTTACTTTTTGTTTTATCAAAGCAAAATATTTTAAGGAAACTAGTACAAAATTATTAGGATAATGTCTGTGAGTACTTCAGCACAATGACAATATTTGTCGCCCTTAGTTTTAAGATACTGTAATCTAAAGAAGCTTTACAATTAGTATAAGTATCCGTCATAGACGTTTGTATTGCTGAAAAATAGAATAATAACAATGGCAAATTAATAAAAGTGCCTGTTAAATAATAATTTTTGGTTTTTCATTCATGTCCATTTGAAATAGCATTGTTTTTAAATTTATCATTGAAAGTGGAAGGTTAGTGACCTGTGACCTTGTAGCCGATCCTAAAAATATGATCATCGTTCTATAGTCGGTCGTGTAGGCGCGTGAAATCCTCCGAACCGGTCTTGTGGTCGTCGGCAAGCATAGGCTTGATCGCTCGATGGTCTTCTCTCTCTTAGTTGCCTGATCATTGAGTTGCGGAGTAGGTGGTTCGGAACCACTACACTCATGGGTGCCTCCATCTCCCGGAGTAGCGGATCATCCAGTTCATCGTACGGGGGTGCATAATCATCCATATTGTATATTTGGCCGGAAGAAATGTCCCGATTTACATGTGCCAGGTGCCGACGCGCTATGATCATTCTCCAATGCATCTTCTTTGGCAGCTCCTCCAATTGATATAAGGCGAATTTGGCCCGTTGGGAAGCCTTGCTAGCTGGGTTATAACTCAGTTCGCGTTCAATTGCCACACTACGCAATTCGATCTCATCATTGTGTGACATGGTTCGTATCGGCCAACTGGACTCCCCTTCCGTTGCTAGGGAGTAACCAGAGTCCTATAAGCTTGTCTGCATTGGGTAGTAGTTCTGGTGGTAAACTCCAAGATCTGTCAAAGCTGGGTTCAATCATATCTAAATATGAGTCAATGTGAGAAAATTTTATCATACACTCTCATCAGCATGAATTAAGGTCGAAAAATTTTATTTATGACAACTAGTTAGTGAGGTGCTAGCAATCTCTGTAAGGTTATTTAATGATTTGTCCTACTGGTTTAACAATCTAGTGTGATAGAAAAAGGACTTGGCGGTGCCACTTCAATGCTTTAGAATCTCAAGAAATTTTTAAATCGTTAACAATTTGTTTGGTGTATTTACCTTGAGAGAAATGTTCTACCGGATGCAAACTCTGGCTGGTCAATGGCCCACTTGACGAGTTTGCAGATCTATCCCTTGTTTTTGTTAATTCGTTTGTGTTAATCTTTCCAAGTTTCATACTTTATTGTATAGATAGTGTGAAATTGATATTTATAATGTGTAACAGTATGAATTATTCGATTTATGTCTCACCGCGAATTATTTAGATTTGATCATTTTGCAATTAGGGAATTATCCTTTTAACCGATTGTCTAAATCTCCGGATTTAATGAGAAATTATTCCTATGTGTTTTTGGTGGTGAATATTACTGAATGAGATTTAGACTCGTGGTGGGATATGATCAGGCGTCTCCTATGTGGCTTATTATATTTACATCTTTACTTGTCTTGGGTATTAGAATGTTTATTTTATACGGACGATCTAAAAGCAAGCAAAAGTATGTCAAAATAGTTTTTTCGTTTTACTAGAAATACATAATCTTATTTTTCTCAGTTTTCATATCAATTGGTTACTGGAAGGATTTTCGTTGAAGTTTATTAGATCAGGGGAGATTATTCTGACCCCAGTTGAGCATTAGGTTGACTTTCCAGTCACAAAATCAAATTTGGCTTCATCAGATTCTCGTGGTTGCTTTTATGATTATCTTGAAAGGAGACGACTTTTGGTTTGGAATCGCGGATACACACATTCCTCAATTCTTATGTTCCTGAATGATTCCTGACACTCGCGTATTTGGATTTTACTTTGTCACCTGGTAATAAATGTTCAGGCGATCTAATAAAAAGTTGACTTCTTATTTGTATAAATAAGGTTTTAATCGTTGAAATTCTTGCAACTCATGATTTGATTGTTTTTGGAGAGAATTTTACTGCAAAATTCGTTCCCTACCTTAACTCCTGGTAATTAGGAAGGTCATAAGATCTTTTGATTTTATCCTTGTCCCCATAAAAATAGTTTAGCCGAACTTCCTCTTGCAATTTATCTCATGCGTAACTTTTAGTCGGAGACAAATTTCAACCATGGAAGATAGTCCAATATTTTCAGTGGATTGATTTCTCAATTGTAACTGCTATGGATTCTTAGTTTCCCGATTTGTCTGGTAGCTTTTAATACTGGAAATTTAATTAGCTGGTCGAAATTTGAGGGCAACCCTGATAATAATTTGATAGTACATCTAACTCACAACTTCCAGTCAAATACACTTAATTCAATAGATCTATTAATTTCGATGGTCACCCTCTTATTGTTTATCTGAATCCTACCTGAATAACTTAGATTATTATATTGATACCTTCCCTTGTGAACACCGAGTTTATTTACGATTATGGGTTACAAAACTGTATAAATAGCTTTAAATTTATTTGCTACAACGAGTTCCAAAAAATTCCTCCCCCTTCACTTCCCTGTTAAATTGGCCTTATGGTAATCTGTGTCGATATTAGGATTTTATGAGTGTCCCCTGGACTACTCAATGTAAGTATAGTTTAGCCGAGATATAAAAAAAGATTTAGGTCAATTTTTCGGGAGATGGGTGATAGAGAGCCAAACAAAAGAATGGCTCCCGATTTTTCCATTTCCTTTATGGTGCATGAAAATTTGACGTTCGACCCCATCGTTACGCACGACTAGACCCTCATGGGTACGAGCTATAGGTGGAGAGACCTCACTTATAGAGTTCGATAGTTATGTAAGATTTTAATGACTTTTGATGTGTTTGGCTGTGGGCCGGAAAAATTTCGACAAGAAAAACTCAATGACTTTTGTTTGAATATATATAATTAGATATAAGACAAACCATAAATGTACATTCGACATCATACAGAAATCATACTCCTAGAGGGCACGTCCAAGTAGTGACTTACTTGAAGTTAATTTGATGCGCGTCGTGAAAATATTTTCAAATGATTGATTCTCACGGTAAAAAGTAATAGTGCTTCTTCGCAGAAAAGTGATTTTCACCGAAAATAGTGATTAAAATTATGTGAAAATGAATCTGTATATATACCTATTTTTGACCCTAACGTTGCTTGTATTTTTTGATGTGTTAAAACAAAATTTGACCTTGGGTTATTTGTACTAACTAATTCTTTAATTTTTATTATTTTTTGATTTAATCGAAAAATTATTTCTTTTATTTTTAATCTAATTATTCCGACTTAAATTATTTTATTTAAAATCCTTTTATTCGTTGGTTTTCTTGTTTTCTAAAATTTATCGATTTCAGTCAAATAATCTTGTTAATATGTTATTTTAGTATAAATTTTTGATGCGCTTTGTGTTTATTTTACTTTGATGTCTTTTTGATTTTGTTTTTAATTATATCGTTCTCGGATTTTAGGGTGTTAAATCGATATTCATAGGTTTGATTTTAAATTTGTAATATTGTGTTTGCTTGTTATTTCCGATTCAAGGCTCGGTGCTGCAATGAATATGACTACCTTTGTGTCGGTGAGTGCTGGAACCTTCAAGTTACAATGCATTAAACAGGAACGCAGTCGACGTTTGTCTGGAGTAGCATGAATAAATTAATAAGGGTTGATCCCTGCTCAAATTTTCAAAATACGAATCACATAAAATGTATAATCATTGACAAGAACATAGAAAGAGACATAAACCTTCCATCGACGATCAGGAAACCGAAGGTGAAAATATAACGAGTAGTTTTTTAAATGTACCTCATCTGCTCATGGAGTTTCAACCAATATGTACATTAACAAGCATAGTAGTTCCCATTGGTACATAGGGGATAACGCATTATAATCTAGAAGGTGTTTAGGACACAGTCACTGATGAAGCAGACTGTAACCCAAGAAAATTAAAACAACCACTAAACTCCAAAGGTTATTGTGTTGGGTTCTATTAATTTTATTTGCAAAATATAAATATGAAAAGTCAGTGAAAAAACTGAGTTATAACTAAATTATACCCAATACTTCGGTGTGCCCGTCGTTTTATTGGGAAATTATATTTATATAGTATTGTTCCAATGCGATAAAACTCAATGAAAAAGAAAACATATTTCTGTGTATGTGACAATGCAGTCATGACAGAAATATTCATGACCACGATTAGAACAAAGGCTAAGCAAAATTGAAAACCTCCAATAAAAAATTGTAAACGACATGACTCAAAGACAATCCTTAAAGAAAAAATAGAATTGCTTATTCAACATCTTTACACAAAAACTTATTTAATAATAAGTCATTAAAATAAAGCATAAGAAAAATAAATAAGGAAAATGATTTAAGTAAATAAGAAAAATAAATAATAAAAAGGATAGCAAAAATGAGAAAATTAATTAATAAAAATAATGATAAAATTAAATGATAAAAAATAAATAAAAAAATGATTAAAATAAATAATAAAAAGGATAGCAAAAATGAGAAAATTAATTAATAAAAATAATGATAAAATTAAATAAGAAAAATGATAAAAAATAAATAAAAAAAATGATAAAAATAAATATGAAAAAGAATAGAAAAATAAGAAAATTAATTAATAAAAATAAGAAATTTAAACAAGAAAAATAAATGATAAAAAATAAATAAGAAAAATGATAAAAATAAATAAAAATGATAACAAAAATAAGAAAACTAAATAATAAAAATAATGATAAAATTAAATAATAAAAAAATGATAAAAATGATAATAATAAATAATAAAATTAAATAATAAAATTAAATAATAAAATTAAATAATAAAAATGATAAAAATAAATAAGAAAAATAATAATAATAAATAATAAAAGTAAATAATAAAATTAAATAATAAAAATGATAAAAATAAATAAGAAAAATAATAATAATAAATAATAAAAATGATAATTATAAATACAAGTTCAAAGTTCAATACAAAACCACTAAACAAAATTATACAATTTGAAAAATATTTATTAGAAAAGAAGCTAAATAATTTCTCCATCTTCTAAATCTTTTGAAACTTTCTTTAATTTCTTTTTCGATGAGTGTTTGTGTTTATGTTTTGATTTCTCCCGATTATTCTTGTTCTTTTCGACCGGAGAGGTGTCAGCCAATTGAGAATTAATTGTTATTTTTACGGGAATTTTCTGGGATTCGACAAGAATAACTTTGCGAGAATCCAGCTGGAAAGAAGGATCATCTGGTGTAGAAAGGTCATACTTTACAACTGCCGTAGTTTGCAAAGGAGTATTAGTGGACAAATCGGATCTCTCGTCGGACTTTGAGGATCGTTTGCTTAATCTATCTTTCATTCTAGCTGTGAATATTGTTTCCGATGGTTTAATGATTTCATGCTTGTCCTTTTCCTTTTTAATGGGCTCATGTTGATCTGATCCCGGATAATGGCTTTCTGAAACAAATATTGATGGCAATTAATTTTTTCATAGAATATTTCATTTTAACCATGTCGGTTTTCTAATTTCGTAATTTCAGCTTTCCATGCTTCAATTTTTTTTAATCTTGGGGCATCTTTTCTACTTCTTAAAAGGTTCATTTTTGATTGGACTCCAAGTGCATTTATTCGTTTTTCTCCTCCTAGTTTCGTAATCTCCTCCTGAGCACTTATTGAAACTAAAAGCGAATATATAATAATTCCAAATTCCAAAAGAAATGTGTAAAACATTTGAATGCGTAGATTTGAATGTGTGTTTATTTTAGCCACTAGACAAAATAAATAGCAGGAAAATATGATAGAAAATAGACTAAATCGGAATCAGTATGATTAATGGGGCCAAGTAAAAAATGTTTATTATGAGGAATGAGCATGAAAGAGTAATTAATTATTCTATTTTCTAAACGACATATAAAGAACCCCAAAGTGGAAATTACCCAGCGACAGTCAAAGATGTCAGACTTAATTCTCAAGTCATTAATAGAGTATTTTAAAGGCAGTAAAAATCGCAAACGATTGATATTTTGCCTCAAAGTAAGACTATAGAAGTAAACGCTAATAAAAATAAAAGAATTTTCAAACTGTAAGAAATTCTTGCGATGAAATGAAAATTCTAATAAGGTAAATAATAGGATTTAAAATTATTAATATACTACCTCCGTCCCAGAAAAAACCAGGATTTTTATTATTAGGTATTTTAGTCGTTGATATTTAATAGTTTTTTAATATGCAGTGACTTTTGTTTTAATTGATAATTTTACTAAAGAAACAATGACGAAACATTTGAACAGTGACGAGAAAAATCTGATTTTATTGTTTGCTTATGAAAATTGGTAAAGTTGATTTAGAGTATCAAACGGTAGAACAACTTAAAAAGGCTTTCGGAGTGGGTCAAAACTACGTCAAAGAACTTTGCAAGGGATTTATTGAAAGCAGCTCAATAATTCGTCAAAGTGAGTCTGGGTGCTATGCTGTTGATAAAGAAGAACGTATGGATTGAGTGTAAGTGAATTGAAAAGTTTGTGGGGGACGAAATCAGATAAAGAAATCATCAAAGTCAGAGGTGCATCCATCAACATTCCACATACTGGCGTTAGAAACTCTCTTCTTTGATTAATAGTATTTTTTAACTTTCGTGTTTGGTTTATTCATTATACACATTATACCAATGACTCAAATTGAAAAATCCAGATTTTTTCTGGGACCGAAATAGTAATTAATTCTACATTTAGGTAATTTTTTGATATAAATCTCATAAAGATGTTTTACTAATTCTGAAGAAATTTCGCTAAAATTTTATGAATTTTGGTTATAATATTTTTACCATTGATTCTCAAAGTGGGCGATAACACGTGGAAGGGGCCGCTGTGCATAACAGATCATGCCATGTTTCTGTAAATAGTATATTTTAATTTGTATTCAAACTAGATATATAAATGCTACACATAATAATAAACAAGTTTTGATTTAGACCAGTCTTTCTCAGAGTGGGAGATAACGCACCCTTGTGGGCGTTTGAGACCTAGAGGGGAGCTTTAAAGGTCCCAGAAAAGAATGGGGGGTGCGTTGACGTGGGTTAAGAGGGCGATGGTAGATTTGTAATTTCATTTACTTTACATTTTAAATTTCACTAAAATTAAAACCTACCTACTACACAATAACGAATAATTAGTTTATATTTCTACCCTGTATGATGGTATAAAAACTTTAAATACTTAACATAGATTTCGTAGGATAGCCAGCGCGCCGTACACAATCAAGTTGTAACAAGTTTCTGTTAAATAACGCTATTGGAGCAATTGTTCTGTACCATTAAAATTTATTTACATGTAATACATTTTGTATATTATACAATTAAATAATCTTTAGGGGCGGAGGCAAATCAAATTGTGTCTTAAGGGGGCGATGGTTAAAAACACTGATTTAGACAATCATCGTTAATATTTAAAAATATTGTTTAAATATATTTTTATATTGATCAATTTTTTTAAATATTTTACATCAATTATAATGAATCAAATAAAAATGTAAGTAAATAGATTTGTTTCCTGATAAAATCTGATGATATATTATTTCTTAAATTCTTGTAAATACTTTATGTGAATGCTGAGTAATGTATCACAGTGTATCGGATGGCTTGAATGGAGAAAACTGTTATAATAAGGGGGCGTTAAAAGAATTCTGTCTTGCAAAGTGGAAGGAAGTACAAAAAAAATTGGAAACCACTAATATATACAATGTTATTTTTAAATAATAAAAAATCCAAAAACGAAATCAAATCAGGATCGAGGAGATGAAATTCATTGAGGTTATATAAATTTCAATGTGCAAGGTTTCAACACTTAGTGATAGTAGAAACAAAACTGTCACTGATTACTTTTATGGTTAAAACTTTCTAATTGTGTGAATATTTTGGAATGTTATGAAAGGAATGCGAGATACCGACTGTTGATTATTTATACCAATAAAACCCTAACAGAAGCACGTGGATTGTGTAAAAAGTGGTATTGTATTGATATTTGATTTTAAAGCGTCTGGTGTATCTGTTTTACAAACATAAAGATGGCGTTTTTGAAGTCAAATTTACAGGCTGATAACAAACCCAATTTCAACCATCCATCAAACCATGGAATAACCACTAGGTTTTTAGTAGTCTAAATTGTATATGCCTTGAGTAAATGTGTGAAACACAAATTCATTTTCACATATATTCTATTTTTGATAGAAAGTGATGTAAAAATTTTTAAATAATTGTCAAAAATAAAAAATGTTTTTATCACATTTTCATTATTATCGCGCTGGTGCGAGTTGCAACATACGCCTAGTTTTGGTCAATGAGACACACCTATTATGAAATTCAATTTTTTATATTTAATTTTTTAAAAATTAGAAATTTAAAATGGTCGTAAAAAATCTTTTTATGCACTAAATTATTCACAGGTTTCACAAATCGTCAGTGATTTATGAAATAAGAGAATTTATTTGGAGTTTATTTTATTTTTACTTATAATTTTTCACTATTATTTTATATTATTATAATTAATATTTATTATTATTATTATTATTATTATTATTATTATTATTATTATTATTATTATTATTATTATATTTATTATTATTAGTATTTTTAATTATTTTTGTTATTATTATTTACTATTAATTTATTATTATTATTATTATTATTATTATTATTATTATTATTATTATTATTATATTTATTATTATTAGTATTTTTTAATATTTTTGTTATTATTATTTACTATTATTAATTTATTATTATTATCATTATTTTTATTATTATTATTTTGATTATTATTATTTTATTATTATTATTATTATTATTATTATATTTATTATTATTAGTATTTTTAATTATTTTTGTTATTATTATTTACTATTATTAATTTATTTTTATTATTATTTTTATTATTATTATTTATTTTATTATTATTTATTTTTATTATTATTTATTTTTATTATTAATATTTACTACTATTATTATTATTATTATTATTATTATTATTATTATTATTATTATTATTATTATTATTATTATTATTATTATTATTATTATTATATTTATTTTTATTAGTATTTTTAATTATTTTTGTTATTATTATTTACTATTATTAATTTATTATTTTTATTATTATTATTATTATTATTATTATTATTATTATTATTATTATTATTATTATTATTATTATTATTATTATTATTTATTTATTCTTATTATTATTATTTATTATTATTATTATTATTATTATTATTATATTTATTATTATTAGTATTTTTAACTATTTTTGTTATTATTATTTACTATTATTAATTTATTTTTATTATTATTATTATTATTATTATTATTATTTATTTTTATTATTATTATTTATTTTTATTATTATTATTTATTTTTATTATTATTATTTATTTTTATTATTATTTATTTTTATTATTATTTATTTTTATTATTTATTTTTATTATTATTATTATTATTATTTATTTTTATTATTATTATTATTATTATTATTATTATTATTATTATTATGATTATTATTTTGTAGCAGGTTTCAGAAAGAACAGTTTAATTAGGTTACCTATCAATATCGAATAAATAAGACTAAAAATAAATAGGAAAGATGGCATTGAAATTCCGAAATATAATGTGAATTTAACATTTATTTGTAACTACACTAATACCTTGATTTGCGTCTTTTTACATTGCGACACAAAAAATTGACAGAAAATTTTTTCTTTAAGGAAAATCTCAGTTACGATGCTTATATTGATTTTTTTGGTTTTTGTTAGAAAAAATGAAATTGTTTTAAATAAAACTACTTTATTGTGTTGCTTTTGGCGAAAACACGGTGACAAATAGCTTCCATGAGGCGAAACTAAAGATTTTTGTAGCTATTCGTGCGAATTTCAATCAAATATATCTAACACTTCCCAATTATGAAATTTCTTTCTGTCAAAAATTTACATGTAAAACTTTTAAAATGTTTCAGTTTATTTTTGAAGCAAGTCATGTGCTGAAAAAAATATTTAAAGGCAAATTTTTAATCTGTTTTTGTATGTCAAATTAAATTTTGTAGCTGAAATTGGTTAAAAAATATTTCTAGTTTAAAAGAGATAATAATAATGAGTGGAAGAGTTGTAAAAAAATAAAGAAAAGCAATAAAATTGGAGAATAAATTAAATATTTTGCAGCATTTTGAGGATGGAGAAAGGGTTGTTTGATTGAGCACTTGGACTGGCACAATCAACAGTGAAAGCAAAAAAAAGATCATAATGGAAAATCTAGTATAAAATTCAAATGAAATTCCTGAGCCAAAAATATTAACCTCATAACAAATTATTGATGAAGCCATTTCCATTTCCCACAAAATGACCTTGGCGAAAAAAAATGCACGAAAGTTACTAAATCATTAATTGATGATATAAGTTGCAGAAAAGATTTATGCAGAACGACTAAAGATAACAAACGTCATAAAGATATTTGCAGCTGCAAAACTGCTTGATAATTAATGTCTATGTATAACGTTCCTAGAATATTACCGATTTGTATTTTAAAGAATTGTTACGTTTTAATGTTGTATTTTGACAAATAATTTTTATGAATAACTTGTAATTGCCTTGTTTATGGGTAAATGGTTAATTTGATTTAGGATCGGAACGAATCTTTCGTATTTTAGTACAATTCCATATAAAAGTTTAATTCGAAATTCGGACTTTTCACTTGTGACGAATTTTTTTCGGAACCAATTATCATTGCAAAATTCGGTATTAGTGTATTTTTAACATAATATTTATTTCATCAATAAAGTATGTGAAACGTTCCTACCATTAAAAGACTAATTAATCAAAGCTTACCATTTCATCTAAAAGTTACTCTCATGTCGATCCATCTGATTATCCTTCATAATTCATAAATTTACTGCCTAGCAAAGCCGTCATTGGATCTAAAACTACTTAAATGCTCTACATTTTCACCTTCCATTCTGCTCAACAGTCTCATATAATTCATATGTTATAGTGCAACATTAATATTGGCAATTTAAACTATTATTTATTAACAGATTGGTTCTGATTTATCTTTCGTTGAATTTCTTAGTTTACTATATCTTCACAATATCGCTAACAGTTGTCACTGGGAATAAGCATGCTGAGCTTATTATAATTTTCATTTTGACTAGTCAGTAAATTGTCCAGAACTGTGAAAAAATCGGGTCCTAGGAACTATCAATAATAAATATTTTCCGAGGTAAAAAAGTACAGTTACCTCATAAGTTCTGAAACAGTGTGTGTCGCAAATGTTATTCCCTTTTTTATTATTTTACACTTCCACTTAATCCTAATAGTAATCTAGGCTGTTACTCAGTTGGTTCTTCACAATTCAGTCAATAATGCAACTGTGATTCCACAATATATTTTTGTGATTTGGATGTAATAGAAATGAAGGACCATAAATCAATGTTACATTTATTGACAAATATGTGATATCTCACACGGAATATGGGTAAGGCCAGTTTTAGTAACTGCTGAAACCATACATCATACACTGACTGTTACAAAAGCCTGAGTTATATCCTTTGTTTTGCATAACTCTGTTGCAAACTTTTGATATGACTTAATTACATAGTCAGAATAATAAGTTTCAACAACATTCACACATTCAAAAACGATATTTGGCAAATTCCACTAGTCCTATTCCCAGTGATATCACGGTAACTTTCATTTCACAGTTATTTTCGCAATTGCCGTGGATTTTTTAGTGTTTCTTTAACACTTTCACTTTTGTCGTTATACATATCAATCAACAATTTATCAATAGTGCACCAGGAGGGAAGTTCAAATTCAGTATTTTGAATCGTTATATGTAATAATCGTTGAAGACCACCATTTTTATTGTCGATATTGGTATATCACTACTAGCTAATCCGTTTCCAAGCGATATTTTAATGTCATATTGTCTGCTTAGAAGTAAATTACATTGAGACCTGAAGTTATAGATACTGTAGCGGGTGTTTGTTTGGAAGGTGATAAGTGACGTGTTAAATCTATTATAAGGGAATAATTTATCGAAATAAATGCAATTAAAGTAATTAGCATTTATAATTATTAAATGGATACTCTATCACTATACCAAGCGGTTTCATTTAATTAATGCTAGACTTCTGGAACACATGTCATTGATAAATGAACGATGTGTTTGTAAATATAGAATAATTTTTCTATATATTAAAAAACATTTTAAACTAGTCTTTCGATCTATATTTTAATAACGATAATTGTGTTTTTAATATTAATTTGCAATATTTTTAGATTATTGATAGATAGAACAGAAGGACATTCGAGGAACTTGATTGTACGGCCTTAAAATGAGTCATAATACAGATTAGGGATCACTGGCCAACAGAACAATGCAAAGATGGTTTCAAGAGTTTCATTATAGAAATAAGAGTCTTGGGAATAAAGTCGTCATTTATGACAATCACTAGAAGAAATTAGAGCTTTCTGATCACCTTAAATGAATTTGAACCCCAAAAAGCACAAATCCAGAAATCACTGTTACAATACGTCCTATAAAAATATTAATTTATAGCTTCCATTGGAGTGCGAATTAAAAATGAATGCTCTGTAACAATTGACAACGCTCAGTGTCGTGATAGGATATAGATAAAGCATAAAATCATGCATCAGTAGGAAATTACGGTAGCTGTTTGGTGGCCGTCTTCCGTAATAATCTAGTATAAATATTTTAGGACCCGGGTGAAACCAACCCAGTAATTAGATGCTGTGAGGAATTCGATATAATGAACTAGAAACTGACGCGACAGAATTCAGTACTAGTCAACAGGAAAGGTTAAATTCTCATAAACGTTGACCTTGCTGGAAAACGAAATTCTGCCTTATCCATCAGACTCACCAGAATTTCCGTTCGACCATCTTAGCAAACTCTTGCATTTACTAATCTACTTAAACCCTTCTGAAACTCCAGCATTTGATCGATTAGCCTGGAAATACATCGTGACAAATGGCTAACCTGATTTCGCTAATAAGCAGGAAAGACATTTAATCTGAGTTCTCATGTTCAGTAATCAAATCCTAATTTACAATACGACATTGCACACGCATTCACTTCAATATCGATGCCTAAAACTTCACATCGCTTTATTTCGGTATCATTCTTTACAATTTCACTAAATTTCATTTCCTTATTTCTTCACCAAGTGTTACAAAGTGGGAAAAATTTAACCGGTATGATATGCGTAATTTTTCCTCGTAAATATATTGAATTAACCGGTTTAATACTTTATTCTGTTTTCTTCCTCCAACAACAATTTCTGCTGATTTTATTGCAATAATTTACATTCAGAATAAACTTTTAATTAATAAATTAAAATTTGTTGAAACAAATTCATAGATTTTGGCACGAGCCCATATCAAAAATATATTCAATCGATAGTTAAATAGCACCTTCAAAAATGTATTAATCGATAAAATAACAACAAAAAATCTACCTGGATAAAATTTACACAAAAATTAATTCATTTAATTCATGATGAAAATTATGATTTTTTTTATTGTAGTAAATGTTGAAAATTATATTTTAATTAATTAATTGAATTTTTATGTTTGACTTTCTGAAATCCCGGTTGCGTCAAAATCAATTGTTATTTAATTATTTATTTTATCGTCACTTATTTCCATCTAAAAACTATAAATTTTCATTTATTTTATTTAATTAATTATTTAATTTGATTAATTAATGTAATAATAAAAGAGATAAAATTTTAAAACATTAAAAAAATGTATCAACGTGTTTGATAGAACCCAGATCAAATAATTTTCAATCGATAATCAAAGAGCAACTTCAAAAAAATTGTAAATTGATAAAATAACAAAAAATCTACCTGAAAAAATTAATATAAAATGCGAAATGTTAAAAATTATATTAAAAATTATTGCAATGAGAAATGTTGAAAATTATATTTTAATTAATTAATTGAATTTTTCTAAAATGTGACTTTCTGAAACCCTCGTTGTGTAAAAATCGATTGTTATTTAATTATTTATTCTATCGTCACTTATTTCCATCTAAAAACTATAAATTTTCATTAATTTAATTAATTAATTAATTTGATTAATTAATTAATTTATGTAATCTCAAAACAGATATAAAATTTTAAAATATTAAAAAAAATGTATCAACGTGTCTGATAGAACCCAGATCAAATATATTCAATCGATAATCAAAGAGCAACTTCAAAAAATCTGTAAATTGATAAAATAACAAAAAATCTACCTGAAAAATTAATATAAAATGCGAAATTTCTTTTAATGTATGTTAAAAATTATATTAAAAATTATTGCAATGAGAAATTTCAAAAATTATATTTTAATTAATTAATTAATTAATTACTTGTACTTTTTAAGTTTAACTTTCTGAAATCCCATTTGCGTAAAAATCAATTGTTATTTAATTATTTATTTTATCGTCACTCATTTCCATCTAAAAACTATAAATTTTCATTTATTTTATTTAATTAATTATTTAATTTATTTAATTTGATTAATTAATTAATTAATGTAATAATAAAAGAGATAAAATTTTAAAACATTAAAAAAATGTATCAACGTGTCTGATAGAACCCAGATCAAATATATTCAATCGATAATCAAAGAGCAACTTCAAAAAAATTGTAAATTGATAAAATAACAAAAAATCTACCTGAAAAAATTAATATAAAATGCGAAATGTTAAAAATTATATTAAAAATTATTGCAATGAGAAATGTTGAAAATTATATTTTAATTAATTAATTGAATTTTTCTAAAATGTGACTTTCTGAAACCCTCGTTGTGTAAAAATCAATTGTTATTTAATTATTTATTTTATCGTCACTTATTTCCATCTAAAAACTGCTAATTTTCATTAATTTAATTAATTAAATAATTTAATTTATTCTTCAGCAGTGAAAAATGTATCGAAAAAAATCTGTCAAAGTGTTGACTCGAGCCCAGATCAAATATAATCAATATTTAGTCAAAGAGCACCTTCAATGCAAAAAAATCAATAAAACCACAACAAAAATTCAAGATGAATGAAATAAAAATGCAAAAAACCGTGAAAATAATCTCATTTAATTTATGATGTAAAATTTATTTATCAATACAAACGATAAAATCTACCGGTTTCTACAGGGGCTGTCAGTTCAGTCGACTCAGGTGCGTCCTGGAAATCTATGTCGTCATATAGACTGCTTTTCAAGCCCGGGTCTTCAAAATGATCCCCGGTATCGATAACGCCGGGTTTCAGTTCACTTGTCGATTTCGTTTTACATCGTTTCGGTTTCTCGGCAGGTTTGCTTCTCCTGGTCTCGGGTTTGTTGCCATTGTCTGAATTGGAACTGAAGCTTCGAATCAATTCTTGACATCCGCCAGCGATTTGTTCGATGTTGTTGCGATTGCACTGAAGGAATTTTAAGAAATCGATTTTGTATTTCGACAAGTAAATCAGCATTTCTTTCGTGGAATATGACAATTCTGAGGATTTTACGGGTTCGGTAGGTTCGATGAGTTTATTTTCACATTCAATCGCATCTATCACGACTGGCTCAAATGATTGCTCACTGACACGATCAATTGTCTCTTCGATGCTTGTATAATCAACGATTTCTTCTTTCTCGTAGATCTCGTGATCCACGATTGCAGGGCTGGGTTCATAGGCAACAATTTCTGGCACCTGCAAGCATTTATCGAAAATGAATTGAAAAAAGAAAGTTGAAAATGAAAAAATAAAAGAAATTAAATTTTTATTGATTTTGAAAATACAGTTTGGAAAAATCTTGTTCTAATAAACTCGATACGAAACGAAAATGTGATTGACGAATGAAAAATATCTTTCCAAGGAACAAGAGAAATGAGATTCAGTGCAAACTTATAGGACAATGTGATTTCGACAACAAGATTGAGAACATAAGACTGAACAATTACTGTATACATCATATTAATTACATATTTCCTAATAATGACCTCGAAAACAAGATTTTAAGAAACATGTGGGATCCAGAGTTTCTTCATTAAATATTTTGATGAATACCTTAGATTTATTTTTTTTCAAAATGCACTATTTTTTTAGTAATTTTACAATTTAAACTTTATATTCTTGCTGAAGTTTTTCTGGAAGATTTTAGTGTTACATCTAAAATCTCAATATATGAGCTTGAACGTTTTTTCCCCGTTTAAGAGGTCTAGTATGTTCAATTTAGTGTAGATTTGTTTATTACGGAGACTTTAGGCATATTTTCACCTAACATAGTTAATTAAAATCTTTTCCCCTTTATACGAAGAACTAATGTCAATAAATAATACTGCAGAAAGAAGAGATTAGAAATAAATGACATAAAATTCAAAATTAAAACTAATATAATAAGTATATTTAAAATTTCATAAAATCGCTAATTCATTTGAAAATATTAAATCTGAAATTTAATTAATATTCCAATTTATATATTTATTTTATTAAATAATAAATTTCATTTTTAAGTTAACAATAATTATTATGTAGGTTCCAATTAATACAAAAAATGATTTATAAAGTATAACTTGATTATTCTTAAAATCTTTTAATTTTCTTACAATTTTTACTGGTAATGTGCTCATATTACAATTGACTCCGACGTCATGAACTTCTGTTTCCTGGATTTGTGTACAAGCATCTTTTAGTTCATAATTAAAATTGATATTTTCCACGATTAGCTTTATTTTTTCGATTAATTGTTGATTTCTTATCTCCAATAACAAAGATTGTTTTTGAATATTACTAATTTCATTTTGTACAGAGGACAATTCAGAAATTGCTTCCTTAAGTGCATCAGTAACTAACTGATTATTGGAGGATATTTTTATATTCTTTGGTAATTCCTAAAGATAACGAAGAGTTTAATTTGATTAATATTAAAAATTAAATACCTCATTGATTATATTTGATTGGTGTAAAACTTGCATCAATATTTTGTTTTAATAAAAAAAGGAAATCAGGAGCAATGTATTAGGAAGAATGGATGAATTATAAATAATCAGTTGTTAATTATGCAAAAGCATATATGTTATAAGGCAATATTCAAACAACATTTAACGTTGTTATTTATTTTTTAAATGTCCTTGAGAGATGAAATTAAAAATGTATTTATAATAATTATTTTCAATATCTTACTGTTGCAAACATTAAGCATGCTGTATAATCATGTGTAAAAAATTAAGTAAAATTAAATTAAATAAGAATTTTAGTACTTTAATTATTTATTGAATTAACCCTTACTTCTAAGCATTAATTTTTTCTCATTAAACACTGATAACTGCACTTGGCTAAACGAATACGAAGAAAAGTAATATAATGTTTTTAGAAATAGATCATTACCTTCCAATTTCTCAAATATTTCAGCCGGCTCTCACAAGTACCTCAATAATGGTGGATATGACAAATACCAGCCGAACCATAACAGAGCTCTCCTGCTTCTGACATGTTAATCAGATCGCTTGATTGATTGAAATCATTTTATTTCATTCTCTCGTTCTAATCTGGTACATGTAATAAAATTTTCAATAATAATTTATCGTTATATTTTTGATTTTGGTTTGCGTTTCGTTTTATCGTCGTTTAACTAAATCAATCGGATTATTTCAATGTTTTTGCTTGGTATTGCTTCAGTGTCGGATCTCCTTTTAAAAATCTCTCTCTATGATCCGTTTATTACATAGGAGCGAAATAGTTTCCGATTTAACTATTACTTTGAATTAGTTTGCTGATTCTAAGCTACAACGTGGATGAACGCTAGTGTTGGTGTACGATTGATTATTAATCCATTCCCTCGTTGCTATGGACACATACTCCGTTGGTTCTATCTTTTACTATGGTCTTACCTTCACTCTCGTACACTCCATAACATTGCGTTTCACTATCATGAGCGAGTCCACGTTGGTACTGTACACAACCGCCGAACATTTTCCTAGAAAATGAGCTCTATTTTCAGTACTACGCGTTGGAAAATCTTCGTTTTAGATTCTTGATCGCCATTAGAAGGTCTTATGTCTTATACTAACTGGGTTATTGTATTTTTACTGTTCGCTTCTGCACCTACCCAGCTGAGGCCCAACAGTTGGACGTTATTTTCTTGTTGGCAGTAAAATTTACAATGAATATGATTTGGATTCATCTAGACTCATCAGTTATTTCATGCAATTAGTCCCCAATCACTTTGTCCCAATAGATGAATTATTAGTTTATTTGGGCTAAACCTTTTAGTTTTTAGTTAACATCGGACTCTTTATTTCGTTGTTGTTTAAATCATTGAAATTTAGTGACATGGCATTATTTTATTTCAAAATTTGATTTAGTTAAATTAACAATATTTAAATTTCGTTTTACTACTGTTGGGCCAGAACACAAACGGCCTTGGAAAATGTTTAAATGGATCGGTAACACACATGCAAATATAACATGCAAATTTAAAATAAACCTATTAAAACATCAATTAAACCCTATCAAATATGAGAAAAAAGAGAATTACATATAAAATAATAAACATAAAAATAAATTAAAATAATAACAAAATGCAACAAGATCCGCACGATACAAACACAAACATAACATGAAAACCCACCAAATTCGACCGAAATTTAATAAATTAATAAAATTTCACGAAAATGAAATTTAAATCAAAAATTTGAATTAGAAATAATTCAATAAAAATTCTAAATAAAAAATTATTAAAATAAATGAAAAAATAATAAAAACAAAGATTAGAATACTCTAGAAAATAACAAGGTCGAATTTTGTTTTACTACATCAAAAATAACACGCGAGGTTAGGGACAGAAAATAGGTATAAATACCGATGCATTTTCACATTAAAAAAAACAATTTTGAAACAAAATTTTTTTTGTTAATTCTTAAAAATCTATTGTGAATTATTTTTAGGTGAGCAGTAGTTTTATTTGGAAACTCTCTCTCCACGTCCCGTCCTCGCAACCTCGGTAGAGCTCTGCTTGGATGTCGGCGTGGGGGGAGATGTATTTTTATGAAAATTTTTTTTTATTGGATTGATTTGGTCAAGTAATTTTGTACTTTGTTTTTAATATATTAATAAATATTTATAATGTTAAAATCGAATTTGTTTTTCATAATTAATTTATTTGTCGAAATTTTTCCGTCCCACAGCCAAGACACATCGCAAGCTAGAAAAATCAACATACAATTCAGATTCGTGTAAGTGGGTGGAATATCGCCGATGATCTGTGCCCGTGAAGACCCGGCTTGCGGAACGCAGGAATTGGAACGTCAATATTATTCCGTATAGAAGAAAGGAGAAATAAGGAAGGGGTCTTTTGGCTACTTCCTCGTTTCTCGTTTTCTGTAAACTCGACCTAAATTATTTTGCACACGGCTCAAAATCATCACACCGAGTAGTCCAGTGGGCACTCATTAAATATAATATAAACATAAAATGCGTTTAAGGCCTATTAAAGGGAAAGGGTACGGGGGAGTAAGTCAATTTGAAATCGTTGATGTGAAACAAAATAAATTAATAAATTCAAATTAACCATAAATTATAAATTTTGTAATCATTATCAAATAAATCGCTTCTAACTCATAGTAAAGTAAAACTTTTAATCGGGTTCTAAGATTAGACGCGTTTTTTCGGGATCACCGTTATGTAATCAATGATTATTTTTTTTTATCGAGAATTTAAAGCTGGCACGAAGCTAAAAGGGGAACCATAAATTAATTAAACAGTTGTTAGTAAACCCGGTAAATACATATAGTAATGATCGAAACCTGAACTTGTAGAAAAATCGAAAATTCAACTAACACCAATTCAGCGTACATCCCTCAGTATAGTGAGCAAACGCATTTTTCTGAATACCCTCATAGAACGACATCATTAATAATTGAATTTGACTAAAATTTAATTGTGGAAACAAAATAAATACCATTGGGTTCAGTTAAATAGGACAAAGAAATAAAAACCCATCGAGCAGATCAATTTATTCCATTAAAATTTTGTATCATAAATCAAAACAATCCCTCCAAAATTCGCATAAGATGCTTGTACTAATAGAACCCATGAACTCCCTACAACCTCCATAAAATCGTGCGAAATTAAATCAATAAAATCACTAACCCCACTTACGGAATATGCAGCACTGATACAGCTAGAACAATTCGCCAGGTAAAATAATTCTAATTGATCATGATAACATAAAATAAGACTTGTTTTCTAAATCCATTCCGGGCATATTTGGCAGAAACATCCAACATTAACTAAAGAAAATCGGTTAGAATAAGAAGTCATCATATAAAAGGACTTACCAAACCGTGTAATCGAATAAAACTCCGAATTTTCGATAAAACTCCGGAAAACCGATCACTAAAATTTCGCGTGTTCGGATTGACCCGTTAAACCGAATAAATTAAATAAATAAAAACCCAACGATCAACGGAAATAGAATTTAACAATCAACAGTAAAGTCGATTGCTATTTCATAAACAATTTACCGAGATTCATCAGAATTAATCAATAACCCGTGTATACAGCCACCCACTTCTATATTTATATAAATTATCCAAACCAAGTGACTTTGGAATTTTTTTTTTATTTTCACATATGGATACCCAACCATTGGCTAATGAAACAACGGCGACGCATGAAACGTCTACAGAAGGAGCTACGACGGCACAGGACAAAACGGAATGTAAGATCATTATAAATTATATTGAATTATAAATGACTTTCATGTTTTCAATCGTAATTGTAAATAATTTTTTCATATTAAATTATAATTATACATAATTTTGACTATTCATATTCCATAATAAATAATTTCTTTTTCTCATATTTAACTTATAATTGTAAACAGTTTTTCATTAATCATACTCACTTTGGAATTGCAAACGATTTCCTTACTCGTATTTAAATTAGAATGATAAATAGTTTTCTTGTCCATATTTAGTTTAAAGTAATAAATAATCTTCCCATTCATATATGATTTTAATTGTAAATAAATTTTTCGTAAACATGAATGTCTAATCAACTATTGCACCTAACTCATATCTACTATAGCTCCTTTCCCATCGTCACCAATTCTCTACCTTCACAAATACCTTCCAAATACCCGAGTAAATGCAGTTAGGCCACTAAACCGCAGATCATCACAATTTTCCCTTAAAATATTTATATGCATCGCCAGGATCATATCGATTATGTCATTACCCCTCCTATTTATTATTTCATTCCCCTTTCACAAGCTTCAGGAACATCACACTGAAGAAGTAATTATAGAACAAGTGTAATACCTCTCAAATAGCCATTACCAATCAATAGCTCTTGGAAATTTGATTTTGTTCAATATTCGAAACGGGTGATATAGGGACTTATTATCAATAAATTTACATAAGAGGAAAAACCCATTATACTGAAAGATTTGCCGCAACCCATTTTTCCCAAATACTAACTCTTGCCGGATCAAGGGAGAATCTCGCCCCAAAGATTCCGACGGACGTAGGTTTTACAATAACGCGCACGAAATGTTCTAAAATAACCGAACTAGTATGTAAATGTGCAATAACGATACGATATGCATAATGACAATAAATCGAACCAACACTTGAAATAAATCAATCGTTTTCCTTATAAGGTGGCTGAGAAATCCCCAAAATCCCTATACATAATAATGGTAGGAATTAATTTAGCCGACGGCAAGAGACTCATCATAATTATTTTCCTATCACTAAGAGTAGTAATATTAAATGATATCTATTCCAGCAACCAACCCAATGGAACAGACGGAAATCTCCCTCGCAGACCGATGGAGATGGGCCTGGGCCCAGTACCGTCAGGAGAAGTGCCCAGAATTTCCCCGATCAAAGTTTCTCCATGGAAACAATCGGGGACAAGGAACTATCGATCAATGGAGCCCACCAAGGAGATCCACCAACAGGCTCAACGACTGCTCAGCAATCTAGAGACCCATCAACGCGAGGTCAATTTACAGGTGATCCGAGCTCGCCAGTATCTGGCGAATGTTGAGGAAGATTTGCTGGCGGGTCGGATTGCCGATAACTATTGGCATCTCCAGCCAATCGCTCCAACTCAGGACTCGCCAACCGCTACGACTCGAGCACGCGACTCAAAGAGACCGGTTATGTCGATCTCGGGATACACACCCGAAGAATGGGTGGCAAGAAGATTCCCTTGAGGGGTTTCAAACCAAATTTCGCACAACGAGTTACTCTAAACGATTTTGTTTTTGATCTAAATAATACAAATTAAATTGGCGAATATTTTATTTTCGTTGTTCCATTTTCACTTAATTAAGATTTTAAACGATTTCGCCTCAATTTTGTCTGAAGTAAACCGAATGTCATACGATTTTAACCTAACAGTAAACTATCTGTTAACTATTTTTATCGTTATTAGATATGGACCCCACCCAATTGCTACAAAATGAACTACTCCGCGCCCAGAAATCCAACAAATCCCTCTACGAACAAATAATTCAGCTCACCAGGGAGGTGCAGCAGGTGAAGTCTACCTGGGTGGATCCGGCAAAACTCAAATCCATCCACCAACGCCTGACAGCCGCTCAAAAGGGTTGGGCGGAGGAGCGTCAACTCAACCAGAGTCTCAGGACGCAAATCAGGGGATTGGAAGTCGCCCTGGCGGCCAGTTGTGAAGGGGAAGCGGTAACTTACCCGCTCATCTTTGCCCCATCTCAGTTGGCATACCGGGATCCAATCACCAATTCCACGCTGACAGTGAATCCAGCAGTAGTACCGCCCAGTAATCGCCGGCCGGGACGCAAGGAACGTGCCCGACACAGAGCCGCACGTTTGCCAAACCAATCGAACTAACTTACCGACATTATATATATATATTTTTTGATCGTTTTTCCCGTTTGAATAAATAAAATTGTAATTATTGTTAAATGAATCTAAAGTAACAGGTCACAAGATATGATTTATATGGAATTCTCGTCGTGAGTACTCACACCGTGTCACAGAAACATCGTTCTATTTCTATCGATCAACATGGTGTCTGATCTTGAACTTTCTCACACAGGGGACAGAGTAAAGCGAGCACAGGTCTTCCATCGACAGCTCGTTGAACCCGAGGGTTGTCCGAGCAATTACAGCATTAGCAACCGTGTTCACTTTTTGCGGACAATCCACCCACTCGAACACATTTCCAACGTTGCCTAGCAACGGGTGCCGAGTGGTAGCTAGAAATATTTGTATGGCGTTACCGGGGTAACAATAATGCGATTTAAAACAAATAGCGACACCCCGTGACCCACCACTACTTTAATCAACAATTGTTATAAATCATTTAATACTAAGTTCGCAGTCACCTTGGTCTATAGCCGTAAATAAAAAATACTAGTGGCTCGTATTTGGGAATCCTTCCCCGAGTATTATGCCTGCTATGCACTATGATGTATGGTGTTGTTAATTTTAGTTTGTGCCATATAATTGGAAGGTTTACAGAATGTTCCTGAGGCATAACGGATCAGATCTCACAATGAATGCCTCTACGAAAACTAATAGAAATAGAAGGTTTTATTTATTTATTTTTATTTTTATTTTTTTTTTTTTTCAAAATTTTTATTTCAACAAAAAACGGCCTTTCGGCTAAATATGCGAGCGATGCTCAGCACTTATTACTCTTCTGTTTTTATTCTTTCTACACAAAACTGCAACGTCGATTATTCACCAGCATTGCCTCATAAAAATTCATATGAGACTAAACGGGAGGGATACTTTTTTTTGTGAAGGAAATGTGCTCGCGGTATATGTGATAACATGCAATCACCGCATCTGAACATGCTATCTTGGCTAATGCTATGATTTCAGTCTTTGTTAATCCGATCTTTGAAAGTGTAGCATTGTTCTTCTTGTCCCATGTGCCTAGGCATCCAATAACCACAGCAGATATAGTGGTTGTTTGATTAAATGCCTTTCCAATCTGCATAGCTAAATCTTTATACTTAACATAGTTATCTTCCCGTGCTTTTTCGAAACCTTCAATTGAGTCATAAGGTACCTTTAGGTCAAGGACATGTATGTCTCTATTCCTCTTAGACCTAATCTCAAAACCAATTTTCTCCAGGAAACTAACTGTGCCTAGTAATACATTCTCATGCTTAACTCTTCTAGCATTCGGTTTAGCTTGGCAGTGGTTAAACACATGTGCCTGAGTCTCCTCATCAAGATGGCATAGCCTGCACTTTGTGTTAATATTGTATTTTAGGCTATATGGTCCATACTTTAGATTTAGCAGGTTATTTCTTGCACATACTAAGAAATAGTATTGCGCATCATTAAGTGTATCACTTGCTATTAGATACTTAGCAGTTATACTATCTCCGATAGAGGCAGCAATGTGTCCATGCACTCTCATTTTGCACCATTGTTCAGCATAATGTAGACCTATAAAATTATGAAGTTCTTTTGAAAGAGTGTTGAGGTTTTGATTATTAATGTAAGAGATCCTCTTCTTATATGTTATCTCAAGTGTAAAATTATCTTCTATAAACTTTAAATTCACATATATACAAAATTTTCTCTTAAGGGATTGCGCCGACTTTTGAAACTTTACAAAGAATGAGGATTTGAAGAATATCTTATTGAACTCGCAATTCATCCAACTGAGTCCAGCTTCAAAGTTCCCATTTCCTCTAGATTGTGCTAGCTCTGCTATTAGCATTTTTCGAAAACTGATGTTGGATGAGTTAAACAGTCTTGTTATGCCAGTAATGCTCTGTATCAGATACTCATCAATAGCAGAAGTGACACCAAGACCTCCCAGCTTGCAATGTGTATAGAAGAAATTGTTATTCATTGCCTGAAACTTATCTCCAATCATGGTCTTTAGGAGACCCTTGATCTTTTGATCAAAACCTAACTGCTTTTCACGTCCCTGTGTAACCCTGTTTCGATCACAGTCAAGGATTCTATGACCTATTACACAGTTACGCAAAGAAAAGATAAGCTTCGAATGAATGAAGATCTTGTACGCATTCAGTTTTTGTGATGGATGCAGGTATGATCCAAAAAGAGATTTGGTCAATGCTAGTGCCGAATCAAGTCGTCCATCTATATCTTGATTTCGTTTGTTGGAGAAATCTACCTTCAGATATCTATATTTGTTATTCTCAGATATCATTGGTATCTCTTCATTATATAGATATAGCCTATTTATATCCACATTAATGTCATTGAAAGACAAATATCCAGATTTTGATGGTTTGAATTTTAAGTTTGCAAAGGCTGCTAATTCCACAGTGCTTTCTAATGATTTCTTGATTCCCGAGTAAGAGTCTGAAAGAAGAACCAGGTCATCAGCATATGCCAAGACACTGATATTCAAGTCATGTAGAAAGAAAGGATATCTACTTAAAATGGACTTCAGGATGTAGTCAATAGACAGGCAGAAGAGTGTCATTGACAATGGACAGCCCTGTTTGACTCCCTCAGTTATATTTACGGGTTCAGATAAGGCTCCTTGACAGTCAAACTTAGTCTTAACATCCATATATAGCTCTTTTATTAAGTCCAATGTTTCACTCTTCAAACCCATACCAGCCAGTGTATACCAGATCAGGTCATGTGGTAGAGAACCAAATGCATCAGTGATATCAAGCCAGACAATATGAAGCTCCGTTTTACATCGTTTAGCCCTGTCAATTGCAATGTGTATAGTTGCATTATGTTCAGCACATCCATCCGGAACACCTATTGCCTTTTGGTTCTGGCTAATAAGGCTGCCATTCCTGATCCAATGTAGTAGGCGGTTATTCAGCAATGTTGTAAAAATTCTATAAGCTGTGTCCATGATCGCCAGTGGTCTCCATGAGTTAGCTTTAAAGCTTTCAGATAATTTTCCAGGCTTTAAAATCATGACTGTTCTATATAGCTTCCATCTTTGTGGGCATATCTTATTACGTAATACGCAATTGCATATTGCTGTTATTAGTTCATGTTTTGGACTAATTTTCTTCCAATCACCACCTGTAATGAGAACCATTCCAGGGGTAGAGCTATCCAAGTTCCTCATGATATGGGACATGGTTTTGCAATCAGTAAAAACATCAGAGTCCTCATCCTTGTAGAAAGGTAGGATTATCAAGGACGTACTTGATACTGGGCAATCCTGATTTGCAAATGTTTTTAAAAACTTGGCCATAGGTGGTCTGTGATCTACATCGCTGCTTTCCCATATTTTTTCAATTTCTATTTTCTGATTAATTTGAAACTTTAGCCTTTTA
Organism: Schmidtea mediterranea; assembly: GCA_022537955.1. Lineage (NCBI taxonomy): Eukaryota > Metazoa > Platyhelminthes > Tricladida > Dugesiidae > Schmidtea > Schmidtea mediterranea. The sequence continues at coordinate 211,361,753 of CM039680.1, forward strand.
ACACATAGGAGTTCCGCAGCTTTTTTCTTTTGTAGATGTATTAAATCACTTTTTGGTCTATTCTCCTTGAAATACTTTTTAGGGTTTAACCTTCCATTTATCCTTTCAATTTCACAAGTAATGGTGTCAAGGTTTACTTGGTATATGAGGTCTTCTATGAGTACTCGATAATTCCTGATATCACTTTCAGGAAATTTTGCACAATTATATTTTCTGATAATCGGTCTCATTGCCTCTTTCATAATATTTATATCTGGTATGGTAATTGATGTGTCCGATATTAGGCATTTTATGAAATGACATACATAAAATGCGGATAGACTTACCTCATGGCATACAGGGTATTCAATTTCAGTAAGAGGGAATTTAAGATCCCCAAATATATTCTGCACATTAAGTATTGTCTTGAGGATATCAGTTGCCAATTCAAAATGTAAAGTATGGCTATCATCAGAAGTTGGGTCAATAATCAATGCAATTCTTTTTCTCTTGTTTAGAAAGAAAAAGGACCACGATGATGAGCTATTGTGGAATGGCAATATAATCTCATTCCATTTTGCAAAATCTTTGAAAGGGAATGTTTCAAAGAAAGTTTTGTAGTTGCACTGGATCAAAGCATTGCAAGTATAAGGATTGACGAATATTGATGATGTTTTTATAGCAAATGAATATACATATGCTTTGACCAAGTGCTGCGACCATCAACTCAATTCTTTTTCAGCATCCCTGTTGAAGGCAAGATTCTCAGGCAAGTTTCTTGGTTTAATTTGATCTTCCTCCAAATTACTTTGTGTTTCATTAGATGCAAGTACTCCAGCAAGCACTGAAGGTGACACCACTGTAGAGATAGTGGGATTATCTTCAGTGATTGATACAGCGTTGATAAACTCATTCAGATGCTGATTTTTGATGTGGTTAATAAGTTTGGGAAAATGTTCCCAGATACCACAGTAGCATGCTATTTTGCTATTCTCATTAAAAATATACCCAGAATGTGTTTTCATATGCTCCAAAATATCTTCCATTGTTGAGTCAAGGTTAAAATATTTTTTGCATAGGTTTTTCTTACTCTTATCTCGGTATTTGCAATAGAAAACATTTTCCTTAGTTAAATGAAGGTACATTTTCATTAAATCACTTTGGGCACATGTTGTACCATGATTATGGGCCTCAATATGAGTAAATATTTCTGCGTACTTTATTATATTTGTAGCATTATCATTGTTTTTCTTTGAATCACAGGGTTTACACTCTATGTAGCTTTGATCATTGAAAGTAGCGTTATGTATGATACTAGCATGTTCAACTAGTCCTTCATAGTCATAATGCGGAATCTCCCCACATTGTGGTTTTTTTTTCCTTAGTATTGCATTTAAACTTTCCTCTATTTTCAAGTATATATAGAATGTTATGCTTTCTTTCTTCAGGTTTTGCATTGATGGTTGCCTATTTTGGACCATTTTCATTGTAGATATTGGGCATTACAGCAGTTATAACTTTTTCAATATTCAGTAGTTTTCTGTTGGTTGTGTTATCAGATTGTTTGCACATGAGATCGAAATAATTTTTTGGTGGAGTGATCTCACATGTAGAATTCACCATAATTTCTTTATTTTCGCTAGGTTCATTGTTTTGAGGAAGTGTTTGAGAGAATAGGCTCATATCTGAGTTTCTATCTGATCCAGGAATGTTTGTTGGCTCAAATTCCTCATGTTCGGAATCAGTAAAAATATTTGTTTCTTCTACGTTTTTTAAATTATTTTCACAGGTTTCTTTATCAGCAGATGTCAATCCATTCAAAATCTCATCAAGATTTCTATCGAAAGGAGGTCCAGGAAATTGAGACAGGTCTGCATTGTCAGAATTATCGGGTTGTTTTTTAGGTTCCGAAACATTTGATAATTGTACATCTGATGCTAGAGGTGAATAAGATATTGTATTTTCAAGTTCTCCGGGTATATAAATGGTTTCAGTTATTTTATTGATTGTTAGATTTAGTCCCTTTCTGATATTAACTATTTTTTTAATTATTGATTTATTCTCAGCTTTCTTAGTGTTATCAGAAACCGTATTTTTCATTATCACTTCATTATCGTCTAGATCAACCAATAAATTGTATCGGTTATTTTTGTTGAGTGAATTTAATGAGCTACTTTTTGTTAGTTTAACTTTACTAGTTTGAATAAGATTTTTTGTGAGTCGACCGGAGGTCAACGAGCTGCATTCAGGAGTTTTAGGTTTTCCATTTTGGATTATTTCATCCGCGAGTCGACCGAAGGTCGACGAGCTGCGTCCATTATTTTCGCGCGCCTAATGCGCGCGAAAAATTTTTTTCGCATTGATATTTCTGAGAATTGTTAATTGCAGATATTTAAACACATTTAAAAATGATTTAAATTTTAAATTGATTAAAAATAAAAAATCTTTTATAAAAGATTCATATTTTAAATTTTCTAATCTATTTTTAAAATTCAAAAATATTTCACTATTCAAAATGTTAAAATAACTATCAATTAGTTTTTTAATATCATTTTCAGGTATTTTTTTATAAATCTCCGTGATCAATCTTGATGGAGTATTGTCATAAGTGTTCATTAGAGTGAATTTAATCTCGATGTATTTTAGGATGTCCATATTAAGTATTTTAGTAAAAGGATCATCCATATTCTTTTTGAAGTGGAATGTTAAATTCTGAAAGAAATCATCTGTCCAATTTCTTATTCCTTTTAAATTTAATTTTTTTGGAATTCTTTTATTTATTATTGCATTTTCGTTTTTAACAGTAATTTTTAAATTTTTTCCATTATTTTTAATAATTTTTTCATCTTCATTTTTTTTAAAATCTTTCTTATTATTTATTAATACATCTTTATAACTTTTAACTTTTTTCAACTTTATTTCATCTTCATTTTTAAATTTTTCTGTATTTTCATTTTTTTTAATATATAAATTTTTAGAATCTGTAATTTTAAATTTGAGCTTATTAATTTTTACTTTAAGTAAAAATATTTTAAAAATTAGCCCATTAAAATCACAATTTTCTAAATTTTTATAAAACTTTTCATGCTGGTAGTAATTTTCTTTCAAAATATTAAAATTTTTGTCATTACGTAAATGATCTTCAATTTTAAAATAATTTTTAAAATTGATCTTTTTAACTTTTTGATCTTTTATTGAATTGGTATTTGGCCTTGAAATCGAATCTGATCTAGATTCCTTTTTATTACTTCTAACTATATTTTGATCCATAATTTGATCAATGAATGAATGAAATAGTCTGTTCATTTCCTGTATCAGGTCAGGATTGCCATTCTTTGAATTCATATCTTCAGTTTCCGATTTCCGCCCAGTGCTATTGAATGTCAATTTTTTTCGCATTGAGTGTCAGTTGGGTCTGTTAACATACCTGTTCAGCTGTAATGCGGAATTGTCTGTCGAGGTGTGTACCTATGGGTTTATTGCACAAACAACTGTATACGCGGACTCCTCATGACTAATATGATTAAAATTTCGTTCGCGAAAGTTGAATTATACTGGGTCGTTGGTGGTGATGTCGTCGTTTTGTTTGATTGAAAAATGTAATTGCAGAAATGTTGTGTTTATTTATTTCCTTATTATTTAACGTTAATAATAATTTAACTATTTAAATCGACAAACAACTTTATCCTAGGGTCATTTATGACTCTTAGAGATTTTACAAAATTCGATAGAGGAAATTTTATTGACTATGGTACACCAAACGACACTGCACCTCGTAGTTCTGACTATATATATAGTCGGTATTTGTAGTGACTTCAACTAGCTTTGTGGCACTTGTCATGACGGTTTCTCTTTGTCTTCGAACGGCGTAGAATAAATTGATCACTTGTATTTCATAGCCCATATCAAGCATTCGATCAGCTTCATCAAGAACCAAATAACTAACACCTTTCAAATTGAATACACTTTTTCTCATTGTGAATTAAATTTGATTTAGTTAAAAGCAAATATAAAATCAGAAAAATGTATTTAACCAAAAAATCCATAAAACATTCATACAAACTAATAACTCCAAAATAGCAATAGATCTTTAACTAAATTCAGTTCCAAAAATTCGACAGTTTTTCAATAACCACAAAATCTCACCAGGTAAAAAAATTGAATATAAATCCACAATATACCTAAATTCCAAAACACTCGATAAAATCCAATCTAAAACAAAAAGCTCGCCTCAGTGTGCCTTCACTTATAATCAACTTCACAAGACATTTCTATCACGGCACACAGACGCGACAAAACTGATAATTCACTATCAGGATTACCTTTGATTACCTAGTTTAATCCCGACCTATGCCAAAAAATCGCTGCTTTTCATATTTACCTATTGTATCTTACCCCTTACTGCCCAGCTTCAAATCAACATTTTGCGACAGGATTTGTTAAAGTTATAAAAAAACCTAAATAAAATAGATCACATCCATTTTATACCTATTCCCCTAACTACTGGCTAACTACCCGAAAAGTATAGTGCATACGACGATTGATGTTTCAGTCGGGCGCAGTAGGGTGGTACAATGATGACCTGCGGAACAGGACCTGTGCACGAGGGCCAGAATCAGCCGCGATCACCAAGGCATAAAGAATAGTCTGAACAGAACTACCACCGGCTAAACTTAACTAGCTAGTGGAGCCACCATTCGACCTCCTGGAAGTTCTATTTCAATACATACAACATATAAATTTGATTTTAGGGGAACTTGTCGACAACACCAAAAGATACCGCGACCATCCAGAATAGTGTTTATGAAAAAATATAAAATTTTTAACATAAAGATGTATTCGTAAATATTAAATACAAAGTGTCCTGGTAGAACGTAACTGGAAAATGGTAACTGGTAAATTTAGTGTGCGCTTTTAGAATTATCCTCGCATCTGGGTGCGCGTTGTCTTTTTAAGTATCTATTGTGCCTGTGTGTGCCTTAGAGTTGAAATTTGTTTGCGTCTGCGTGTTCATCGTGTTTTATGCAAGTTTGGACGTCATTGATTTAAATTGGGTTTTTTTTAGAATTTTATTTTTTTTGAAATAGTTAATATGGAGTTTTTTTAATTGAGTCATTTTGATTTTTTAGGATTTTCTTGTGGGAAATTTGAAATTGGCTGATGAGTGTGAATTTTAATACATTTGGCTTTTGAATTTTAACAATAAATCTTGTTCATTCGTTTTGAATTGTTTTGCGATAATTTAATGGAGACCATGAATGACACTGGATAGGTGTTTCTTTGGTTACTGAATTCATCTAACGATAATCAATGCAAAGTCTATGATTACCATCTTTCTTTTTCATCTTTACTACTGGAAATTGCCATGCGGAACAAATCGGCTCAATCACTCCGGTATCCATCATTTTTTATACTTCTGCTTCCGTTACTGATTTTTGTGCTTATGCGTATCAATATGATCTTAAAGTAATTGGTGTATCATCTGTCAATGGAATGACATGTTGTGCTACATCATTTGTACCTAAATCTAGGTCTGATGTTGCAAATATATCTTTATATTCTGTTAATAACTATCTGGGTTGTTCTTTTTCTTCATCTTCATTCTTTAGTAACTCGCTATCGATTGTCCATAATTCCTTTCCTTCGGAGCCATCGCTTTTTATTTCTGGTAACTTAATATTCATCATCTGGGTAAGTTTTCCCAATCATTCGTTCTCGTAGATTGTTTTATCCTCTTTGTCGAAGTTAGTAATATTTATTGGTATTTCATTTTCTTCGTTTATATATACGAGTTTTTATGCTAGTGGCGATTCTCATCTTTTCTCAAATTCTTGGCTTGGTTCGAATATCATTTCGCCTTTAGCTTCGTTGCTCACTTTCATGTAAAAAATCATTTGTATTCTTCCTGGTATGGTTATTTTTTGGAGAACCTTACTTCTATTCTCGTCGAATATATTTTACCTGTTTTATCCTTTAATCTCATCGAACTTAAAATGAGTATAATAGGGTGGCCCTTAAAACAAAAAGTTTGAAATCATCTTCTGGCACCCCACTAATATGTTCCACTTACAGAAATAAAATTATGTGCAAAAAATCATGCAGATTGGGCAATATTTAGAGGTGGCCCTCAATCTTTGAAGTTTGACTAAATCAGTGAAATTTAAATAAATCGTTAAGTTTTAAACCTGTTTCGTGTTTTGTATAAATATGATGTATTGTAACTGTACAATATATTAACTTACATACTACATCATCATTGCATCATCCCAATGACAAAATAAATATTCTTTGGTACAGTAGACACTGTGTGCAAATTTGCAAAAAAGCTTACAACCCTTAAATAATAAATAATTTGACTGCTATCATTGAATTGCTTAGTCAATACTTATCTGTGTCTGCCAAGTCTTTAATTGCAGCACTAGTGCGCTAGATTGGTCTCACTGGATTGAAGTGGATTCAAGTGGATTGCTTGCATTCAAGGTAAATGTAATTTTTTCTATTAATCCAATTTGTCTATTATTTGAATGGGTTTAATTACTTCTGTTAATTCATTATTCTATCATTCGTTACTCATTACTCAATACTCAATAGTCATTATTTGAAGTGATTAGTAAACGCCTAATCCATAATTATGTGTTGTCACTTGTCAGTTTTTGATATAATGTTTATTTTTATAGATTAAAAATGGAGACCAGAGGAAAATCAAATGTATACTTGCTCGGTTCAGCGGAGTCTGACATTCTGGGAGCAAAGTTGCCATCGCATCGCCAAACTTTTGGTTATTTCATGCATCCTCACAAAGTTGAGAATCTGACCGTTCGTGACTCTAGTCGACAAACCATCGAAAAGGTGTTTGGATTTTGGCATAAGGCTGGTATTCCAGTTCGAGCAGCCAAACATTGCATCGACAAGTTGGAAGCATTTTTTGCTGAATGGAAAGGTCTCCAAAAGCACAAGAATCGGATTACCGATGGACACAAGGTGAAGGAGGATGAATTCACTTCACGCCTAGACAATCTCTTTGACATCGCACATTCGGATGCACTGACTTTGATTACTATTCCTGAAGATAGAGCGTTCCTCCTCTCTCAAAGGCAGGAAGGCCGGCCAGGTTCAATTGGAGCTGTTGACAAGGTGGAAGAACTGAAGACACGAAGTCGTCAGGATCGGAAGGAGGCTGAACTGAAGCGCAAGATGCGATCACAAGAGGAAATTGAAGCATATTCGAGCCAGGCTGCTCTTAAAACTGCTTTATCTTCAGATGATGATGCAGTTGATGAGTATGATGATGATGAGTACTTCGATAACAGTATAATTTTTCTTAATAATTCTGACATCTAATCCTTTCCAATTATAATTTTCTGATTACTGCTAGATATGTTGAAATCTTTGAGTCTTAAAATTCGATTGTCGACCATACTGTTTCTAACACAGCTAATGTTTCTTTATTGCATTTTATCACATTCATTGTTTTCTCATATATATCGCTGATATTTATATATCTATCATTGTATCCATTTTGATATAATTAATTATTACTGCTATTTTCAAAGTTGGTCCAGCAGTCGTTAGTAGGGCTGTTAAAGTCCTCGTTTTGACATTTTGATCCATGCTTCTGGTTCGCCACATTCTTATTGGGTCTACTTCTGGATCCACTCACAAGCTGTTGGATATATACAGCGCTTTTTTTGTAAAAAAATATGTGTCGGTAATAATTTGAGGTCACTAATTTTTCGAAATTTAACACAGAAGTGATTTTGAAATGAAACTATTTCATATCACTCGTTAAGTTAAATAACAACTTCAAGATACTAAAACAATTATATTTTTGAAATAACTTAAATAACATTGTATTGTATTGTTATATCGTATAGTATACTACTGTAAGATTTAACTAACGACTTATTCTTAGATTACTTTTCAAAATGAATTTAGTTTTCTTTCTTTTTTTAACTAAAAACTAGGATTTCGGAAACGGTTTAAACCGAAACTGAAACCGCCGGTTTTTGAGTCACAAAACCGTAACCGAAACCGTACAAATATTTTTTAGGTTTTTCTGTTTTTAATTTTTTCTATTAGCAACAATATAAAGTCTATTTTTTATGATTGGTTGCTAAGTACAACCTAACGAAATTGAAAATAATTTAAATTATCGCAGCAATCTGAGAAAAATGTATTATAAGTTATTTCTTTCGAGAGTTCTGTTGGGCAAAAACTGATAAAGCCCATTTTTTGTTTAACCAACACGATAACGCCTGTGTGTTTTTAAGCAGAAAATTTAAAATTAGATAAAAATGGAAAATTTAAAGAAAAATAAAATAAATAAAAATTTAAGGAAAATTTGATACATAAAAATGTAAAAATTTTAATTTAAATCGAAAAGAATAAAAATTTTTAAAATTTTGGAATATTCTAGAAATTCCTTGTTTTACTGCATCAAAACACACACACGAACAATCATGATATATAAGGCGAAGCTGGTTGAACAAAAAACACTCTTACTCTCTCATTAATTACTTTTTGTTTACTCTCTAAATTTATTGTTTACGGAAGCAAAGTAATTATTATTTGTATTTTATTGTTTTTATTTTGAATACGAATTAGTTATTAATAATTTTTATTTTTTTTATTTATCTTTATAAACCATGAAGCTTTAATGAAATATTTTTTATGATCAATGACTTTCGACCTAGATCGTTTATTGTCGAACCTTCATCATAGAAAATTAACTTTAAAGTACTTTAACCAATTTGTGTCCTACGAAAATATAGCCTACATTCACACAAGGAAGAAAAATCAAAATTGTTTTTTTTCGGTACCCCGGATCGAACCGGTTGTTAGTTGGGGAAGCCGCAGCGAAGGCAGTAGCTGAGTCCGTTCAGTATTCTCCCCTTCCTAAATCCTATCGTCCAACCCTCGAAAGAGCAGAGTTGAGGTCCAGGGAAAGGCTAAATATAAAGTTTAAAAGTTACCAACAAAAGAAAGATATATAGACTAGTAGTTAGTAGAATTAGAATTTTATTTTTTTTGTGTCAACAAAACCTATTGCCATACAAAAAATTATTAACTAACCTATATACACTATAAGTTAAGCAATACATGGAAGGGTGTACCTGGTAATAAGTATGGACGGGAAAATAGAATCCACAGACATCGGGTTGCGACAGCGGATCTAAAAATGCAAAGTTATTAATGTAAAAGTAGCTAACAAAAATCGATATTACCTATTATAGAAATTGTAAACTCTTCAACCTGTTGCTATGACAATAAGCGGCGAGGAAACAACTAAAACATATATATAAAAGAAGACTATATAATTAAATTTATCCTAAACCCTTAAGCTTTGAGAATCGGAATGGTGGCCGCTAATACAAAATAATATATAATTTATCATATAGTAATGTCAATCTTATTTTTACAATAAAATTCTATAAATTATATTATAATATGTATGAATTATAGTATAGTAATTTACATAAAAATTTTATTTTTTTTTTAATTTAGTAAATTAAGATTTCTTTTTAGTAATACAAATTAGCTTTCATAAATAGAACAATTAGCAATAAATTCTTACTCTGGAAAATTAAATTCGAATATTATTATATTATAGGACCCAGTGCCCCCAGCAGTGGGCATGGCGCGTTGACCAGTGTCACGGCCATGAGCACTGTTGTAGATGCTTTCGGGGCGTGCAAGGAAGTAAAAGGTGTATACCCGTCCCTTCCCCCGTCTAGATAGCATGACACGTCTCCAAGAAATATTGTTTTAGGAATATAAAGTCATGTTAATATTCATTATGTATAAATTTAAATTAATAAAGATGAGAATATAAAGATTTTTTGTTCAGTGGACTCACACAGAAGGATGTTAGACAAGTTTCGTAAGGACATATCCGAATATCACCAAACGGCAATAACTCAAACTCAGAGGGCGGAGGCCATGGTGCGTAAGTGCCGCTACATGGAGCAAACGTGGCTTCGCCCAGAGACGGAAAATAAATCAAGAACAGAGATGGATGAATTGAAGGCCCAGTTAAGTCGAAAAGATGAAGCCCTGCGGCTGGCCGAGCAGAAGGCCCAGGAGTTGGAGAAACAAGTGGCCGAGTTGAAATTAAGAGATGACATCCGCACAGGCCTCATGCAGAGCGGAGCCATACTATCGGCAGAACAACAAGCCATAGTAATACGAAACATTACCGGGAAAGACGACGGAGTAAAAACTATGACTCTAGGTTCCTCACGTCCACCGGAAGATTTGCCTAAAAGGAACCGAAGAAAGAATCGGCCGAGCAAAAAAGAAAGGGAGCGGCAGTTTAAATTGAAACGAGCTCGTTTATTAGGTCACATTTTGGACGCAAATGAATTTTAGCTCTTGTACATTTGATAACTTTGAGCATTTCTGACACTGTGATTATCTATTAAATTTGAATATAATTTGTCAATGTTGATCATTTGCTAAATTTAAATATAATCTGTTAATGTTAATTTTGGTGTTAGAGTTGATAGTGATGTTTGAATATGAATTGCAGTTGTTGGATATGGGGATGCTAAATGATCAAATGATTAGGTAAATTATTAATTAAATAGATAGATAGATGAAAGGAGGACCGATCAAGTAGAGCATGAAGTCTTCTATGACAGCTCATGAACCCGAGGGGGGTTAGGGCATTAGCAGTTCTTGAAAAGGAGCTCACCTTTTGCTAACCTTCCACCCACTAGTTCACAGTACCAACGTCAATTTTTGACGGGTGACTAGTGGTTCAAATTCTTATGCAAGCGCTGGGTGGGGAATAGTAACCCTTAGGCAGTTCAAACTATTTTAAGGACCCATCAGTGCCCAGCAGTTCCAAAACTTCGATAGTTGTATTAGTTTTTAAATTTTTTTCTTGTCATAAGCATAACAAAGAGGTAAATATAACTTTATTAGATTTAAAGGTCAACATTATATAATTACAGTTTTCCAACAAAATCCTTTTACACAGAATATATAATGCCAGGAAATGATATGCATCACCAGTTTTAGCAATATTTTAACAAGATGCCGAATGATTTGATTAAAACGCAATGCAAAATTTGTAAAAATATTTTTACATACTCAGGTAGATCTACGGGTGCAATGATAACTCACCTAAAAACTATACATAGGATTATATTGAAAAAGAGTTTGACATCGGAATCAGACGAAACTTTATTTTGCCAACAAAAACCCTAAAACTATTATGGATTTTGTCATCGGTTTATTTGCTAATGAAAATTCTCTGACGACTGGGTGAACAAAATTCCAAAAAAATTGACATTATATACATTTCAATATTCGCGTAATTTGAAGGCATCGTTATGATTTTTTGGAAAATGTCAACATTAAATTTTCTCTTTCTCGTGATGGAACTTTCTCGCCTTGATCGATAATGCTTATTTAGTGTGCCGCTCGCTATGCTAATTCACAATTTTTGTAAAAATGGTTCATTCGAATTTTCCGATCGACTTCTATTTAATTTGGAATTTTCAATGGTCATCGTCGGTTATACCATGGTGGTTCTCACCTGGATTCGTTGATTTATTGTCCCAATGTCAGGATCTGGGTTAGGTGAATTTTCTTTTGATTTTTTTTGTAAATAAATTTTGACTAGATATTCACGTTGATTTGTGAATGAATGTAAATTTCCCCTTGGTTCTGATAGTTTACAGATCGCTTTTATTTCAAGGATTTGCAACTCAATTATTCTGACTGACTCATTGATTTATCTTCGGTCCTTGCCAAGGACTTATTACTACATTAAACGTGCTATTGTGATTTATATATTTATTGGTCTTATTTAATTATTATTTGGGGTCGGTTAGAACGAGTCTTCTCTGGGTAATCGTTTTCAAAATTAACTGGAACATAGTGTATTTTTACCACATGGTCGTGTTTGTGTTTTATTTTTGACACAAAAATATTTTTGCTCTTCAATGGTGAATTCAATTAATTTACGTTACTCATATGTTCATAATTTTTGTCGTTATGTCAAATAAGTTTATGTTTTATATATATGTATAAATTAATTATCTTATAGAAGATCTTAATGTGAAGATAATTTATAGAAGATGGTGTATTATTAGTTTTTCGATAAATTGTAAGAAATTTGAAGTTAATTTAACGCGTGTAATCCTGTTTCTTATTTAAACAGATAATGTTTTCTTAGTTATGTTTTGGTTAGCTGTCCGGTGTTCGCATTTCTTTCGAAGGAGACGTTTTGAATGACGATTTATCTTTAAATTTTGGCATTTTTTGAAAATGATGATAGAATATCAGAATTCCAAATAAATGATCAAAAGTTAAAACATTTATGAATAAAATCTTATCAAACAAAATAATAGCACGATTTTTATTAAAAATTCAATTTGGCAATTTATTTACCATGATTTTGTTCATCATTACTTTTATGCGGTTAATATTGTGGATCATCGCATTAAGCTATGCATATCGTGGCGATAGTTTTAGTACCGGAATTTCCTCGTTATTTATTATATTTTTATCTACGGTTCTTAGGTTACCCTAATTTATACCATTAGTTTATCTGGTTATTATATCGCCTCGTTCCATTATTTTAATTTAAGATTCAGTTAGAGTAGTTTAGACACAGCAATTATTTCCGATTTTTTCTCCACTTTCTTCCCTATGATTTGACCTTAGGATAGTTATGTTAATATTATGATTTTAAGAGTGCCCACCGAGCTACTTAATGTTTATGATTTTTAGCCGTTATGTGCAATGATTTTAGTTTGGTCGAGATTATAGGAAAATGAGTGGTGGAGGAGCAGCCAAAAGACTACTTCCCATCCTCCCAATTTCCCCTATGACGGATAGTATTGACGTTTAGGCCCTGCGTTATTCACGCCGGAACCTTCACGGGCACAGGCTATTGGTGGATAAACCGTACTTACACAGCTTGAATTGTTATGTTGATTTTACTTTCTTGCGGTGCGTGAGTGGCTGTGGGCCGGAAAAATTTCGACAAAAATTGACTTGGTGAACAACTTTTATTTGCATATAAATATGTCATAATATCATAATTGGCATTTCATCGATCGTCAAAGATAACTCTTCCCCACGCCGACGCCCAAACAGAGCTCATAAGAGATTGAATGGTCGCGACGTGGAGGGAGCTTTCAAACATTTCTCTACTCACATTTGAGAATTTATTCAACTGGTTCTGGCTTAAGACTGAATTAAGACTGGTTCAAGTTTTTAAAACTGAAGAACTGATTAAAATTATGTGAAAATAAATCGGTATATATACCTATTGTACGACCCTAACCTTGCGTGTTAAATTTGATGTAGTAAAACAAAATTTTACCTTGTGATTTTCTAGTATATTCTAATATTAAATTTTATTATTTTCGTAATTTAATTTGACAATTTTTCTTTTGATTTTTAAATTGAATTGTTTCCAATTCAAATTATTTAATTTTAGTTCCATTTTTATGGATTTTCGCATTTTTTGGTAAATTGTCAAATTTTGGTCAAATTTTCATGTTTTCATGTTACTTCTATGTTTATTTCGTGCGGATCTTGTTGCACTTTATTATTATTTTAATTTACTTTTGTGTTTCTTGATTTTATATTTAATTGTTTTCTCTCTCATATTTTAGCATAGTTAGTTGATGTTTTATGGGTCTGATTTTGAACCTGCATGTTGTGTTTGCGTGCGTGTTGCCGATTCATTTAAATAAAAAAAACCGTGTCTTGACCCAACAGTTTTATTGTTTTTATTGATCTTTTAATGTCTTCTATTACTTTTCATTCTTTGTTGATGCTCATAAGTTACTTCAATGAGTCATCGATTCAGTTTTCCCACTGCGAGTTTTTTATGTATTGCCATTCCGAATTAACAAAAACAACCATAGTTTTTGCCCAACGGTATTAAACTTAGTTGTTGTCTAAAAACTGGTAACTTTTGCATATGGATAATTATACATTATTTCTACTATTTTATATTGATATATCCAATTAAAACATTTCTTTTAAATATTGATATTATTTTTAATTACCTAAAATTAGTGAAAGGAAAAGACCTTTTTTTCATGTAAAATTTAATACAATAATTAATCGGTTTATTAAGTTACATATTATTTAGTGTAAAAATACGAAAATAAAATGTATTTATATTCTTTTAAAATTATTATTAAAGTAATTAAAATAAAATTAAATGTATATATCCTCATAACTATAGATATTTTTAATAAATGTTTGTATAGATTATGACGTTTTGATAGAAATTTGTTTGTTTAAATATAATTTAGTTTTCTAAATTTGTAAACAAAAATGGTTGATAATGAGAATGATCATAAAGAGTCTAATATAAATAATAACTTTAATAATCATTTTTCCAGGCCTAATTTGTAAGTTATTACATTATTTTAAGTAGTACATTTAAGTATTCTAGTGATGATAGATTTTCACGACCTATAAATGCTAGAGGAATTCGACCAAATAGTCGATCAAATCCAACTATGATGATGAGACCTGGAATTAGGTTCATATTGTAATTCTTCTTAATTTCATTAATTTCATATAAAGGCCTCCGTTTAATAATCGGTTTGACACGTTTCCTATGCCCAATAGACCGGAAATGCACCACAGGCCTGTAAATTGTGGTCAAATGAATGAGAAAATTGATAATCGAGAGATGAATGAAAATAATTTTAGAGCAATGCCACCTCGTGAATTCTTTAATCGACCTCAGATGCAAGGTCGGTGTGATATAAGACCACCAATTAGAGATTTTCATGAACGTAATATAAGAGATCGTCCTCCATTTCCTGGTCGATTTCCTCCTCCAAGAGAAAACCAGCCATTTCATATGCCACCCAGACTACCTAATAATATGCCTAACAGAATGCCACCTAACCGATTTCAAGGAATGCAACAACGGCCAAGATTTGAAAATAATAACGGAAATGTTTCAAGATTTCCATCAAATGATACAATCGCTAATGAAAATCCGAATGAAGAAATTAAGAATTTAGAAAAACCAATGGACATCCCTAAACTTAGCGATTCTCAAATATCAGTAACTATGCCGCCAGCAATTAACATAAATAATCCTATTAATGCGCCCAATCCAATGCTTACTAGACCAGTAGCTTTCGAAAGACCTAATATGCATATTATGGAGAGAAATCCATCAATTCAAAGTGTAATCCGACCTCCTCCGCAATTCAACAATCCTCGCATGCCCCCAAATTTCGGAGGGCTACCTGGAATGCCAAATATGTCAAACATTCCAAATATGCAGAATGTTCCAAATATACCGAAAATGCCTCATTTACACAATTTACAGAATATGACAAATATTCCTACAATGCCTCCAAATATGCCACCATTTAACCAGAGGCCAGAAATGTTTGACCCACATATGAGATTTCAAAATCCTCCACCACAGCGCCCAGATGCTAATAATCCTGAATCAGTTCTTCAGGTGAAGCCAGCAGAACCAGTGACATTACCACCACCTTTTAGATTACCAACACCATTTAGACCTCCATTTGCACATATGCCACCACCAATGATGGGTCAAGCACCACCATTACCTATGCATCCAGATCCAAATTTTGGTGGAAATAAAGTCGATAAACCGTTGACATTAGCAACACTAAACGAACAAGATGTTTGGGTACAGAATCCAACCAGTGATGGCCGCATATATTATTACCAATGGAAAACACGTCAAACAACGTGGGATAGACCTCAAGGTGTCAAAGTGAGTTTATTAATTTTTTGTCGGTGTAGATTTACAATTTTCCAAATCATAAATAAATCGACTAATTATAATATTGGGAACTTATTAATATGGAGGTTGATTAGATAGAGTATTTATCATATAATTCTTTCCTGTTACACATATCTACCACTGAGTTATCACCTAGAAAGAAATGCGTCTTGAAAGGGTTAAATTAAGCGAAGGAATTTATTTCTTTTGCGATTCAATTTTATACTACTTTTTTGTATTATATATATTAAATAATTCATAAAAAATATTGACTGATTTTAATTATTCGACATTTAATTTTCTGTGTCGGTTTATATTCAGATTAAAATTCCTGTTTTAATCATGAACATTTCAGATTATTATTCAATCAGAGCTTGACAACATTTTGGCAAATAAGAATCCCGCAACGATATCATCGGCTCCCGTGCAATTATTAATTCCAAATATAGCCCCACAACCGACGAAACCTCCTGAGGTTGTGGAATGGAATGAATACAAAGCACCAGATGGACGTCCATATTTCCACAATCGCAGAACAGCGGTAACAACCTGGGAGAAACCCCAAGTTCTTATCGACTGGGAAAGTAAATGACTTTTATTTATTGGAACTTTGAAAACTGGTAATCTAGACAAAATAAATGGAGTAAAACCAGCAGAACCGGCACCAATTCCGGAGAAATCAATTAGCAAATCGGTTGAAATAGAAGAAAACAAGGTCGATGATTCCAAAGATGAAAGCAGCGATGTAATAAATTCAGTTTTCGTTAGTTGATATTTGAATGAAATTTAAATAGGAATCGAATGACGAAGGTGATGAAGATGAGGAGAGTACGGAAAATTCGAAAGCTCGAGATAAATCAAAACCGATCTCAAGCACACCAGTTAGTGGAACTCCCTGGTGTATAGTTTGGACCGGAGACGGACGGGTTTTCTTTTTCAACCCCGCTAAACGGCTCAGTGTTTGGGATCGTCCGGATGATTTGAAAGATCGTGGTGATGTCGACAAAATCCTTCTGGAACCCCCTAAGCAAATCTCAGAGAAAGCTGAGAAAACTGAAGGCGAAAAACCGATCACTGCCGCCTCCGTCGATTTAGATGAACCACCGGCTAAAAAACAGAAAATGTAAGAAAAAATCATTCGGGTGATTGATTTTAATGTGAATAGAAATTCTAACGATGAAGAGAAAGCGGTCTCGGATTCATCCGAAGAAAACGAGGACGAGAAAGAAGAAAATTCTGCCAGTCAAAACGATATGAGTGACACAGTTAAAGATTCCGTTCCATTGACCAAGGAAGCAGCTAAAGAAGCTGAAGAGAAAGCATCAAAAGAACGAGCGCTGTTACCGATGGATGTTAGAGTAGCGCAATTTCGGGAAATGCTTATCGAAAAACAGGTTTCTGCTTTTTCTACCTGGGAAAAAGAGCTACACAAAATTGTGTTTGATCCTCGATATCTGTTGCTCGCCAGTAAAGAGAGAAAAGTTGCATTTGAAAACTATGTCAAAGAGCGAGCTGAAGAAGAAAGGCGTGAAAAGAAAAATCAAGTCCGTGAAAATAAAGATCTTTATAAGAAATTACTCAAGGAAGCTAATTTAAATCACAAGTAAACAAAGATAGTTAATCCTTTCAATTTTGTATAATATATTTATATTCAGATCATCATATTCAGATTTCTCAAGTAAGTATTCTAAGGATGAAAGATTCAAAGCCATTGATAAAGCTCGAGATCGAGAAACGATGTTTCAAGATTTTGTGAATGATTTACGTAAGAAAGACAAAGAAGATAAACATAAAGATAAGGATAAAGTACGTTATTGTTAGAAATGGCAAATTAAATAAACAAATATTAATAATGAAATAAAATAATGATATTAATTAATATATTGATCTAAATAATTATATATCTATATTGATGGATATCAATTGTTGAATATTTTGTAAATATGCTCTCATTCACTCTTATTCAAAAGGATGTATAAATTAAATATCATTCGTTTTATGGGGTTTATCAACGGTTCCCCTGAATATCGCGTTCAGATTACTCAAAATAACTATAATAAACTCAGATTTTGTCTACAAATAGTCGTATATATTCTGTGGTTGATATTTTCTGTCAATTTTACAGTCCGATTATGTGATGATTTATCAAATCTCAGTGGGCTTTGCTTTCAAGTATTTGAGTTGCACCTAAATGTTGCAACCAATTGGTGCTTATAGGACAATTTTCAGAACCAATTCGATTTTGTTAATTAATTTGTAGTTCTCAAGCACTCAGTTACTGTAAATCACTTCAGCTTAGGCTTTTTATCGATGCAATTATTAATTACGTCACATGAAACTAAAAATATTGATTATTATCAAAAATATTTTAATTGGAATTTAATCAACTTTTCCATATAAATTAGCTATTACTTGTAGCTTCGATAGGATTATATCATATAATATTACATTTTACGGTTAAATAATACATTTTGGTCAATTAATTTCTACTGTTGATTTTTTTATTTTATGAATAATCAGTTAGTATCATCGTTTTATCAAATTTGTATAGATTTTCTGTTTTTAATGTTCATTTTTGACATGAATACCAAAAATTATATTGATTTTAATCTGTACAACTTGAACTTTTCTGGAACAAGTGAAAAGAAACCCGTGTATATGAATAAAACGTGTATTCCAAATCTTTAAATAAATCAAATAATAAGAAACAAATTAATAAATAAATTCTATTCAAGTTTTTATTTTATCTTATTAAATTGATTTTTATCGTTAAAAATTTAAATATGCCATAATTGGAATTATTTATTGATTTGGAACTTTCGATTGAACTCAAATATTAACATTACACTGAATACAATCATATTTTATTTTAACACGTTGAAGACCGCATTGCAAAATCGTATTTCTCACAGATAGACCGGCATATTTTTTAGTGTACAATAATTTGAGGTAGACATTATTTAACCACTAGATTTATTTCGACTACTGTACATAAATTGAATTTAAATATTTCACACCAAAGAACAAATGGTCCCCAAGTAAAACATGTCGTGTGCCCACTCGTGAGGACGCTGGCCGGTAATGTTGTTTCGTAGTGACCCGTCGGGGAACATACGGTATTTAACGTGTTAAAGAAGCCATTTAATTTACTCGTTCTATTGTCGATTTTTACTGCTCGCATCGTACTGATAAACAGTTTCATTCTCATGCATTAACTCCACATATATATACCTCGAGATTTAGAGTACAGTACACTTTTGCAACTATAAATTTGACAGTAAATGAAGCATGCTATTGCTGATTTTAACCTAATATTGGTCTCTGTAATTTTCCGATTATTTATCAAAAAATCAATGTTTATTTGAAAATAAAATTTTCTTGATCGTTATTTTTTTACTGTCTCGTAATACTTAAAAGAAAGCTAGCGCATTTACCCTAATCAAATACTCAGAAACAACCATCTTTAGTTTTTTATAATTTAGTTCGATTTTGCATATCATAATCAATATTTGTTTATAAAATAGAAAAGTCGTGTAGTGTAAGATTAACATTCCAAATTATGGAATCTGTAACTGGAATATAATCGAATTTGTTATAACGCGATTCAAAAATTACGACTATTATTACATAACATATAACTCATATAGTATCAGTTTTTTTTATCACATACAATTGAAATAAACGTAATTTCTATGCTTACTTAATTCTCCTACATTATGGCTTCTTATCAAAACAAATTCAGACATAATAAATAACTGTTTGATATTCATTATCTTATTTTTACCTGTGTGTTCAAGAGATTTCATTATTAAAATTAAATAAGTCCATGTAATTTTTCATTTAAAACAAATCAACATTTTCTAATGCCAGTTCTTGATTTTTAAACATCCAAGTTAAAATTTATACTAATTTGTCTGTTTTCCCGCGAAGATTGTTCAAACTGAATAAAAACATCCAAAAGTCCTAGGAGTTGTTTTAAAATTCACGCAATCAGATAATTTGACACGATTTTCATAAAGATTGTTGTGAAATTTTTAAATAAGAATAAAGATTTCCCCAGGTGAAATAATGAATACCGTTTATCGGTAAACAAATTATCATTTTCAAAACATATTAACGAGCTTCTGATTTCCTTTTAACAATCTTTGTTTTAACGTGGAAAACCAAATTCACAATATTCAGTCAGGACTTTTTTATTCATTTTCATTGCATTTAACAATATTTGATATACGAGGAATGTATTCCTTTGTTACACAAACAAATCCCATTCACAGTAATTGCACCTCCATTTCTGTACAACCTATCGTATCCTTTTTAATTTAAATCATGATCTTTCTCTGATAAGATTATAAATAATAAAAATACACACGAAATAAAAATAATTAGGATGTTATTTTTAATGTAAACGAAAACATTTATTTTTGATTTCTGTCAATATTTGAAATTTTTTGTTTTTTGGTAAGTGTGGCTTGATTTTGTATAATATTAATGATATTAAAAATCTATTCAGAAATTGTAAATTATCAATTTGTTTTATTTGATTACGAATTTACAAACGCAAATCATCAATTTTACACTAATATTGATCGTGGAAATACCGGGCAATTTTTAAACGAGGAACATGTATTGTTCTATATAGTCGTTACGTAGAATAATAATTAGTACACCTTTCTTGAATACACCAAAATTACTGATAGGAAGCAACCGTTTAATAAACTAACTGACCAAAGGAACGGTAAATATGAAGTAGTAGAATTAAAATTTTTACAGCAAGTTTCAAATTATATATGCAAGATACTTTTTCAAAACGTGATTTGTTTACATTTCGGAACCCAATGGTGCCATTCTGTAGAGTTGTTGAAATTTCCAAATACTTCCTTGTACTTAAACACAAAATAAGCGAAACATTAAGAAATGAATCAATATTAATTTGTTATTAATATTTATCAGTTTTCTAATTTCAAAATAATTTCAGTTGTATGAGAATTCTTATTATGTAATTAAAATTTAATCATTGATTTTGGTACAGATATAATTTCGGTAGAGAATAATACATATATCCTATATTTAATCGCTGTTCCATGTTTAATTTCTCCTATTGGCTACACAATCTTCGGTTGACACTTCATTCGAGTGTGGTACTGGGAAATTGGGGTTAGACATTTAACATGACATCGTATTGCACTATTGTGATGAATTTATTATTAATATTTTATATGTTAATTTTCTCTTTAATTATAATCCAGTCTAAAAATGACAATAAAATATAATCGCATTCAAAATCGATTTAAAATACTAGTAGTTCATAAAATGAAATAACAACATAATTTGATATATCAAAAGGAACAATCAATACAAAAAAAGAAATTAATAATCCAATGGAATATTTTTTATAAATCAGTTTTTATGTAATTTAAAAAAGAAAACGAATCGAACATTTTTATCTTTGTAAATCATTTCATAATCCAACATTTTTAGTTTTTTTAGAAATTTCGATCAAAGAAACAATTTGTGGATATCTGAGTAAATGTGTTGACAGTGGTCTAAATCTCTTGATTATACACTTACAATATACGGATATCTAAATATAGGTGGTCCGTTTTAATTTCTTTTCAAGTAAATTATTGAGCATCAAATTATTGAAACGATTTTTAATATTTCGTAATTCTTTTATTTTAAATCATATAATGAAAATATATGCGAGTGTGTGTATTTTAATAATGAATTTCTACTAGAATAGACCTAAGATAAACCAAACCATATTTTACTATTATTATCATTATTATTATTGTTTATTCTTATGTATATTGTCTACATTATCATCCAGTATTTAATTAATAGAATTGCAATCTTTTTTATGTGTAAATTTGATCATAATTCATTTGTAAAAGCAATATTCAGGATATGTCATAAACACGTCATCTTTAATGAATCATCACAAAGAGTTTTTATCTAAAATAAATTTACCAGTAAAACCCAAAGTACGTGTCTCTATTCTGGCCATGAAAAAAGTAAATGCTCTAATTCAAATTCCGAGTGACTAGCCTATCGATATCAGTGAAGAAGATAGTCTTACTCTGGCCAATATAAGGAAAGTAAATTTAAATTGGTAAGAATACTGTATTGTCGTCAGGCATCTTGGACATCATTTAGAATCAAACATATTTTTTTTTAATAAGTCACTAGGATAGATAATATAAAATACATTAGCTTTTGATATAAATAATAATAATGCTATAATAGTTATTGATTTCGTATGATGAGTGGTTTGTTGGTCAAAGAATGAGATTTATTGAATGAATTTGAAATTTATATTTTATAATATATGCAGGGAGAAAAAATAGGTATCAAAATGTATTTTGTAAATTAAATGAGCGCAGTAGAAATGTTGATTTTATTCTATGTGAAATTAATGAAAGATCTACTGAAATAATATATACGAAAGTGGATTATATTTTTTGAGCAACAGGAATAATTATTGTTTCGAACTCTTTATTTGGAATATAAATATATTAGTTTTGATACGCTATTTGAATGGAATAGCCAAATATTTTTTTCATATTTTCGCCAGCTATTTAACACTTTGAATATAATGACCTTAAAAAGGGTCATATTTTCAGCTACTATTTGGAAATTTACTTTCATAGAAAATAGTTGATAATAATGTGTCATGATATTAAAAATAGATTTTTTCGAAAGAAATTTTGGATCAGTGGTTATTATTTATTAAAAATTTAATACTATAAAGTTGTTATTTTCTATAGTAGATTCATTTTTTTAAATTAAAAAATTGTATTTGGTTTTGACATAAATTTAAATTCAAAGATTCAGTTGAACATTTTCCCATTGATCCAATATTTTAATAATTCAATTTTAATGAAATTATTTTATAATTATATAAATTAGATCTTTAATTGATTAATTTTATCTGTATTTTATAGTACTTTTTATAGTATATGTAAATATATAATTATAATATATATATAATATATTTATATATCAATATATTGATATTGATTTTTAATTTTAACAGCATTATTATAATTATTAAATAAATTTTAGGTCAAACAAAATTTTATGATGTTATTAAAAGAAAACAAAACTTATAAAACCGCTCATTGGGGTGAAGCTAAGAAAAAAATTGATTCTGATCCAAGATATAAAGCTACTGAAAGCTCTAAGAGAGAAGAATGGTATAAAGAATTTGTTAAGAAAAATAAAGTAGTTTTTTAATTTTAAAAATAATCATATTATTCATCATTTTATTTATTTTCAGACAAACAGTAGAGAAAATTCAGAAACAAAGCGCGATAGAGAACGAAAGGAAAGGCAAGAGGCCAGTATTAGAGAAAGAGAAAAGGAGGTTAAAGAGTCCTTATCTACTGCGATGCGTGACAGAGACAAAGAACGCGATTATCATTTGAAATCAGAAGCGGAACAATCGTTTAAACTGCTGTTAACTGATTTTGTTAAAAATCCTGACGAGAGTTGGAAAGAAGTGAAACGGGTATTGCGAAAAGAAGTTAGATGGACTGATATCTCAGACAAACTTGAGCGTTCTATCCGAGACAGCATATTCAAGGAGCATATTAGTTGTTTGAAGAAAAAAACAAAAAAGAAATAATATTTTTATGATAAATGTTATTTAATATAATTCTTAGTTTTCGATAGTTTTTGAATTGTGTGTGTAACTGCGAAATTTAATTTATGAAAATAATTTTACAGTCATTCACTTATGGGAGGTCGGCATTAATGGCCAAAATGTACGTATATGTCTATCCTTATAAGTCCAAGTGAAAACTTTGGGTTTGCTTTGATAAAAAATTCATGCAGGAAATGTTATGTCGAATCTAAAAATAATTTATTAAAAATCCCCATCAATGCATTAAGGGTTGTCCATAAATGACGTCATGCACACGGGAGGGTTACTCATTTATGTTGAGGGGATGTTTAAGAACTGTGACGTCATCTTAAATTTTGTATTTTTTCAACATAAATTTATACTAATTTGAGCTTTCAATGGCTTCCTTTTTAATACATGTTTTTTCATACGATATAAGTGTACCTAAATACATACTAAAATGTCAATAAAGTGATTTGAAACGTGCTCATTTTCAAATATGAAATACGGCTGTTTAGGGGGACCAAAGATTTATGACGTCATATTTGAGAGTAGTCTAACGTTTTGTTCCGAGGGGAGGGAGGGGATAAAAAATTCGGCCAAAATCGTGTGGCGTCATTTATGGACGGCCTCTTAGCTGAAATGCGTTTTTAGGATTAAATTGTAAAACTGCTCATTCGGGTGAAGTTAAGAGGCAATGATATGCAGTAATTGAAATATAAATTTAAGGCACACTGAGAGAACCATATAAAAGACATAAAGAACCTTTGTTTCGAATGTCAAGGTTTTTTGCATGTCTGAGATTTTGGGCATATAAGTTTTATTCAACACAATTATATTACCAACTAGACTTACCAGAATTAAATATTACATTAATTCTATCTGCCAAATGAGAGAATGAAATGAACAAACAAGTGAATAAGATAAGAAACAATGAAAATAATCAGAATAAATGAAATCTTAACAAATATGCTGAGGTCAAAATTTTCAAAGTATTTTGTACACAATTTTTGATGAGATAGGTAGGTAGTGACACACGGTAGCAACTCCTTTTACCTCTTCTGCTGCTCACTGTCGTAGGCCACTGGGTTTTCGTAGGATAAATAACTTAAATTTTCATAGGTAAGTATGATCATTGGGAAAGTGAGTAAAATCTATTACTGTTAAAAAGCCTGAAATGGTCCCGCTATAGCCAGTGGGTATTTTATACTCATTAAAAAGTCATGAATTTCTACTCGTTATAAAACATTAAGATTTTAACTCGATAAAAAAGCCTAAAATTAAATCCTCGAAATACTGCAAGAAGATTGCAAAGCCGGAGAAAAATTCCAATGAATTTTTACCACACCACAAGTGTAAGAAAAATTCAGAAATAACAAATAGCAATGAGGACTGATGGAGCCAATTCATTCATTATAACATTTGATTTCGTCTATCTTTATTGTAATTGCTGTATGAATTGCATGTTCATGTAAAACATTTTCTTAACAATGTAAAAGACTTGTTATATTTAATAAAATTTTGAATAATAATAAAAATAATAATAAATAAATAATAATATTAAAATGATCAGAGGTCTAAATAAGGATTGTGAGCTTTTGTCTCGCGGCGGTTTTCATCTTTTCATCGTAAAAAATATAATTGATTGCCTTACAATGCAACTTCCATATAATAATAAGTTTACACTAGTTCTCATTAATCATAACGTCATAGTAATGCTTTCCAAAACCAACTTTGTTTGTTTTTCCTTTTGTTTACACAACTCTGCTTTTCCTTAATTAATTAATTAATTAGTAAATTAACGATTTTCTGTTTCTGTACATTTTTTTGTTTTCTACCTTTTCTGAACATATTCTGATAAATTCATTCTCACTGCGATAACCCCAACACTATGCTATAATAATTTACAGCTACCTCTAGTGTCTTACAATTACCAATCTCGTTACCATTTTTATTCTAATTATTTTCCAAAAAAATTATTTTATCATTTCTGATTTTGTAATTCTTTTCATTTTGGGAGATCTTATACATAATATCACTACAATTATTTGTCCTTACATTACTTGTGCTTTTAAGTACAATATTACTACTTTTAAAATTAATGTTACTATCATACATATTACTTTTATAATCCTCTATGTCATTTTCAATTTTACTACTTTTATCTTTATCATTAGAAATACTATTATACACTAGGGGCTTCCGCTTACGATAAAAGTCCAACAATAAAGTTATGTAGTTGAAACAGTTTACGAACAATAAAAATCCCAAGTTTATTTGAACATACATTATCTTGGTAATTGTATAAACTTTGATCGATCTACGACCTTAGTAAACTTGTAGGGACTGATGTTCGATTAAATGTTGAATTGAATTGTAGGCACTTTGAGAAATTTGAATACTTTGATGACGAGAACGTCGAGCAGAATAGCTTGATGAAGATAAGCATTCTAAAAAAAATATTAATAGAATCTGGAGATGTTTTGAAGATGATTTGATAAAACTGAGACTGGATTTGCTTATTCAACAAAAATACATGATAAAAGTTATTGGAAATTGAAATTTTGCTCATGATATGAATTTGTGTATGTAGTTTCCGAATTTTGAACAACAAGATAATTGATAAATGTGGCGTTCAAGTAAAAAGTGCTAATATTTAAACAAAAACTTAAAAATATATTACTTTTAATAACGCATTTGTTAATTTAATTAAAATTTAATTAAATTAATTAGAAATTAAATTTTGCAAGCACTACAATAGCAATACAATAGAGGTCTATAGTTGAGAATATAGTGGATTGTGAAAAGCGTGTTATTATATCTTTGATAAGTGGCATTGGGTATGCGCTGTGAGTAGTCACTTGATTTAGTTGACGGTAGTCATCGCAGAGTCTGAGTGAACCGCCTTTCTTTGTGACTATATGTATTGGTGATGCTCAAGGTGATGATGCGTTTTCTAGGTTAATAAATTTCACCTTTAACTGCGTCGAGTTTGGTTGGTGAAAGAGGTATGTCTCGGTTATGTTGGGGAATTCATGAATTATATTTGGGTTAACTGATTGATCCATGTCCGAAATGTGTTGATCGCATAAGGTCGTGGAATCTGGTTGAATCGAGCTGAGTTGTGTTGTTGGAGATGTTTGTGTTGAAATTTATTTTACCTTATGTAGAAATATTTTAAGTTCAGAGGTAGGATGCTGTTTAACAGTAAATAAAAAGCGATATTTGCAATCTATCATGATGAATTCTTTGTCAAAAAGTTGGCGCCTAATATTGAGTGAGTCGTGTCTGCTACGTAGAAGGTGTGAGTGAAATTTTAGTTCAATGTCGGTATCGTGAATGAAAGTTTTTTTGTTCCCAAAAATTAAATGGGTGTGCCTTTGGCAGTCAAAACAGTGCAGGGAGATTTCAAGTCTGAAGTGAAAGTAGTCCGAAGAATCGAAAATGATAAGCTGGAGTCGATGAAAAAGTGAATTGATGAGCTTTAGTCGAAATTTGCTTCAACGGTAAAAATGTTGTCGATTGCAAAAGTGCAACGTGAAATTCCAGGGTTGACAGACGACAAAGTTAGGTTTTTTAGGAGAATTGGGGTAGGTTTCGTTATTATGAGATTTATCTGAGTGACGAATTACAAAAGTGCAGCCTTGAAGGCATTTTTTGTATGTAAACCAAAAAGGTTGTGATAAATAAAATTAAGATAATCCTTAAAGTAGGAAAGGTGTTTGGCCATGAACATCTTAGGTGGCATGTTCTAGCTTCAAATGAAAACCTTTTGTGAAAAAATCGAGTCAGAGGAAGTTAATTTAATTTTGTGGTTCTTTAGGTGTAAGAACTTTGTGAGGAGGAGTTACGTATCGCGTCAATGACTTTTGTTAACGAGGATATCTGTTCCTGTACAGATGAAATGGAAGTCGGAGCATTTCGAATAGGCGGCCTTGTGAGCAGTTTATCGGCGATTTTTGCAAGATGAAAAGGGTCATATGAATCAACAACGCGAAATGAGATTTGGACATGATGTGGATGGGCTGTTAAAAGTAGTTACAAAGAAGAGCAGTGTTTTTTGATAGACCAGTCAGCGTTTCTCATCTTCTTTTGAAAATTCTGCACTCAACCGTATTCTACTGTCCATCAATATTGAACTGTCAATCAATCTCAAACATTTCTCACTCATCATACTGATTGAAGCTCCTGAATCCAATAGCATCTCTACATGAAATCCATTTATTTCCATCATACTCCACTTTCTGTCATCATCCTTCTTAAACATCACATCCTTCTTTTCATTTCGTTTTTTAAACTCATCTACTGTCTCGACCCTACTGACGAAATGTAAGCAACAGGGTCTTCTTGGTTTTTTTCGTCTCAACATTATGAATGAGTGGTTCTATCCATTTATCTGATCTATCATCGTTTTCTTCGTGTATACAATAAACTCTTCGTTCTAGTCTTTGTGTATTACTTCGTGATTTCACTAACAAATTGCAACTTCTAAATGAATGACCTTCCTTACCGCATATTAAGCACTTGTCATTCAATGGGCATTCAAATCGCATATGGTCATTTTGTCTACAACAAAAGCATTGACCAGGTTTTAACATTTCTTTTACTGGTTCTAGTAAACCACAACATCTATTATAAATGTTTCGTGCGATATGTATCATTGTAACTAAAGATGGTGGTCTACGCTCCAAAGTTGTGATCTTATTATATTGTTCTGCCACTGGTTTTACCTTATCAAATTGTCTTTCGTTTCTTTCAGTTCTATTTTGGTAAGTTATGTCTGTTTGACGATTTGGGTATATTCTGTTATTAAAAGATTTTTAAATCCATTGATTCTGTTTATCTTGAGTAACGTTTGTACAAGTCGATCTAACTACTGCTTGGACTTCTTCAGATCGTTCTTTCGTATCGTAACCTTCCCGTGCTTTATATACCTTTGCTAAATTTCTAATTTCTTCTCTTGTAATATTGGCCTTCGTCGATATATTTTCTTTTGAAATTTCACAGTCATAAACTTCGTCAATGAGTTTCTTTACTCGAATTTCAAATGTAACGAATCTTTAATCATGATTTTGTCTCACTGATGATAATTCACAAATTTTATCCATAATAGACTTCTTTTTTGTAAATGCGTCATTAAACCATTCACGAGCAATTTCACTAGTTGTGGAGATGTCATTAAATTCTTTCCAAAGGATAGAAGCCTCTTCAGATAAAAGTAAGTCAAAAATACTTACTACATTCAAATCATTAAGTATCATCCAATTTTCAATGTTCTTGAGCCATTATTCTAGTTCCTTCATGCTTCGGCCGTCAAATCTTCTGACATTAAAATTTAAAATGTCTTTTGCCGGTTTAGCCAAAGATTCCATAATCAGTTTCCGATTCTGAATTCTTGTTACTGCATGAATCGGTTCGATTTTTTCGGCGTGGTCGCTAGTTAAAATATTTTCAAAAGTCATAATTTATATAATAATTTATTTAATTCAAAAAAGTGTTTAATTAATTTTGAATATTAAAACAAAGTTTTTAATATTCATTATTGGACATCACTGTTTCACTTAAAGAAGTTGAAATATATTTAGAATTAGTTTCTGGTACATCAGGACAAAATCTTGATTATTATAAAAGTTTAAAAGGGAACTGGAATATTGTTACCTGAAATTCCAGTTGTATTATTTGAATTTTTAACTAAATTATTAGCTGCTAAAAAAGCAGGACATAATAATACATGGAATCAAGCTAATTCAGTTATGAATAAACTTTTAGCTTTAAAATTAATGACTCAAGATAAATATAATAAAATCATCAAGAAATATTATTAAAAAATTCACAAATAAATGACGTCATTTAATTTTGATAAAATTTTGACTTTTAATCATGATATTCGAAAGAAAGATATTCTTGAAGTCTTTCCATCAACTGCAAGTGATCAATGCAAGTGCTCAAGCAGTTAATGATACAGGAAAAGTATATTTTAATATTAATCAATCATCAAATCCTCTAGATATTTGTAATGCAGAAATATATTATAGAGTAAAGATTACAGGAGGAGTAGAAGCTACTGCTACTATTGAAGCTGATTTATCTGCAGTGGAACATAATTGGTTCTTGAATCTTTTTAATGATATTACTATAAAAATAGATCCTTCAGAAGTTGAGAGAATTGAAAGTCCAGGTCCAATTTCATCATTATTGAATTTTGTAATGACAGATTCAGATTTCAAGAATCAATATGGGCAAATGAGTGTTTGGGTTCCTGATACAAAAGTTATGGGTTTTGATAGTTATCAAATTCGACAAAAAATATTTCAAAAATATTTTGAAGGATCATATCCTCTTAAAACTATTTTTGAATTTTTACATAATTATAAAAGAATATTGTACATGGTTCCTAAGGAGCTTTCATTAACAAAAAACAATGATTTCAAATATTGTATTTTCGGAACAAAAATTGCTGATCAATCAAAAATTAAAATCAAGTTTAAGGCACTTTCACTTTTAGTTCCATCAATTACTTGTAATCCGAAATTAGAAACAAATATAATGGAAAGATTGAATGAAGATCAACCAATAGAAGTTATTTACATTCAAGGAATATCAACAAGAATTAGAATCCCATTAGGAACGAAATTCAGTTGGAAACCAACAGTTTTGAATTCTAGACCTCGATATATTTTATTGGATTTAAAAATGAAAAAATTGTTATGTTAACTAAAAATTCAAAATTCATTCAGAATTTGAAGGCTGGAAAGGAACTTAAATCATTACGTGTTCAATTAAATACGACATTTTATACTGTAGATCCAATGACATTCAGTTTTAAAAATAATTACCAAAGATATCCATATGCCGCATACATTAATGTATGTAAATCTTTTGGAGTTGATCCAAAATTAGCATTGATAGATTTTAAAAGTTATTATTCAATGTTTTGTTTTGATGTTTCTGATCAAGATGAGAAATTAGCAAATTAATGGTGTGAATATTACAATAGATATGGAAAAACATAATGAATTCAAAGAGAAATGTTATTGTATTATTTTAGTTGAGAATTAAGTACAAATCTTATTGAAAAGTGGAAAGGTGATTAATGTTTCTTAATAAAAATGGATCAACAATTTGAAAAACTAGCAAATATTTTATCAACAAAATATTCGGTATATTTAAGATTAAATTCCACCATCTCAGATTTTACAACATCATTTTCTATTCCTCTTGAATTAAATTTAGAATATAATTATGAAATGGGATTGGTTTGGTTTCCTGTGTACAATATTATTTTTAATATAACATCTCAAAATAAGGATTTTGGAGTTAAAGGACCTGATAAATTTATTGTTTTAATGAAAATTCCTCTAGCATATGAACTTGATGTTTTATTTACAACAATGAGGAAATTAATTAAAAAAAACATCTTAAAATCCAAGATAAAGAAGAATGTCCAATTGAATTGATTTTCTAGGATTTACAAATCGAGAATATTCCACAATTTGTTCTGGTGAAAATAATATAAATATCACGAGTATTACATCTATAAATCTACTTTGTGATTTAATTGAAGGAACATATCAAGATAGGAAACAAGATAATTGCGTATATAGTTTACCTTATGTAACTGTTCCTCAAAACTGTTCCTCATTGGTATAGAATTATTTAAAAAGTTTCTTTACCTATTTGTGTTCCTATAATAAAAATTAAAAGTATTTCAAATATTAATTTCAGAATTGTTGATCAAAATAATAATACTCTTGATTTCAATAAAGACACTATTTCATTCTGTTTACATTTACGACAAGTATAAAATGGATGACTTTTTAAAGAAATGGGGAAATGAAACAACTACGAATTTATATTTACGAGATATTTTACGTTATTATAATTTAAATTGTAAAGTAATTATGGGTGATGAAATCAAAAATTATTTAGATAAGAATAACATTATTTTCAATTTACAAACTACAAATGAATCAGGTAGTCATTGAATTTTATCGAGTAATTTACATCGTGTGTATTTTGATTCATATTATTCCTGTGAGAGAAATGTCTCAATATTTTGGTCCAAAATCCTCAAACTAGTATTTGTGGACAATTATGTATTTATGTTCTAAATTAATTAGAAAATAATAATTATTCTTTTGAAGAAATTCTTTGCCTAATAAATGGTTATAGTTAATATATCATCTCAAATTTTAGAAAAAGTTGAAACTAATTTCATAAATGAATCAGGGGATCGAATGAGAGGAGATATTGTCATGATGGACATAATATTCTTAATTTGATCAAATCAGAAGAAGTCATCAACTTAGAAAGTGAAATTGAAAAATTACTTACTGATATCCAATAGAATTTTTGATATCTTTTACCGCTAATTCCATTTGAGCCTCTATAATCACTGACAGCTCCCCAGATAAATAAATGTTTAGCAATATTTCAGAATAGTATTGCTGATGTTAGTTATAATAATTGCTGGGCACTGATGGGTCCTTAAAATAGTTTTGAACTGCCTGAGGGTTATCATCCCCACCTAGCGCCTGCATAAGAATTTGAACCGCTAGTCACCCGTCATAAATGACGTTGGTACTGTGAACTAGTGGGTGGAAGGTTAGCAAAAGGTGAGCTCCTTCTCAAGAACTGCTAATGCCCTAACCCCCCTCGGGTCCATGAGCTGTCGTAGAAGACTTCATGCTCTTACTTAATTGTCCCCTTCTCATCTTATCTAATTTCTAATTTATCTAATCATTAAATCACTCTGTTTCCCCACATTCAACCACTCTAGATATATTTACCCGTCAATAGCAAACAAATTTAATAACAAGTTATCAATTTATATTATAATCGATAAGTAATTAACATATACGGATTACATAGGTAACAAATAATTAACATCTACAAATTTAATTCAGTTAAATTCAGTTAAACACAAAATTTCGCCATCAAAACCCATTGGCGTCCAAGATGTGTCCCAACAGGCGTGCACGATTTACTCTGGCCTGTCGTTCCCTTTCCCTTTTGTTGGGCCGGTTCTTTCTGCGGTTCCTCTTCGGTAACCCTTCCGGTGTAGGTGATGGACCTGTCATCATTTGTCTAATGCCAGTGTCTTTACCTGTGGCATTTCTTAGCACTATCGCCTGCTGTTCTTCGGATAGGTGAACCCCACTCTGCAGGAGGCCTGTTCGGATGTTGTCTTTCAACTTCCACTCTTCCACCTGTTTCTCTAGCTCCTGGGCCTTCTGCTCGGCCGACCGCAGGGCTTCGTCCTTCTGAGCTAATTGATTCCTCAGTGTGTCGATCTCTTCTTTCAGCTTGATTGCCTTCTCGGGCGGAGCCATGTCTGCTCCATATATCGACACTTCCTCACCATGGCCTCTGCCCTCTGCGTTTGTGTCACTGCGGTTTGGTGGTAACCGGCTATATCCCTTCTGAATTGTTCCAGAGTTTTCTTGTGAGAGTCCACTAAACAAAATTCATTCTTAACTTCATGTCTATCATTCTCTATGTACAATAAGTATTAATATATCAATATATGGTCATCATTTTAAATAAAACAAACACTTGTCATCTGGATGGGGAAAGGATGGGTATGTCCTTTCCTACTTAGATATATTAAAGGAATCTACTAGTGTTTTATGATCGATTCATTATAACAGGCATTAGCAACGCTAACATTGACAATACCTGTGATAACCAAGGGTAGTTACCCAATTCCCTATACTATCAACATTATAATAACATTACGAAGTTTGTATTTTTCTATTTTAAAAATTTATTTACCAAATTAAAATTTTATTGAATTCAAGTTTAGAAATTCTAAATTTAATTACTCTAAAATAATTGACAAAAATTTATTGTAAAATAATAATTAAAATTAATACTAATAATATAAAATAGTTTATTTTAATCTCCGTTTGTTTTTCCACATTTAAATATTTTATTGTTAGCTTTTCACCCGTTGCCATAGCAACGAGTCAACAATCGGGAAATTTCCAAGGTCACAATTTTGTATTTTCTTTTAAATAATAATTTTAGGTATTTCAGGAATCTACGGACCTCTACGACTTCCGTGGTTGTTTCTATTTCGTCAACATATTCTGTAAGGTATACCTATCTCCTTTTACTTCTTTTTTAAACTTTAAATTGTAGAGATTCGCGGCTTATTGTACCTCGCAAATTTTGGGAGATTTATCCCGATTATGGGAATTTTTATTGATTTTTGTTTTCTCTTTTTAAATAAAACTTTGTGAGCGTTCCATCTTAATTATAATCATAATATTAACATATTAATATTAATAATAGTGATAATAGTAACTTAATGATAATAATAATATTTTAGTAATAATAATAATAAGCATGATATAATTAATAATAATAATATTCATAATAAAAATAATAAAGTAATTAATATGAACTTAATAATATTACTAAGATTAATAATAATGATAATAAATATGATAATGTCAGAGGTATACCCAATGTAATTAACAAGCTATCCTTATAAATACTACTATATAGCTCTGGTAATAATGATAATGTGTTAATAATATTAATAATAATAATAATAATAATAATAATACTTTGGTGATATTAATAATAATATTAATTTGATAATACTAATGATAATAATAATAATAATAATAATAATAATAATAATAATAATAATAATGATTGTGATACCATATTAGGGACAATGGTCGTGGTATTAACCCATGGTGGGAGTATTAGCGGTGTATTGGGAATGATAGTGCTATATAGTTTAATAATATTAATAATAATAATAATAATAATAATGATAATGAATTTTTAACAATAATAATAATAACTATAATGTGGAAATAATAATATCAACGGCATTAATAATAACAACAATAATAATAATAATAATAATTTAATATTAATAATAACATTGGATTCCTTTAGAGATAATGGTCGGGTTCTAATGAATTTGTGTACTGGAATTAATGGGACTATATAGTTATAGCAATACTATACTAATAATATTAATAATAATAATAATATTTTAATAATAATAATAATATTTTAATAAATAATAATAATAATATTTAATAATAATTAATAATAATAATATTTTAATAATAACAATAATATTTTAATAATAATAATATTGATATTAACAATAATATTAGTGTGAAAACTAAAGATAATAGTAATAAAATTTATATTAATAACATCAGAATTATGAATAAAGTAATATTAATGGTACTATATGGATTTTTCGGTAATAATAGTATGGTACTCACAATGTTTACAATAATGTTAATAATATTAATAATCACTTAGGATCAATATTAATAAATGTCAAAAATAATGAAAACTTGGAATAATAATTATTAGCCACAGAGCTACGGGTATTAATAGAATCCATAACTAAAACACGTTTATTCAAAACACAAATATTATTAAAACAAATTATATCGTTAATTTGTTTGAGGAGTTTCTAAAAAATAATAATTAATGAATAAGTAAGGATTTCAACATACAATCAAACATGCCCAACATCATACCATTATTTAAATACAAATTATAAAACGCCTCACATCCCCCCTTTTTGAAAACCTTTAACCACTCAATATTTCTCGTGACGGAACTTCCATTTTCCAATTTTATTTCATAACTTCGATCATGAATCTTTTTAGTAATCACACCTGGACCCATGTATCTGTTATCACCTTTATTTCGAACATTTACTTTGATCAATACGCAATCTCCAATTTGAAATTCGCGATTTGTCGGCTGATTGATTTTTCCTTCTTCCACAATCTCTGAGAACCATTCACTATAAATCTTTTTCCCAAACACCATTTCAGCTGGAGTCTTCCTAATAGTTTTTTGAAAAGTTGAATTCAACATAAACTGAACTTCGGAAGAATATCTACCCATGATTTATGTCTTTTATCTTTGAGTGTTATCTGTATTGCATCTCTGATTGTACGGAATTGTCTCTCAATCTGTCCATTTGCTGAGTGATGATATGGACTTGAATAATTAATTTCAATATTGTGGAATTCTGCAAAATCTTTCATTAGCTTTGATTCAAATGATTTACCTCTGTCACAGTTTATTATCCTTGGTGCTCCATACTTCATTATCCACTCTTCTTTCAGTAATCTTACCACTGTTTTTCATCTTGTGATTTCACTGCATGTAAAGAAATAAACTTACTATGATGATCTATAATCCCAAGAATATATCTTTCTCCTTTCATTGCAAGTTGTAATGGACCACAGAAATCTACATATATTGTTTCAAATAATTTCGAATCACTTTTGCAAATTATTTCTTCTTTTGTTTTAGTTGTATCAACCTTTCTTTTCTGACAGTTTTCACAGGATTGTACAACATTACGAATAGATTGCTCCAAATCTTTCATATCAAAATTGTTTGATACATACATTTTTACTTTATTAGCACCCGCGTGACAGAGCTTTTTATGATATTCTATGATGAATTCAGACTTGTTTTCTTCTGGAATCCAAATTTTATTATTATTTGTCATAATCACTCCGTTGACATATTTATAAAATGTTTTATCTGGCATCAAACTAATATTTTCTTTTATATTTTCAATTTCTTTCGAGTTCTTTTGCCATATATTTTCAATATTATCAGTCATCAGTGTCAACAATCTTGTTTTTAATTTACCCATTTTAGGATTTTCATGAATCGTTTGACATTGAACACATGTTTCACATTCTTTTCTAGATAAAGCGTCGGCATTATTGTGGTTATCACCTTTTCTGTATTGAATCTCCATGTCCAGACCACTAAGATGGTTAATCCAAGTTTGAAATTGTGGGGTAATAGCTTTCTTTGTCTTCATCATAAATGTAATGGCTTTGTGATCCGTCCTCAAAATAAACTTTTTACCATATAGATAATGCTTAAAATGACCAGTAAAATAAAATATAGATAGTAATTCCTTTCTTGTTATACAATAACCCAACTCGTGTTTATTCATAGCTCGGGATCCATATGCGATTACTCTTTCTTTACCTCCATCTTTTTGAGATAGAACAGCACCAATGCGGTCAAAACTTGCATCTGTATCCAAAATGAATGGCTTAGAAAAATCTGGGAACTTCAATACAGGTGTAGACGTCAATTTCAGTTTTAAATTTTTAAATGAAGTTTCACACTCATCAGTCCACATAAGCTTCTTTTGTTTACTTCCACATAACGCTTCTAATACTTTGGAATCTTTGGTGTAATTTTCTATAAATTTGCGATAGTAATTTGCCAAGCCTAAAAATCCTCTCAAACTTTTTACGCATTTAGGTCTTTCAAAATTTTTAATAGTTTCAATCTTGCTTTCATCCGTACGTATTCCATCTTCACCAATGATATGACCCAAAAATTTTACTTCTTTCCTTTTGAATTGACATTTTGCTGGACTTATTTTAAGATTTGCTAATTTAATCTTTTGAAAAACCTTTTCAATGGTACTATAATGTTCATTCAATGTCTTTGAAAATATAAGGATATCATCCAGATATACAATTGTTCCATTCCAATTTAATTCTCCAAGAACCAAATTCATAAGTCTTTGAAATGTAGCTGGTGCGGCTGCTATTCCAAATGGCATTCTGTTAAAGTAATATTGCTTGCTTTTTGTCGAAAATGCTGTTTTCAATTTTGATGCATCATCGAGTTCTACTTGATAATAAGCATTGCCTAAATCAATTGTCGAGAAAAACTTTGCTCCGTCAAGAATATCTAATAATTCATCAGTATTTGGAATGGGAAAAATCGGTCTTTCGGTTATATTATTTAATGCACGGTAGTCCAAGCATATTCTTATATCACTACTGTTTTTCTTTTTAACACATACTAACGGAGAATTCCAAGGGATGTACATTCTGATATAATGCCATATTTCAACATTTCTTGAATATTTTCTTCAATTTTTTCTATTAAATGTATAGGTTGTCGTCCTGGGTTTATTACAATCGGACTACCTTTAGAAAGTATTTCATGCTTTAATAGTTCGGTTTTCCCAACATCCCATTTATGTTTCATAAAAATACCGTCAAACGTGGAAATTAAATTATTTATAATCTTATCTTCACTTATGTGGTTCTTAAATGAATTTTCCATAATTGTATTTATTTCGTCTGTACGGTTTTCTATTTGCAATTGCATTCCAAATCTTTCGAGAAAATCTATACCTCCTATTAACTTTGGGTTTATATCTTTGGCTACAACGAATTCTACTTTTTAATATCAGAAATTTTATCAACTTTTACATTTAATAAAGTTTTACCGCAAATTTCAATCGGGCTATCATTCGCACATCTTAATTTTAAATTACTTGTGGTCATATTCAAATTTCCAAGTTTTTTAAAAATATTATAATCAATCACACTTATTTTAGCTCCAGTATCTAATAGGCATACTAATTTTACATTATTAATCATTACGGTAACACTGGGTCTTCCCTGCATTTTATCGTATACTATTATATCATTCCGTTTATCACGATTAAGAACATTTAGTTCATTAGACGTTAGGGGTGGGTCTTTAAAAACTTCATCCATACAAAATTTATTAATGTATATATTAATATAATTTCTATAATCAAAAATACCATCACAACAGTTATCATTCAAACTATCACAATCATTCAAACTATCACAATCATTCAAAATCATACAACCCTTACTCATATCATTAATTACCCTTAATTTATTGCTCCGATCACCTCCTCGTGTGGTGGAGCATTCCCATTTGGGTACTCAAAATCAGCCTCTGGATCCTCGTCACCGAATGCAGCCACTGATTTATGGAATTTTCGACGTCTGCCTGGAAATAACTCATGGCACTGATGTTTGAAATGTCCAGATCTTTTACAATGGGCACATTGAATATTGGAGCATTCAGATCTTCTATGACCTTCTTCGTGGCACGCCCAACATCGCAAAATTTGATTTGTTCGGATATGATCTCGCGAATGAAATTCCCTGGTATTATAAGGCTTACTCCTATTCATAGGTTTCCATCCATTTGAAATAGCATATCGATGTTCTCTGGCAAGATCGCCTTTGAATCTTGGATTATGTTGAGGTTCTCTTGTATATTCATCTTTGAATCTGGGGTTAGCTTCTCGTTCTCGAATTGATCTGTTATCATAATTATATCTTGGTAAGCTCTTCTTAACAGCATCAGCATAGCGTTGTGTTTTATTCATTGAAGCTACATCAGCATGAAATACATTAATTTCTTTTGAAACTTGATCGTGTCTCTTTAATCTTTCTTTCATTTCATCAAATGATTTTAAATCTTGCATTTTGAGATCTTTTTAACTTCTTTATCTTCAAGCGAATTGAATAGCAAAAATTTCTTTAGTTCTTCTTCATCAAGTTTATGCTTCAAAATATTTTTTGCAAGTTTCTCAATTTTTGAGCAGAATTCTTCGGCAGCCTCATTTCCTTGACGATAATTTAGCGCTTCGTTGAGATCATCGATAAGACTTCTGTTCTTAGAGAAAGCGTTTCTTAATCTTTCTGTATAATGCAGAGTTTCATTAGTCAACTCATATTTCTTCGTT
This sequence comes from Schmidtea mediterranea, assembly GCA_022537955.1. Taxonomy (NCBI): domain Eukaryota; kingdom Metazoa; phylum Platyhelminthes; order Tricladida; family Dugesiidae; genus Schmidtea; species Schmidtea mediterranea. The sequence continues at coordinate 211,400,669 of CM039680.1, forward strand.
GAATTGATTGATAGAAAAGCTTTGACGAATTTGCTTCTGTATTCATCGACAATATTTGTCATCTCGAAGAATCGTTCCGTTTCTAAGATAAAATCTTCCACGTCTGAATCCATGTCATATGTTTCTGGTGGCTTGATAAAATTTGCAATCGTGGTCGCCATATTAGCCACAGAGCTACGGGTATTAATAGAATCCATAACTAAAACACGTTTATTCAAAACACAAATATTATTAAAACAAATTATATCGTTAATTTGTTTGAGGAGTTTCTAAAAAATAATAATTAATGAATAAGTAAGGATTTCAACATACAATCAAACATGCCCAACATCATACCATTATTTAAATACAAATTATAAAACGCCTCACAATAATCAAAATAAATAACAAAAATTCACAATATGAATATGGATAATGATCATAATATCAGAAAGAAAATAATAATTTTAACAGTAATAACATTTAATAAACACGATAAAATTAATAATGAAATATTTAGTAATAATAATAAATTTTAACAACATGATAGTCACGTTAGCAATCATTTTATGGGCTGTGGCGTCATAAATTCGAATTTTAAACTGAACGTAAAGTCTTTGGGTAACATTCCACCGTCGATTTGGCATGTAGATTGGATACGAAAATGCGAGTTATGGCCGATTTGACTTCCTAATGTGGTTAGTCGCGAATTTTAGTGAGCTGTGTCATACATTTGTGCTAAAATAACATTGTTGTTTACAAAAAAAATAAATTGTATTCTTTCTGACTCTTCTATAAACTAGTCGGTATATCTTTCCTTTTTTATGTTATCACTTTATATTTAGCCTTTCCCAGGACCTCGACTCAACTCTTTCGACGGTCGGGCGATAGGATTTAGAAAGGGGAGAATACTGGGCAGGCCTGGTTACTACCGGCACCGCGGCTTCCCCACTAACGACCGGTTCGATCCGGGTATCGAAAAATAATTTCATTTTACTATCTTGTTGCATGTAAATCTATTATGTAAGTCATAGGTCGGTTATTGTCGTCGAAAGTTAGATTATTTTGTCTCGAGAACAAATCCTTTGATGATGGAGGTTCAACAACACGGTCGAATTCCTCGATCATGAAAAGACGTTTCTTGCGAGCTTTTCCATAAGAATAAATAAAAAAAGAATTTAAAAACAAAAATCATCATGACTAAAATCATATTAAACAAAAATAAATTAAAATTACTTTTTCCAACTAATGATAAATAATACGAGTAATAGTTTCAGTAGTAAAAATAAAAGAGAGAGTGTAAAATAGAGTTGATTTAGTTGATTTATTTTGTTCAGCCAGCTTCGCCTTATATATCGTGATTGTTGGTGTGTGTGTTTTGATGCAGTAAAACAAGGAATTCTCGAATATTCCAAATTTTAATAAAATTTTTATTCTTTTTGATTTAAATTTAAATTTTTACATTTTTATATCTCAGAATTTTTATTAAATTTTATTTATTTTATTTTCCTTAAATTTCCGTTTTTAAGTAATTTTAAATTTTCTGCTCAAAACCACACAGGCGTTATCGTGCTGGCTAAACAAAAGTAAAAGAAAAAGGGTTTTTTATCAGTTTTTGCCCAACATAAAACACTCCGGGGCCAGTTAAAATTGCGACCCGCAATTACAAAATCAAGATATTGAAGGATAAGAAGAAAACTTTACACTATGCACGATTACAGTCGTGACTTATACATATACATAAATTGATTTATAATAGCATGCAAAATTTAAAAGTATCAATAGGATAGTCTCATAATCAAAATCATAGGATCACAAATATCATTGAATAGTCTAATTTGATGATCATTATCGTCTTTCTACTCGTAGTGGGATTGATTTGGGTTGGATTGGGTTTCGGAGGTTGAATCATCTAGGTCGGTTTATCAGATTGAATTGTACTGACGAGGAAGATTAGGCTTTAGATTTATGGGATTGTGTTCTGACGAACGAGAGATTTTATAGATTCGATTATTGGGTTGGATTGCAGGGTTTTAGGTATTATTGAATTTGAGTTTTTGAAGCACGAAAATTGAAGAGATTCGATTATTGGATTTGATTGTAGGGTTGTAGGTATTATGATTTTGAGTTTTACTGTCAAGCTAGGACATTATATTGGGACAATAAACTGGCTTTATTGTTGAGGATTCGGTTTTGGGTTTACATCCGCTTCGGACCATTCGGCATCAACTTCTGGTTCAACTTTTACCTCATGGCCCATTATTGATCGAAGGATTCTTGTTAACTCTTCTTTTCTTCGATAGGTGACAGTTAATAGGGTTTGTAAGCTTTCGATCTCTGCTGATTGTTGGGGGTTTTCTTTGGTTTTGTTCTTTCTTTGGAGTTCTAGTATTTTTTCTCTCTTCAACCGGATGTTTCTCTGATGGTTGATTCTCCATTGGGTTTGTTGGGTTAGTTTTCGGTCTTGTCGTTTGATAATTTTCGTTAACTTTCGGATTTCTCTCCTCAGGGATCGTTTTTTCTCGTGGTTTCTTTCGTTTTTATTTTCCAGCTTTGTGAGATACTCTTGATTGACTTTGGTCAGTTCTTTCAGTCGATAGGATTCATTTTTCAGTAATCCTCCAGTATTTCATTACTGTTCGTAGGATGACTGTCTTTTGATTTCATCATTTTTGAATTGCTCACCTCTGAGGCTCGTTTTCGTTTCTGTGAGTTCTTTCTTAGTATTCTCAATTGCTTCTGACTTTTATTATTCTGATATTGCAATCGATTTATTTCAGCCTCTTGTTGTTTGAGTTGGTGACATAATCTTTCTTGCTCTTGCTTCCATTTTCTTCCGTAGAAGTCTAGAGGGTCTTCATTTAGAGGTTGAGGATCTCCTTGGGTTTCGATAGGATTGCTGGTGGGTTTATACTTTTCGTTTTGTTGTTGTATCTTCCTCGTGGTTCCAGTAATTCATCTATAATATTTTTTGGGTTAAGTATTCGGTTTCAATCGATATAAGTATTCATAAAAATTTTATTTTAATTCAAAGTTTTATCAGTTTCGCAAAACGGTTTTATAATTCCAGAATATGACGAAATTTCTATTTATTACGGTAACACGATAACATAGTGGAAAACTCTGTCAATGTAACACACTGTTTGATAATAAGACGTACTCGTTGCAGGAAGAAAGTATTCGATATTCATCTTCTGTAAGTTTTTCCCAAATAAGTAGCAATTCATATGTGGATTCCCAAACTTCTAAGGTCATCAAAAAATTTTTAAATCTTTATACCTATTCTCTTTGTTTTTGTTTTGTTTTTTGTTTTGTTTTTTTTTTTGGTTTTGTTTTTTTGTTTGTTTTTTTTTTTTTTTTTGTTAATATACGTTTTATACACTTTTTACACTTTGAACTCTCAATTAATTACACCCAGGTTTCGTCTTGGCTGGCGAAACCTCCACTGTTTTCCGTTGGCGGTACTGGAATTACTGGCAGCAGTATCATTGGCGGTTTACTTCTCAATTGCATTATTTCTGTCCATAGCTCTGCCGATATTTCCACTTCCTCAGCCAACAAACATGCCAAGTAATTTGAATTTTCCAATAGATTTTCTATCTTATTTTCACATTCTGTCAACAGTTCTTTTCTTACTACTATCTCTTCATGTGCCTTTTGAAATTTGGCTTTCCAGCAACGGGCTTGGTGGCAAATACATTGAACCTTATGTTCCAATTTTAACCGGTTTCTCTTTGCCATTTCTTTGTCTGCTAACCAACGTCGCCTCACATCCATATGCTCCTCCGCGTAAAATCTTTCGGCTTCTATCTCTTGTTTTTCGACTTGGAATCTCAATTTGTGCTTTTGGACGAATTCTTGCTCGTACTTACGCTTCCAGTTTCTCGCCTGTGCCTTTATGTGTTCTAGCACTTTCCTTTGTTGTTCTTCTACGGGTTCCGGCACTTTAGTCTTTAGCCTTTGACCTCTTGCTTTACTAAGTTCCAACTTGCATTTTTCCCATTTTTCGGTAATGGCTTTACAGCGATCTCTTTCGCTATCCCATTCCTGTTTGTAAAACTTTTCATCGTGTGCTTCTTGCTGTTTGAGCTTTGTTTTCCATTGCCTTGCTTGTCTCTCTAGCTGCATTGATCTGCGTTGTTCTTGTAGGCTTACATCACGAATTCTATTGTAACTTGTCGTCAGCATTTCTTTTTCTTGCTTCCACTCGTCGAGCAATTGTTGTTGATTTTCTCGGATCCAGTGGTTCTGTGTTTCTAATTGTTCCACTCGGTCCTGCTTCTCTTGTAATAATACGGCTAACTGGCGACGTCTTGCTTCTAGCCCGCAGATATAATCCTTCAGGTCATAAATTTCTTGCTCCAACTTTTCTTCCCTTGATTTGGCTGCTGCGATTTCTTGTTCAAAGGTCTCTTGATCTATTTGTCTGTGCTTTTTTAGAGTTGTTTCTTTAACTTCAAGCTCTAGGCTTTTACTTCCAGTTCTGTTTCTCTGGCTTCTAGTCCTAGGCTTTTCATTTCTATTTCTAGAGTTTTCTATTCATCTCCTCTTCCTTGGCTTTGAACAATATTTCGTAGATCTTTATTGCCATCTTTTCTGCTCCTAGTTGGCGATATTGCTTTTCGATTTCGGCTTGCCGTTCATCTGAGTTTGTTTGGCTGGCTTTGTTATGGTTTTCTTTTCGATTATTCATTTTCTAAATTAGTTAATTTAACATTGATTATCGCACACGATTCTACTCTATGATATAATAATTCTACTTCTATACATCGATATGTTTATAGTTTTTTATTAGGTTTATTTTCTGGCGATATAATAATTATATTTTATACAATAGTTACCAATCACATACAATTTACAGTTTATATACAAGATTTTTATGATCCTCTAAGGGCTGCTTTCTATAGATTCATACTCTTCTTCAAGCACAGGAGGATTTTCCATTCGATCGTACCACGCTAGGATTTCATTTGTTTGTTCTCTTCTCAATCTCCTTATTTCCAACGCTTGCCATTGACTTTGTCTGGTGACTAGATCTCGTTGCGTCTCTAATTCCGCAATTCTTTGTTGCTGTTGTTCGATTATGGTTACATATATCATGCTTCGATTTGTGATCTCGGTTAACATTGTCAGGGATTGTGTCCATTGTTCCCTGGACAGGTTTGCTACACGCGCTAAAAAATCACACTGATCTCTCCATAAGGGTTCTGCTGATGTTTCATTTGGGCTGCTGCTTGAATTTGGTTGTAATTGGGGTGGAAATTCTGGTTGCGGTTGTGCTGTTCTCATAATGGTTTCGACGAATGGTCGTACTTCGGCTTGACGTCGGTGATTTCCTCTAGATAGATCCATTTCTGAAGATTTTCAATTAAGATAATATTGATTTCAACTTTTTAGACTTTATACATCAAGGTTCATTTTTTCGTCTTCACAATATATAATATATACTTTTATCTCATTATTTTACATACAATACTACTTTTATATAATATACACTATTTACACGGTCTCATCCTCTCATTACACAAACGTTTCTTGGGGTCTTATACGCAATTGTCGTATGCCCCCATATTTCTCATTAGTAAGTTTATATACATCAATTTCACTAGGCCATCCTTGTGAGGCTTCTATTATGGGTAACTCTTTCATCCACAATCCGCTTGAATATTGGCTTTGACTGGCTACTTCGTCATATTCATTGTTTCTTCCGGTCTCTGAACGTTCTAACGTGATATCATATTCAAATTTTTCTACCACTGGCCATTTCCTTCGTTTTCTTGGTTTTGGTTTGCATTTTTTAATGACTTTCCACTGCTGAATTAATATTAGTGTCATTATGATGCTTACTACCGTTAAAGTTATCCATATCATTTTTATTGCGATTTTTGCTTCGTCTGTTTTCGCTGGTTTCGTTGATTCTGTTATAGTTGTGGTTTCAGTTCTGATCTGAGCTTTTCTGAATGCTTTGCGGAGTTGGTGGGCTTCCTCCATTGAAATATGTCCGTCATTTCCGTTAATGTTCATCTTTGCTCGATTGTTGCCGTTTCAATTGTTGTTGTTCTCGTTTTATTTCGGGTTAGGTGTTCCGGTAATTTTATCAATTGTTTATACCTAGTCACTATTTGACATATTGGTCTGTTTCGCTTTTCTTTATGCACGCATACTCGATAGATTCCACATTTCTCTCTTGTTAACAATTGGTGTTGTAGATACATTTCGTCCCGTATTTTCCGGCATTCGGTTTTAGCTTTCCGGCTCTTCTCCTCTCTTTCATCTCTAATGCATACTTTAGTGATTCGTCCTCCGAATAGACTTCGAATCATAATTACATCATATTTTTCCTGATCTGGCACTACCATTATGAGACTCTTCTGGAATCTCTTTATTCTAAGACAATTTGAGATCTTGTTCCTGTTGTGCTTCGCTTTCTGGAATATAGCTTCTGAGCCTTTGATAGTAGTTTCTCTGGATTTTCTAGTCGAGTTGTTTTGATTTCTGGGATTTCCTTTTTCCTTAAGCGTTCACTTGCTTACACATATAACATTTCCTTTATTTCCTGCACATATCACGTGCATTGAATTTTCTACTAGATTACCCCATAAATATGGTTGTTTCTTCTTTAATCGCATTTGACACGCATGTAGTTTCAATATTTTCTCATGCATATTTGATCTACTCCTCTATTCACCGTTACTGTTCATAAGTACTGATGATTTCCTGGTATAACTGAAATCGTACTCCTTTTGTTACTGCATAATATTCTCTACAAATTTTTATCTTTTATTTCGCATGATGCTTGTTCTCTTTCCTGAATGGTAAATTGATCATCGTTGGTCCATAGTTAGTGGAAGTTTTGCAACTAATCCGAGTTTCTGTTAGACGAGAATTTACATATTCCTTCTTTATTGTTCATCATTTTCAGAATAAACGCTTCGATTTTCTCTTTGGACGCTTTCCTTTGATACTCCAGTCTGATTTTTTTTCAACAGTTTTTGATTATTCTTTGTATATTTTTGCTCTGCTCAGATGTTTTGTCGTTGGCTCAATATCATGCCGTTTTACGTTTTCTACACAATTGATAATTCATATTTTCAGCTAAATCATTCCATGTATGCTGGATTTTTGTTAATCTCTTTTCTGCATTCCTTTTCATTATCAATACAAATTGGTGGATTTGCTCGTTTCCTATTTCGTTATTTTATTGCATCCACACTTGTTTCCACTTGAATTTTAATTGTTGTTTCCGTGCGTTGCAGAGTTGTGTTGATCACGTTTTCTCCATTCTTCTTATTTCACATTGTAGCTCTTTATTGCCCTATACAGATTTTGTTATGTTGAAATTTCTGGTTTGTATCTTGATACGTAAGTTTGATCTGTTTCAATTCCATGTTTCCACAAATGGTAGGTTATCCGTTCTGAGGTATACAGATTCATATTAATTTGTCGTTTTTCCCGTATTCGTAATTCTTATTTGAAGTTTCTTAACTTCAATGGCCATTTTCCAATTCTCATTTAGGGAATTCTTTTTGTTTCACGTTAAATTAATTGACGTAATTATATTAAATAATTTGTAGTAGGGTCTGTCGGATTTTTTGATTCTTTTTGTAGGTTTTACCGTCTGTTTTTTCATCTGTTTTATAATTTCGGTTGGTTTCTGCTTCTCAGTTTCATTTAGAAATCTGATTTTGTGGTTCCTTCTACTGGATATCTGGGTCTTGTTTCTCATTATCTTTGGTGTCTCCTTGACATCTTTATCATCTTTATATTTTCATTCGTATTATCCATCATCCGGGGTGTCTTGGAAATGTCGTCTCGACATTTATTAATCTTGATTAATTCGTCATTATTTTTCGATAATATCTTTTTGTTCTTCCTCAATTCTCTTCTAGTTCGACTTTTCCATCCGAATGAATTTTGCTTGTTTTCTTTGCCAATTTCGAACTTGAGTTTCTAATTCTTCTTTTCCGATCCAATTCTTTCTTGAAATTACGTTTTCATTGTCGGTTGAATTTTATCTCTTTTCTTTTTAGAAGTGCTTTTATGGTTTTTTGGTAAATTACGATTAGTTTTGATGGCTTTTGTAAAATATATCCTCATGTCCTCGAATTCATTTTACATTTTAATTATTTGGTTTTACAACGTCCTGTGCCATTTTACTAATGAGCTGCTGCTTTGATCATGGACCTCTAATTATTGCATTCTTCCATACATATCTATTTTGCCACAATACATTTAAATCCTCTTCGTTGCATTGACATTATAAATTCCATCGCTCATAGCTTTCCTTGACTTCGCGGCATACGTAAGGACTGTCCAACCTTGTTAATCTTTTTCGTTCAATACTGAACCTGTTCTCATTAATTCTCTTTAGCACTTCTGTTAGTTGCTCGGCTGCTGCTGCAATATTACGGTGTTGACCTCTAGAATTTTTCAGATTCTTGTTTGTTGTCCGCGATTTTTCCATTGATTTAATTATTTCTAGTATCGACTTCATTTCGCTAATAAAACTGTGATGTAATGGTCGTTGCCATCTGAATCTGTGCAAAGTAGATAATACCGCATTTTCTCTCCATAATTGAGTCATTTCTTCTTGATCTAACTTTTCTTGGCATAATCTCTCATCATTGATGTAATTCCGCCCAATATTTCGAGAAAGCTTCTATCTTTTGTCCATTCTTGCATTATTTCTCTTGGTATTTCTACGATTGATTCATTTTTGCGACATGTTTCCATTTACATCGTCTCTTTTAGTTTTTGGGGTAAGATCCCACTCTTCGTTTATTACTTGTCTCAGCCTACATATTTGCTTGTTTGCGATCTCGTCATAATTTTTCCTTGTTCTGGTTTAATGTTGCTGTTTTCCGCTACAGCTTCTGCATCGAATTACATTACATAGATTGTCTCTAGCGGATTATTAACTAATTTACTTTACATTATTTCATTAGTATAGATGATTTAATAGGGGCCCTTCCCTTCTTTGCACAATTTTGCTGTTCCTGGTATGATTTCCGTGGTTTCGATTATGACCCAATCTCCGATTTTTAAATTGATGTTCCTTTGCACGTTTCTTGTTTGTCGTGTAACTCTTTTATAGCTTTCTTGGTTAAACGAATATTCATTCCGGCAGTTTTTCCATATTTCTGCCATTCTTCTTTAAATTTAGTAAAATTAATCATCAATTTCCATGTATTGTGAAACTGGTGTTTTTGGTATTCTAGACCATTGCATATTGCACTCTCTTCCATACATTAAGTTTGAACGGTCATCTTTGTTGCTGAATGATTGACATTCGGTAGCCATAAACATAATTTTATATTTCATTCCCATCTACTCTGGTGCTTGCTCACATAATTTGAGATCATTTCGATTAATATCCCATTGAATCTTTCGGTTTGTCCGTTTGTTTGTGGATGATATGGTGAGGTTCTCCAGTTTACATTCGGAAATAATTTGTTACTCGCTTAGATCTCACTCATAAATTGGTTCCTTGATCGGTTAAATTTGTTTTGGTGTACCATATCACAACATATTTCCTCTACTAAGATTTTGCAATCTTTTTTGCCTTCTGATCGGCATGCAAATGCTTCTGGAAACTTTTGTTAAGTAATCAGTTATTACCAATATATAACACATTTCTTTATCGATTCTGGTAGTGGACCTCTACGTCCATTGCTATCATGTCATTGTTCTGGTGGTTATTGCATCGGTTTTAGTGGTGCTTTCATCTTATTTCCTGTGCTTTTTCGAGTGGCACATATTAAACAATTTTTTATCCAGTCTTTCACGTCGTCTGTCATATTTGGCCAATAGATTTTTGTTTCAGTCTGGCTTCCGTCTTCTTGCTGACATATGTCCGGCCCAATTTTCCATATTGAATATTGTATCAAAAATCTTCTTTTCGTCTACTTTCTGGTAAGCACGATCAATCTTTTGTTCTCCGTCCGATTACCATCAACCATTCCTTTTCGATCGTGTTATCGATTCGGTTTTTCCATATGCTCTTTTAATTGGTTTGATTTTTCGAAATTTCATATCGTTTGTATCTAAATATTCGATTATTAACTTTAACTAACCTATCTATCCCTTTGCTCTTTGTTCTTGAGTAAAATCAATGTCCTCTGCAATTATCATACTATACGTCTCACGTCATATGTCCCTCTCCATTAATCCTCGAAACACAAATCTCGACCTACAATCTGCATTTGCATTAGGCTTTTCCGGCTTGAATTTTTATATATGGTTGGAATACTCTTGAAGTTGCATTGCCCATCTCATTAATCGCTTGGATGCTTCTTTGGCTGGCTAGCCATACCAAAGGTTGGGGACAGTTGTGATTATTATTTTCGTGTCCCCATTTAGCAAAATATTTAAGTGTTGATTCGCTAAAATTATTGCAAGGCCTCTCTTTCCGTAACTGAATATTCCTTTCGTGCTTTTTTGTTGAAACGTTCTTACTAAATATCCGATTGCTCTTTCTCGGTTTTCCTCGTCCCATTGGCCTAATACTGGCTCGGTGCATAACCACTTGATCTGTTGCTAATAGAAATGGTTTATTAATTTGATGAATAATATTGGAGATGATATTAGTTTAATCTCTCAACGTTTCGAATGCAACTTGCTGCTCGTTTTCCCATACAAAAGATGTATCCTTTTTCATAACTTTGGTGGTTTTGGCAATTCCTGGCGTAATTTTAATGAATTTACGATAGTATCCACAAAGCCTAAAAATTCTTTGAACTTGTGTTTACTGTTTTTGGTATTGGACAATCTTTTATTTTTCTCTATATTCCTTGGACAGGTTGTTTGCCTTAGCTTGATACGCTATGGCCTAAAATGTAACTGTTTCTCTTTGGCCCAATCACATTTTGAAGGCTTCATTTTAACTTCCATTAGCCGTAATTGACAAATACAATTTCTGATATCTTTTAAATGTTGTTCGAATGTGTCTGAATATATTAGTAAATCATTCAATGTTATACCATACATTGTTTTATTTCTGCGTTACGAAATTCATGCATTCTCTGGAATGATTTTTGCCGGTGCATTTGTTAGTCCAATGGCTATGTTTTTTAACTGGTATAGGTCTTCCGATTGTAAACGCTGTTCCTCGATCTTTCCTCTTTTACTTTGATTTGCCAGTATCCACTTTTCAATCCATGATGTAAAGTTATGCTGCTCCAATGCAACATTTGTAACATTCATTAATATCTGTAATGGAAAGTATCTCTTTTCGTGACTTGCGTTTAATTCGTCTATAGTCAAACAAAGATCGTTGCGTACCGTCTTTCTTTTTCACCATTACTTTACAGGAATTGCCAGGGTTGAACCAACTCGGTTCTATTACTTCCACGCATCTACATCTTTTGCACTTCCTTTCTGCTACGGATTTTTGAGCTTCTGCCGTCTATCGGCCTCACGCTCGCTACTTCCGTGTGTCGTCTTCAATGGGATAACGTGTTGGAGTTACTCACTTGTACCCAAATCTAAATCGGATGCTGCAAAAATATCTTTAAACTCGATTATAGTGTTTCCAATTTCTCTTTTCATTTTTCATTTAACAACTACTATCAATTGATCCACATCTCTTTTTCATCAGTTTTGATCGCCTTTTAACTCTTGGTATCAATTTCCATTCATTGTGTTAGTTTTTCCATAATCTTTCGTTTTTATAGATTACTTTATCCTCTTCATCAAAATTAGTCACATTTAATCGAATTTCGTTGTCGTTATTTATATTTACAATTTCTCTTGCCAAGGTTAACTCTTTGCGTTCTCGAATTTCTGATTCGTTCGAATATCATTTCTCCTTCCACTTCATTATTGACTTACATAACAAATCATTTGAGTTTCCCAGGTATGGTATTTCTCCGGACATCTAACTTCGGATCTCATGTACATATCTGTTCCAGTTTTATTTTTTAATTCATTTCCTAAAATCGATTACTATTTCTTTTAGTAGCGATCAGGCATTATGTCGGTGCAATATGCATGGTGCGTTAGTTTTCTGATTACCGCAAATAGTTGATTATTCACATCTTTATATTCAATCTGTGCCACACTTTTCCAAACTACGTCGATGACTCTGGCTACAGGTTATTATCCATCTACTGTTGTTTCCTCGATACACGGCCATATCTGCTTGGCAGCTATCATATTGATTGCTTGAAATATTTGCGCCCCTGTCGACCATTGCTTCATTTCGATTCCATTCACTTCTATCATGAGTGTTAACGTAGGGTCCAAGCAGGAGTTTTACTAAGACTGCAATTGTTCTCGTTGTCGACTTCGATTATCTTCATCTTTTGCGTTCTCGATTCATGTACTGGTTCGATGTCTCTCAATTCGGTTCAAAATACTACTTGGATATACGGTTTGGTATCATTACCCGTCCGCGTGTCTTTCTTTTATGTTCCTGGTGGAGCTTTTCCATAAGTTACTGATGGTATATTTTTGTTTTCCATTGACCTCGATTTCCAATTTCCCAAAGTTGTTGCGGTACTTTTAATTCGTAGTTACTCTACCTCCTTGGATTATCGTCAGTCATCATTTGCTGTCTTCATCGTTATTGTTTAGTTTGTCATTTTCATCTTTCCATCCACCTCGTTTTCTCTCTTTTGGCTTGATTGTTCTTGTTTCCATTTTATCATAATTTGACACCTTTCGTCCTACTTCCTCATCGGGTTCCTTTCCATTTTTGATAGAATTTCCATTAATTCTTGATTCTTGATTTATCCTTTGAATGTCTGGAGGACATAGTTTTGCTAAAACGGAAAAATCCCAATTGCCATTTTCCAGTTAACCTTTCTTTCACGCTTGTGTAATATCAAAACAAGCTAACATTGCGTCAAAATTACTCGTACTATTTGATTTGAGTATTACTCCAATATTCCTGCCATCATTTGACCAAATATTAGAAATCGTCCCCCACATGTTTCCCTCATCATATTGGATGTCGCATGTTTAAAATGTTCTGGATGATAGCAATAATTCGTAATTCGGACTCACCGTAATTTGTTCCACTGCAATTTAAACAAGTGTGTAAGATTGCCTGTCTATAAGCTGGAAAAAGCATATTTGCTTCTCGCTGATCTAAATCTTTTTACATTGTCAATCCATTTCTCGACACGTCACAGGTTTGAATTTCTAGTTTTGAGGTCAATTTCTGTTAAAACCAAATTCTTTGGTGCAGTGTCGCGTGATTTACTAGGGAATATTATCACATCGTCCGTTTCCTTTTCGAATAACGTCCATATACATTACTACAATTTGATAAATTCTGTGATAAAATTCTCTGGATTCATGATTCTGGTGACAGCTTGTACAAATCTGAGTCTCCTTTGTGCACTATTCTAATTCGTTTGCACAGTTTATCTCTTGGTATCGATGCATGTTTCTGGTAGTCTCGCCGTTGTTTTCTCACATTGATACGTATAACATCGCTTCTCCCACTATTCTTCCAAAGTGACCTTTTGCAGAGTAATAACGGATGGCATTATCTGGATTGTAATCTGACATAGCCAACTTGTTCATCAATATTCTCTATTAAAGCGCAGTGTTCTGTTAATAATTCATTGAATAAAACTTTTTCTATTTGATGTTAATCGACGATGGAACAAGAAATCGCACTTTATTGTGTGGATTAAAATATTACTTTATTCTCTTTATCTCCTAGCTCTCTCTTGCGTCGGTTATGGTTTTCTGTGATAGGAAGATGCCTTTGTAGTTTGTACAATACCATCTGTCGCATTGCGACTGTGTTTTCTTTTATAAATCTCATTCCCACTCGCTATCTTTGGATACCACCACCACTGGGTGTCCTCTGATTTCATGCTTGTGAAGTTATTATGTTCGTCTTGAAATTTTTCGAGTCGCAATCAATCTCTTCATAGCTTATTCCTCTTGCTCTCTTCCAGGTTCTCGATACACTTTCCTTGGAATTTCCTCAAAAATTGCTGTTTTATTAATGTTAGCCGGCTTCCTTTGATGGCATGCGTATATATGTCACGTTTTGAATTCCAGTATAACATGATCTATCCGATGCAAGACAACTTGGATATTTTTTCATGGCTGGAGTATCTGGATCGAAAATATCCTTGATATTTGTTCAGTTTCGTTTGATAGTTTCAATCACTACCATCCTTTAACCAGTTCGCCAAGTAACGTATATTCTCCTCCTTGAACACGATCCATCTGCCTTTATTCCGTCCAAGCTGTAGTTATACTCTCGTAGTTGTTATCTTTCGGCTGTCTGCCGGTATTTCGATTTTTGTTATTAAGTACGAATTTTACATTTTGAAATCCATCTTCACACTTGCTCTCGCGTTAATGTTACCACTGACGGAATTCGGTTCCTGGTTCGATGATTGATTGTATTATGAATTACTGTCAAAACAATAATATGCAAATTATCTTTCTGGTGACTGTACTTCCTTATATTTGCTTTGATAAAATCGCTTCTTTGAATAGGGACGTTATATGATACATTCTGTTGCAATCGTTCCTCAATTTCCTTGGGATTTGCCGCTTTACACTTTCCGTGTCTTAATGAATATCTCTGACCCATCTTTATAATCGTCACAATCGTAAAACTAAAAATGATTCGGCTCCTCGATACACATCATCCAAATTAATACTGTTGTCAAGATTGCGTTTACTCCCTTCTGCTTGCTCTCGGACAGTTTATATTGATCGTTCCTTCAGATTCAGTTAACCAATTCTCGTTAGTTTTGCTTGCATCGTTTCCGTTCTGTCACTTTTTATTTGCTGCATTTGATGAATTTTTCCATCCACCCTTGAGTTTATATACGAACGGCCTCTATTAATTTCTTATTATATCGGTGATCGTAAATACGTGTCCATCTTGCGATATTTCGCATTTCGTTTTTTTATACCAGTCTCCGATCATGTTATAAATTAGATAGCAATACCTAACCATATTATCGACTAGGATCATCTGATCGTATTATACTAATTGTTCCACAATTGTACATTTCTGGGACATTTCTTAAAGTCATTCATCACTTTATTATCCATGATTTTTGCTTAATATTTGCCTCAAATTGTCCATAATTGTTTTTTTCCCGGGGGGTCAATTGTTCGCTTCTGGCTGGATGTTGTGTCTCTTCAACACTCTTTTTATTTCTGGATTAGCCAAAGCTAGTACATCCGATATCAGTTCGTTTATACCAACCTGTGTTCCTTGTTCTTCGTTTGGATCTGCGCTGCCACTTGTTTTGCCACTTGCGTTGATTTCTCCAGTTGTTTTTTGTACTCTCGTTTTGTAATTGTTCTTTTTGATTTGGCTTGGGTTCTGTTCGATTTGTTTTTGGTCTGCCTCTCGATTATTATTCCTCATTGTTCCGGGCCTCTTTCGATCTGTTGTCTGTTAGTCTAGATTCCTCGAGTGTAGCTCCTCGTATTTCAGCTATCCAATTACTCCATTCGTCCGTAGTGGGGATAATTTGTAATTCGCTTGTCGTACATTCCATATCCGGTTCGTGCTTCTGTAGTCTCGGCGGGGTCTCTCTGTGCCCAAGTAAATCGCTTTCTCATTCATCGGTGTCTGATCAGTTCAGTATTGGTTGCGAATAAATCGCCCGAATTTTTGCGTTCGTTGGTTTTTCCTGCTGCGTTCATTAATTTCTTCAGATCGGTTATTACATCATCGTCTCAACTGATTCGGATTATCATTCTTCTCTACTCTGGAGTTCTGACTGTCTCTATTTCTGGTGATTGTATGATGATTTTCCGTTTTTCGCCTTTTTTTGATTAGTTTTCTGACCTGCAATTTATTAACAGTTAAAATATTACTTTATTCTCGGTTGATTGGGTGGACTTCGATTCCAACTCGTCATCTAAAGATCTCCCTGCATATTGCAAATGAAAAGTGTAATCGTATTGGCATTTTGAGCTTTTATCTCTTGAATCTTTGTTGTGACATGCTCCTCTCTCCTTCGGTTTCTATGTCTGTGTGTATTTTATTTTTAATCGATTAGTTTTTCGGTCTTCCTCTGCCCATTCCATAGCTTCCCAGTTTGTCGAATGTTACTCCATCGAATTGTTCTGGATACCAAGAGTTACATTTCGTCGTATTCCCTGATTTCGTTTAACCAGTTTTCTCAAAATTCTCAATTCCGTTTGCGATGAATCTATTATTCCTTTTGCTAAGTTCAACTGCTCGTCTGTGTTCGATTTTTAGCCCCCGATCCTCAGATAGTTTTTAATTTCTCTACATTTTTGCGTCTCTGCTAGTCGGTTAATTCATTTCGATAAGATCGATCCATATCCGTAGGTAAAAAATTTTGATCCTGTAATTTCGTTCTCCAACACGCCAAATTCTTGGTAAATCTAAATTTTCGTTTTCTGTTATATCGTTTCTCCTTCCACTTTGAGTGTTGAAGCTAATTCGTTATTTTTAATAAAAATTGAATTGTTCGCCTGTTACCGATTCTGATCGATAAATTTCGGTGATCCTGATGCGAATTTCTGACTTTCGGTTTCTGATAGCATGTGCTTTCGTTTATCCGGTTTATATGTGTCACGGTGACATCTTTCCGGTGTCCAGGTGCGTTAAGCGAAATAGTTACTTTGGACTAAATGGCACGATAATCTTTACTGTCATTTATTCCTTTGCAAATAATGAAATATCCCACATGAGTTGTTTTTTCCCACTCCGTCTCCATTTGGATACACTTTTCATTTTACCGATAACCTACCGGTCTCGTATAAATTTGCGACTTGATATATTGTCCACTTTCCCTTCTTTGGCTGCTTCTACTTTCTCATGCAATCTGTAATTTTCCATTTGAATGGTGCAGCCACTTCTCTTCTCGTCAATTGTTCATCTTCTTCTGGTAGCCATTTCTAGTTCATCCATGTAAAAAGCAGTTTTTTCTTACACAGTCATCTGGGATCTCTTTCAACAAATCTTCCGATATCTCGCTCGGAATATATTCGATCCATTTTGGTAATACATTCTCTTGTTTTAAATCCCAACGAGCTAATTCCTCATACATTGTTTTTATCCACGGCGTTGGTTTACATCTCGATCGTTTTAGAATAGTATTTTTTCGGTGTAACTCTTTCGTCTTCTCTCTCATAGTTGTTATTTCTATATGTCGATCCATTTTCTTTTTCAATTTAGTTTTGGAATTCTATTTTTTTCGTTCCTCTGTTCTTTTCGTCTTGATATCCACCATTGGCTCATCCATGATATGACCTTTATTGTTGTCCAGTTATCCCATATTCCTAGACTGTATATTGGAGTTTGATCCTTCCTCTAAAAAATTTCATATACATTAAATCACATCTCCATTCATTCCGTCATCGCTTATTTTCTTCCACTTTAATCAAAATTTGTTTGAGTCGATGATTTTTGTTAAATCATTCACTTTACAATCTGGTTTCTACTTCGATCAAAGTTTATCACCCATTATGGACTTTTACCCTCCATTTGTATGGGTTCTGTTCCTCTCAACGCTCTCTTATTTGCATATGCTTCGATTAGTTCACCTGCTCGTTCATCCGTTAGCGTCATAAATCTCGGTGTCTCTCACACTTTCCAAACTGTTTTCATCGAGTACGGGCCTCCTGGTATTTATTCGATCGATAAATTTCTCGTTTGTGACTGCTTGTTTAACCAATATCATTTGATTTCTCTTCATAAGGAGTTCTTTCGCATCCATTAACTGGAGTTTATTTCATTTTTCGAATATATTTCATATCCTTTAGGGTTTCTTCTATGTTTCTCTTGTCGATCTTTTTCAAGGATTAAAAAGATTGACGTTTCTCGGCCATATCATTTCATCTTACCAAATGCATACCTGTTTCTGATTTTCCAGCCGATCAATATATAATTGTGCCTTTTTCCGGCCTTTTTCATTCTTTTCTTGTTTACCCATTGGTACAATTCATCAGTATTTGTTTTGCTGTTAATTGATTATTTGCCCACGATTTCTGGGATGTTGGATTTGATGATATTTTCCCGTTCTACTTTCTTGAGTTCTCTTATATTCTTATGATGTAAATTTTTCCAAATCGCTGTTATTACGCCTTTTTCAAGTTTGATTACGCCTTGAGCTACTAATTTTTGTAAATTTCTCGAATGTTATTGTCTCAATAAACTGTTTTGTTGCATTTCACTCGATATACATTTTCAATACTTTCGGTTAGTAGTTTCCCATTCACCCTTCGTTTATTTTTCATTAAATTTGCGACTCCATATTCATCTCGTCGCTAGTTGTGTGAAGTTTTAATTTCGGCTGATATTATCAACATGAAATTGGAATAGTTCGGCCTCCCCAGACTGCTAATTTCGCTTGTTTCGTTCTCTGTTATCCGTTTGTCCGTCTTTTAATTGTCTCAGCATATTAATTTTTAGTATTTTTGTTGGCTTCTCATTGTTTATCGAATTACACCATCTTTTAGTTGTGGCCCGCTCTTTTCTATTTTTGTTGCTTGCTCATCTGTCAGTCTGTTTCGTATTTCGTCGGATTCTTCTCTTCTAATTTCTGTAGTAGGATCCTTTTGGATTTCGATTTTTCGTAGTAATAGCCTCTTTTGAGGGTTGCTATTTGTTTGTTCTCATCCGTTTTGAATTTCTTCAATTTTCATTTGAATTTCTTTTAAATTTTCGCTTTTTCTCTTTTTCTCTTTGATAAATTCTTGGATTTCGTTGTATTTTCCTTCACTAGATCAAATTTATTTGTTTTCACATTTATTAACTTTTCTGGAATACGTCCTCGTTAACACTTTCCTTTTCGCACCGTCGCTGTTTCACAACACACTGCTCGCAGTGTGAATTTCGTTTTCATTTTACTGCTCCATCATATTTATGCGTTTCGTAGTTCGTTTCGGGCGTTCCCATCTTGCTTTGGATCTCTGTTTGCCTCTTCCATTTTAATCTTTGCCATTTCTGCTCTCTGTTGTTCTTGGTTTGATGTTTATTATTTGCTCTCGAACATCTCCGTTCTCCTGCAGCATGTTTATACGTTGTTGTTGATTTACCGCCTTTCATTTGTTCACTTCGTTTTCGCAATCGTTCCACTTCTTGCATCAAATTGATTTGTTACGTTTGTATTGCTTGTTTGGTTCAGGTGGATTTGATTTGGCATTCGTGTGCGGCAGTCCTCGACACGTTCCCTACTTGATTAATGTGAAACAAGTTTACCATTCTAGATTCGCCTTAATCGATTTCTGCCGTATCTCTATTATTGCGTTTCCGTTATATTCTGGACATTCCGTTACCGAATTCTTCTGCAGATTACTTCTGTGTGGCCTCTTTTACCGCATCTTTGACATGTTTTTGCTTTGAACACTTCCACTAAACTTTGGTGACCAAATCGTCTGACAATTCTCGCATACTGGTTCGTTGTTTCCATTGTTATTGAATCTGAAATTTAGTGTAATTCAAATTACTTACCATTATTCATTGGTATTTCTTATGGGTGGGCCTTGAACATCTGTTTGCCTGGAATAAATTGATTCATTGTTGGGTTGACATTCGTTATCTGGACTGTTGTTTTGACTCACTGCTTTTGGCGTGTTGTAACGGCTCCTGCTTCAATTGCTGCAAACTTGTAGCTGTGGTAGTCGGATGTTTCACATTATATGGCAATTCAAGTGCTTTGTCTATGTTGCGGTGCTTGGCATCCCACCGCTGCCTCTAATATCTATGTTTATCCTTTTTATGAATACTGAGGACGATTCTTCCTCTGTACTTTTTCGTCGCCAAAGGCTTCTCTTGTAAGTCGCTTTAATTCAACGCACTATAGAACATTTTGATTCGTTTTGTTTTTGTTTTCGGTGTAAAAATTCTAACGTTTTCGGTTGAGCTCTTTCCGCGTTTCCGAACGTTTAAATAGAAAGTCTTATTTCGTTCCAGTTCTAAGTTTCCTTGGGTCTCGTTTGGCTTCTAGATATACATCTTGAAGCGACTCCTGTTAAATACAGTGGCAGTCTCTCCTAATTGCTTATGTCTGGCCAATGATATTTTCGTACTTATACTTCGAATTCTTTTATAAACGTCTGTAATTTATCGATACTTCCATCAAATGGTTCGCCTCGAAATTTTTCTCTTAAATCCCGATATCCATTCTTATCGTGTTTGATGTTCATTCATTGGATATAGGTGTCGTCCTCGTTCCTCCGGTCATAATTGGTTAGGCTGTTGACTTTGGATTCTCTTGAAAAAATATTGTTCTCCTCTTGGGTCTGTGACTATCTGTCGCTGTTCTCGTTAATCTGATGGATGTCTAGAAATCCTCAAGTAATGTAAGACCTGTTTCCTCGTTTTCTGATTCGGTGTTTATTATTGTTTCTACTGATTCTGGTTTCTTTGACGTTCTCTTTGAATACTTCTCGATCTTATTGCGGCTTGGTGCTCTACTGTTCTCCATAAAACTGGGTTTTTTATTGATATCTGCTTTGGTTTGACTTTGGTTTTTCTGTATATTCTATCAATTTTGGATTCGAGTTTTGATTTATCTCTTTATTTTTATTCACTGGGGTTATTTTGAAATTGTTTTGTGCTTGTAATTGCTTTGGTCTGTAATCGCTTTGTTATCTACTTTCGGTTTGTTGCTTTGTTGATTTGTTGGTGTTGATTATTTGACTTTTGATTAAATATCTGCAAATAATAACCACTTCTTGTACAATATATTATACTGATATACCAAGGTTTTACGCGTTTTTACTATAATACCCATACTTTGGTTATTTACATTAATTCGCTTTGACTCGTCTTCTTGGGTATTCATTTCATTGGCTTTAACCCCCCATTATTTCATTGATTTTTTAAATTATCTTTTTCTCCGTAATAATTATCTATATGGTCGCATCATTTATCTATTTGGTCGCAGCAATAATCCATTCCCATCAATATATCCAGAATAGATTTTACTACGACAATATCAAAACATTATATAAATAATACAAACATAATTATAATCAATACTGCCTACATATTATCAACGTCTAGTATTCCCCCAAAAAAAATTTATTGGTATTTTCGCATTTCCATATCGCGTACGTACTAACGTCTTTCTTCTGTCTACTCAAAGCTCTCCCTTTTTGCCGCTCTATATTTTTGATATAGGATTTCATCGTTTGACCTTGTCGTTATATTTTACACTACTTTAATCGTAATCATTTTTACTTTCATCGTTTTATTCATCATCTTTTATCAAAACATTCTCATTTTATTCGATCATCATCTTTTCACATAGATTTAATTTCAATTATCCTTTGACTTCAATCATTATTTCTCGCTTTTAAAACATTAATTCTTAATATCATTATTCTTTAACATAAAAACAATTAATTCTCTATTATTATCATTCATTTTCTCTTAAAAATTAACTCTTAAATATCATTATTTTTCTTCGTCGTTTACTCTTAATCATTAATTCACAATTTTTGTCTACTTAATCGTCACTTAATTCTGCATCTAATTTTTTTCTACTGGCGTATTCCCTTCAAACAACTCTCACTTGTATGACAAAATCATCCAATATTTATAATTTATTATCCTTCGGTCCACGACCGGTAAATCTTTTAAGCGTATTTTATCCGCATTCATTTTTTTTCACTGGCGTAATTCCTTTCAGCCAACTCTCACTTGTGTTACAAATATCCCAATATTTTTATAAGTTTTATAAATCCTCGGTCCACGACTGTTAATGTCCTAGCCTCTCCAAGCGCCTACCCACACGAATGAAAAATCTGAGGCCCTTCCAACGCACGCGTTTAGGTTTATCCAAACCGAATCTGTACGGTTCTTAGCATGTCTTTTGACCCAGTCAGTTGTCCGGTTAACTTGAGTCTCACTGCCGATTCATTGTGAATTCGATACTTCGGGTGGGGTTATTCCGGGTCATGTACCGAAAACCACTGCAGCAAAAAAAATCAATTCAATCTCATAATCAATAAATCTAACGTCCTTTGGCTTCTCCTATACGCTTACCCATACGTATAGAAAGCCAGCCCTCCAACGCAACGCGTTTAGGATAAATAACCGATAATGCCATTGTACTCGACCACTGCTCCTCAACAACGGTTTTATGCGCTAATAGCGTTTCTACCAATGGTGTCACGCCGGGCAGTTCTTAGATGTCTTTGACTTAAATATTTTCCGGGTAACTTAAGTCTCACTGCCGGATTCACTGTGAATTCGACACTCGGGATGGGGTAATTCCGTGTCGTGTGCCGAACACGCTAGCAAAAAATCATTTCATTGGTACCATTTTCTCATTATCTCATTATCATTTTACTTGCCATTCTATAATCATTTATTCCATTCAATTCTTTATTCATTCTCATAATCATTTAATTCAAATTTAATCTTAATTCAAATTCTTAATCAATATAATTTTCAACATTTCTTCTATTCAATTTATAATCATTTTTATTTCATTTCAATCTTTTAATTCAAATCATAATCATTTCATTTCAATTCTCTAATTCAAATTCATAATATTTTAATTCATTCAATTCTCTTAATTCAAATTCATAATCATTTTTAATTCATTTCAATTCTCATTTTCATTTCAATTCAATAGCTGATAGATATGGCCTAAAATGTAACTTTTCTCTTGGCCCAATCACATTTTCTTGAAGGCTTCGTTTTAACTTCCAATTGCCGTAATCTGACAATTACATTTCTGATATTTTTTAAATGTTGTTCGAATGTTGTCTGAATTACTTAGTAAATCATTCATGTTATTACCATACATTGTATTTATCCATGCGTAACGAAATTCATGCATTCCTCTGGAATGATGCGGGTGCATTTGTTAGTCCAAATGGCATTTTTTTAACACTGGTATAGGTCTTTCCCGATTTGTAAACGCTGTTTTCTCTCGATCTTCCCTCTTTTACTTTGATTTGCCAAGTATCCACTTTTCAAATCCAAGTTGATGTAAAGTATGCTTGCTCCATGCAACACTTGTAACATTCAATTATTAATATCTGGTACATGGATAAGTGTATCTCTTTTTCGTGACTTGCGGTTTAATCGTCTATGGCTCAAACTAACAAAATCGTTGCGTACCGTCTTTCTTATTCACCATTACTACAGGGATTGCAGGGTGACAACTCGGTTTTATTTACTCCAGCATCTAACATCCTTTCTGCACTTCCTTTTTCTGCTACGGATTTTTGAGCTTCTGCCGTCTATTACGGCCTTCAGTGTAATTGGTGTGCGTCTGTCAATTGGGATAACGGTGTTGAGTTACATTCACTTTACCCAATCTAATCGGATGCTTGCAAAATATCTTTAAAACTCGATTAATAGTGTTCCAATTTCTCTTTTTCATTTCATTTAACAACTCACTATCAATTGATCCACATCTCTTTTTCATCAGTTTTGATCGCCTTTTAACTTCTGGTAATTCAATTTCCATTCATTGGTGTTAGTTTTTCCTAATCTTTCGTTTTTTACTAGATTACTTATCCTCTTTCATTCAAAATTAGTCACATTAATCGGAATTTCGTTGTCCGTTATTTATTACAATTTCTCTTGCCAAAGGTAACTCTTTTGCGTTCCTCGAATTTCTGATCGGTTCGAATATCATTTTCCCTTTCACTTCATTATTGACTTTGACATAAACCAATCATTTGAGTTCTTTCCAGGTATGGTTATTTTCTCCGGAACATCTAACTTCCGGATCTCATGGTTACTTATCTGTCCAGTTTTTTATCTTTTAATTTCATTGTTCCTAAATCGATTTACTATTTCTTTTAGTAGGTCAGCATTATGTCCGGTGCCATTATGCATGCGTGCAGTAATAGTTTCTGATTACCGGCAAAGATAGGTTTGAATATTTTCACAAATCTTTATATTCAATCTGTGACCACACTTTCCAACTACGTCGATTGACCTTGCGCTACAGGTTATTACATCGTACTGTTGTTTGTCCTCGTACACGGCCTATTCTGCTTGGCAGCATATTCAATAATTTGATTTGGCTGAAAATTATTTTGCGCCCTGTCGGACATTTCTTTTCATTTCGATTTCCATTCATTTTATCTGATTGTTAACGTAGGTCCAGCAGGAGTTACTAAAGACTGCCAATTGTTCTCGTTTCGACTTCATTATCTTCATCTTGCGTTCTTCGATTCATTACTGGTTTCGATTGTCTCTCCCTTCGGTTCATAATTACTACTGGATATTACGTTTGTATATTCTTGTGTACCCATCCGCGTCTTTCTTTATGGTTCCTGGTTTTGTGAGCTTTTCATAAGTTACTTGATTTGGTATATTTGTTTTCCCATTGACCTCGATTTTCCAATTTCCCAAAGTGGTGCGGTACTTTTATTCGTAGTTACTCTACCTCTTGATTATTCGTCGTCATCATTTGCTGTTCTTCATTCAGTTATTGTTTGGTTTGTCATTTAATCCATTCACTTTTCCATCCACTCGTTTCTCTTCTTTGGCTTGATTTTTCTCTTACGTAGTTTCCATTTTCATTCATAATTTGGAATTTTCTTCGTCGACTTCCTCATCGGGTTCCTTTCACTTTTTGATAGAATTTCATTAATTTCTTGATCTGCTGAATATCCTTTGAATGTCCATGGTAGGACCATAGTTTTTGCTAAGAACGCGTAAAAATCCCATTGCCATTTCCAGTTAACCTTTCTTTCACGTTTATTGTAAATATCAAAACAAGCTTAAACAATTTGCAGTCAATACTTCGTACTATTTTGAATTATTGAGTATTACTCCCAATTATTCCTGCCATCATTTGACCCAAATATTAGAAATCGTCCCCACATTTCCTCATCATATTGGATGTCGCATGTTTAAAATGTCTCTGGAGATTGCAATTAATTCGTAATTCGGACTTCCACCGTAATTTGCTTCCACTGCAATTGTAACAAGGTTTGATAAGATTGCTGTCTTAAGAGCTGGAAAAGCATATTTGCTCTTCGCTGGATTCTAATCTTTTACATTTGTACAATCCATTTCTCAACACGTCGACAGGTTTGATTCTAGTTCTGAGGTCATTCTGCTTAAACCAAATTTCTTTGGTGCTATGTGTCGGTGGATTTACTATGAGGAATATTATCCAATCTCCGTCTTCCTCTTCGATAACGTCCATTATACATTACTACAAATTGAATAAATTTGGATAAAATTCTACTGGATTCATGATTCTGGTGACAGCTTGTACAAATCTGATTCTCCCTTTGCTGCACTATTTCTAATTCGTTTTTGCACATTTATCTTCTTGGTATCGATGATTTTTCTGGTAGTCTCGCCCGCGTTGTTTTCTCACATTTGATACGATTATACATCGCTTCTCCCATTATTCTCTCAAAGTGACTTTCTGCAGAGGAATAACGGGAATTGCTTATCTGGGATTGTAATTTGACATAGCTAATTTTGTTCTCAATATTTCTCTGTTTAAAGCGCACGTCGTTCTGTCAATAAATCATGATAAACTTTTTCTATTTGATGTTTAAATCCACGATGGACAAGAAATCCATTTTATTGTTGGCATATTAATATAAACTTATCTCTTTATCTCCTTAGCTTCTCTCTTCGTTCGGTATGGTTTTCTGTGATAGGGGAAGATGCCTTTGTGTTTACTAATTACCATCTCGGTTCGCCATTTGCTGACTGTGTTTTTTTATAAATCTCATTTCCCACATCGCTATCTTTGGTACCACACCACTGGGGTGTGTCTCTGATTTTCAGCTTTGAAGTTATTATTCGTCTTAGAAAATTCTTTTCGGTCGCAATCAATTCTCTCATAGCTTTCATCCTCTTGCTCTCTTCCAGGTTCTCATACACTTTCCTGGATTTCCTCAAAAATTGCTGTTTTTAATAATGTTAGCCGGCATTCCTTTATGCTGCGGTTATATGTAAAACGTTTTGAACCCATTTTTCCAGTGTAACATGATCTTCCGATGCAAGACAACTTGGATATTATTTTCAATGGCTTGAGTTTCTGGATCGAAAATATCCTGATTTGTTCCAGTTTCGTTTGTTGATAGCTTTCAATCACTACCACTCCTTTAACCAGTTCGCAAGTAACGTATATTCTCCTCCTTGACCGATCCATCTGATCCTTTTTATCCGCTCCAGCTGTATATACTCTCGTAGTTTTTATCTTTCCGGCTTCTGCGGCTATTTCATTTTGTTATTAAGTACGATTTTTACCATTTTGAAACTCCATCTTCACACTGCTCTTCGCCGTTAATGTTACACTGACGATTCGGTTCCTGGTTTCGATGATTGTGTATATGAATACTTCCACAATAAATATGCAAATATCTTCCCCCTCTGGTGATGTTACATTCCTTTATTTTGCTTTTTGATAAAAATCGGCTTCATTTGATAGACGTTATATGAATTACATCATGTTGCAATCGTCCCAATTTCCTTGGATTTGCCGCTTTACACTTCTTCCGATGTCCTTTTAATGAAATATGCCTCTGACCATCTTTATATCGTTCACAATCGTAAACTAAAAATGATTCGGCTCCTCTGATACACAATCATCCAAATTAATACTGTTGTCAAGATTGCGTTTACTTCCCCTTCTGCTTGCTCTCGGACCATTTATATTGATCGTTCTTCAAAATTCAGTTAAACAATTCTCGTAGTTTTGCTTGCATCGTTTCCGTCTGATCACTTTATACTTGCTGCATTGATGAATAGTTTCCATCCACCTTTGAAGTTACTACGAACGGCTCTATTAATTTCTTAATTATATCGGTGTATCGTAAATACGTGCCTATCTTGCGTATATTTCGGCATTCGTTTTTATACAGTCCGATCATGTTTATAATTAGATAGGCCAATACCTACCATATATCGACTAGGATATCTGATCGGTCTTTACTAATTGTTCCACAATTGTTTCATTTCTGGGACTCTTTAAGTCATTCTCACTTTATTATCCATGATTTTTGTATTTTAATATTGGCTCAAGATTGTCCATATTGTTTCGCTTTTCTGGCTGGATTGTGTGTCTCCTCAACACTCTTTTTTACTTTCTGGATTAGCCAAAGCTAGTACATCCGATACCAGTTCGTTATCCACTGTTGTTCCTTTGTTTTCGTTGGCATTTTTGCGCTGCACTTGTTTTGCCACTTTGGTTGAGTTTCTTCCAGTTTTGTATTTTGTACTCTTCGTTTTGTAATTGTTCTTTTTGATTTTGGTTGGGTTCTGTTCGATTGTTTTTTGAGTTGGCCTCTCGTATTTTTAATCCATTCATTTGTTCCGGCCTCTTTTTCGATCTGGTGTCTGTTAGTACTTCGTATTTGCTCCATGTGAGCTCCTCTAATTCGCTATCAATTACTCCATTCGTCGTAGTAGTGGGCATATCTTTGCTAATGCTTGTCGTAATATTTCCATATTCCGTTTGCTTCTGTAGTCTCGCGGGTTCTCTTCTTGCTGCCCAAGTAAATCCTTCTCGTATCATCGGTTGTTCTGATCGTTTCAGTATTGGTTGCGAATAATATCGGCCGAATTGGTCTTGTTTTTCCTGCTGCGTCATTAATTTCTTCCAGATCGGTTATTACATCATCGTCTTAACTGATTCGATTTATCACTTCTTTCTTCTACCCTGGAGTTTCTAGAACTGTCTCTTTTTCTGGTTGTATTGATGATTTCCGTTTTTTCGCCTTTTATGGATTAGTTTCTACTGCGCAATTTTATTACAGTTTAAAAATTTACTTATTTCTCGGCCTTGATTGAGTTGACTCCGATTTCAACTCGTCATCTAAAAGATCTCCCTTTCATATTGCAAATGAAAGGTAATTCGATATGGCATTTTAGCTTTTTATCTCTTTTGATTTCTGTTTGACATGCCTCCTCTCTTCTCCTCGTTTCTATGTCTGGGTATTGAATTTTTAATCGATATTTTTCGGGGTCTTTCCTCTGGCCCATTCCATAATGCTTCCATTTTCGAATATACTCCATCGAATTTTCTGATACCAAGAGTACATCTCGGTATTCCTCGATTTCTTTAACCAGGTGTCTTCAAATTCTCAATTCGTTTGCATGAATCTTATTATTCCTTTTGCTTAGTTCAACTGCTCGTCTGTGTTTGTTTTTAGCCCCCGATCTTCAGAATAGTTTTTTAATTTCTCTTACATTTTTGCGTCTCTGTAGTGCGGTTTAATTTCATTTTCGATAAGATCTCCATAATCCGTATGGTATAAAAATTTTGATCCTTGGAATTCGTTTCTCAACACGCAAATTCTTGTGTTAAATCTAAATTTTCGGTTTTCTGTTATATCGGTTTCTCTTCCACTTTGAGTGTGAAGCTTAATATCGTTATTTTTAATAAAAATTGATTGTTCGCCTGTTACCGATTTGCTGATCGAAAATTTCGGTTGATCCTGATGCGATATTTTCTGTTACTTTTCGTTCTTGATAGCATGTTGCTTCGTTTATCCGGTTTTATTATGTGTCACGGTGACATCTTTCCGGTTGTCCAGGTGCGTTAAGCGAAATAGTTACTTTTTGACTAAATGGCCACGATAATTTGACTGTCTTTTATTCCTTTTGCCAAATAATGAAAAATACTTCCCACATGAGTGTTTTTTCCCACTCCGTCTCCATTTGGATACACTTTTCATTTTTACCCGATAACCTCCGGTCTCCGTATTAGAAATTTTGGACTTGATATACTTGTCACTTTCCCTTTCTTTGGTGCTTCTACTTTCTCATTGCCAATCTGTAATTTTCCATTTGCAATGGTGCTAGGCACTTCTCTTCATCGTAATTGTTCATATTTCTTCTGGTAGCCATTTCTAGTTCATCCATGTATAAAAAGCAGTTATTTTTTCTTTACACAGTTCATCTGGGATCTCTTCAACAAATCTTTCCGATATCTCGCTCGGAATATATTCGGTCCATTTTTGGTTAATATTCTCTTGTTTTTAAATCCCAACGAGCTAATTCCTATCACAGTTTTTTATCCCGGCGTTTGGGTTTACAAATCTCGATCGTTTTAGAAATAGTATTTTTCGGTTGTAACTCTTCGTTCTTCTTCCATACGTTGTAATTTCTAATTATTCGACCATTTTACTTTTCAATATTTGGGAATTCTATTATTTTTCGTTCCTCTTGTCTTTTTCGTCTTTTGATTCCCCATTTGGCTATCCATTCGATTATGACCTTTATTGTTTTGTCCATCATCCCAGTAAATTTCCCTAGGACTGTATTATTGGAGTTTGATCGCTTCCTCTTTAAAAAATTCTCATATATACATTAAGATCACATCCTCTCTTCCGTCATCGCTATTTTCTCTCACTTAATCAAAATTTGTTGATCGATGATTTTTTAAATCATCCACTTTACAATCTGGGTCTACTTCGATCAATTGTTTATCACCATTAGGTAACTTTACCCTCTTCGTATGGGTTCTGTTTACCTCTCAAACGCTCTCTGATATTTGCCATAGGCTTCGATTAGTTCACCTTGCTCGTTCTCATCCGTTAGCGTCATAATCTCGGTTTGTCTCTCACACTTTCCACAAACTGTTCATCGAGTACGGCTCCTGGTATTTATTCGATCGATAAATTTTTTCTCGTTTGGTTGACTTCTTGTTTTAACCAAGTTCATTTGATTTTCTCTCATAAGCGAGTTCTTTCGCATTCCATTACTGTGGTTTAATTTCATTTCGAATATAATTTAATATCCTTTTAGGGTTTTTCTTTCTAATTGTTTCTCTTGTCTATTCTTTTCAGTGATAAAATATGACGTTTTCTCGCCATATCCATTTCATCTACCAAATGCATACCTGTTCTGATTTTTCCAGCCATCAATATATAATTGTTCCTTTTTCGGCGTTTCCCATTCTTTTCTGTACCCATTGGGACAATTCATCAGTATTGTTTCTGTTAATTGATTATTTTGCATCGGAATTTCTGCATGTTGGATTCTGATTTGATATTTCCCGCTTCTACTTTTTGAGTTTCTTTATATTCTATTGAATGAAATTTTTCCAAATCGCCTGTTAATTACGCCTTTTTCAAGTTGATACGCCTGAGCTACTAATTTTGTTAAATTTCTCGATGTTATTGTCTCAATAAACTGTTTGTTGGCATTTCACTTCGTATATATTTTCATCCATACTTCGGTTAGCTTAGTTCCCATTCACCCTCGTTTATTTTCATTAATTTGCACCTCCATTATATCTTTCGTTCGCTAGTTGGTGAAGTTTTAATTCGGCCTGATATTATCACATGATTGAATAGGTTCGCCTTCCCAGATTTGCATTAATTTCGCTTGTTTTCGTCTTCTGGATCCGTTTGTCCGTTTTTTAATTGTCTCAGCATTATTAATTTTT
Organism: Schmidtea mediterranea; assembly: GCA_022537955.1. Classification (NCBI taxonomy): domain Eukaryota; kingdom Metazoa; phylum Platyhelminthes; order Tricladida; family Dugesiidae; genus Schmidtea; species Schmidtea mediterranea. The sequence goes on from CM039680.1 coordinate 211,430,953, forward strand.
AGCTATTTTTGTTGGCTTCTCATTGTTTATCGAATTACACCATCTTTTAGTTGTGGCCCATCTCTTTTTCTTAATTTTTGTTTGACTTGCTCATCTGTCAGTGTTTCGTCTTCCTCGTCGGATTTTCTCTCTTCTAATTCTGAGTAGAACCTTTGGATTCGATTTTTACGTAGTACAATAGCTCTTTTGAGGGGTTTGCTATTGTTTTCGTCTCATCGTTTGAATTTCCTCAATTTTCATTTGAATTTCTTTAATTTTCTCGTCTTTTCTCTTTTTTCCTCTTTGATAATTCTTGGGATTCGTTTTATTTTCTTTCCACTGTCAATTTATTTGTTTTCACATTTTTTATATTTTCTGGCAATACGTTCCTCGTCTAACACTCTTTTCGTCACCGTCGCTGTTCACAAACACACTGCTCGCAGTTGTGAATTTCGTTTTCATTTACTGCTCTCATTCATTTATTTATGACGTTTCGTAGTTCCGTTTCGGCTGGATTCCCATCTTATTGCTTGGATCTCTTTTTGCCTCTTCCATTTGTAAATCTTTGCCATTTCTGCTCTTGTTGTTCTTTGGTTTGATGTTTATTATTTTGCTCTCGAACATCTCCTTCTCCCTGCCAGGCTGTTTATACGTTGTTGTTTGATTACCGCCTTTCATTTGTTTCTACTTCGTTTCGCAATTTCGTTCCACTTCTTGCATTAAATTGATTTGTATCGTTTGTATTTGCTTTGGTTTGGTTCAGGTGGATTTGATTGCTAATTCGATGTGGGCAGTTCCTCGACACGTTGCCCCTACTTAGATTAACATGTGAAACCAAGTTACCATTCTTAGATTCGCCATTATTTATACGATTTCTGCCGTATCTCTATTATTGCCCGTTTTCCGTTATATCTGACATTATCCGTTACCGAATTCTCTGCAGATTACTTCCTGTTGGGCCTCTTTTACCGCATCTTTGACATGTTTTTGCTTGAACACTCACTACACTTATGGTGACAAATCTCTGAATATCTCGCATACTGGTTGTTGTTTCCATTGTTATTGAATCTGAATCATTATAGTGTAATTACAAATTACCGTTTCTACCATTATTCATTGTTTCTTATGGTGGGGCCTTGAACATCTGTTGGCCCTTGGATAAATTGATTCATTGTTGGTTGACTTCGTTATCTGACTGTTGTTGACTTCACTGCTTGGCCGTTGTTTGTAACGGCCTCCTGCTGTTCATTGCTGCAACTTGTAGTGTGTAGTCGGAATGTTTCACATATATGGCAATTTCAAGTGCTTGTCTACTGTTTTGCGGTGCTTGGCATCCACGCCTGCTCTAATATCCTCATGTTTTAATCCTTATGAATACTGAGAGATTTCATTTTCCTTGGTATTTTTTCGTTCCCAAAGGCTTCTGCTTGCTATCCGCTTTAATTCACACGCATTACTAGACATTTTGATCGTTTTGTTTTTGTTTTTCGGTGTAAAAATTCTAACGTTTCGGTTGACATCTTTCGCGTTTCCGAACGTTTTAAATAGAAAGTCTTTAATTTTTACGTTCCAGTTTTAAGTTTCCTTGGGTTCGTTTGAGCTTTAAATATCTACATGCTTGAGCACTCCCTGTTAAATAACAGTGCAGTCTCTCTCTAATTGCTTATGTCTGGCCATGACATATTGTGTATTTACTTCAGAATTTCTTTTTTATAACGTCTGTAATTTTATCTATACTTCCATTCACATGGTTCGCCTTCGAAATTTTTCTCTAAAACTCCCCGATATCCATTCTTTCGGGTTGGATGTCATTCTTTTTCGCTTCAATACTAACCTGTTCTCTTTTCTCTTAGCACTTCTGTAGTGCATCCTGCTGCTGCAATCATTAACGTGTTTTGACTCTAGAATTTTTCAGCATTCGTGTGTTGTCCGGCATTTTTCCATTGATTTAATTATTTCTAGTGATCGGCACTTCATTCGGCTATAAACTGGATGTAATGGTACGTTGCCATCTAATCTGTGCAAGTAGATAATTACCGCATTTCTCTCCATAATTGTAGTCATTTCTGCTTGACTAAACTTTTCTTTGGCATAATCTCTATTCATTGATGTAATTCCGCCCAATATTTCGAGAAGCTTCTATCTTTTGTCCATTCTGGCATTATTTCTTTGGTTATTTCTACGATTAGATTCATTTTTGCGACATGTTCCATTTTTACATCGTCGGCTTTAGTTTTTGGGGTAAGATCCCATTCTTCGTTTATTACTTGTCTCAGCATACATATTTGCCTTGTTTGCGATCTCGTCATAATTTTCCTTGTTTCTGGTTTAACTGTTGCTGTTTTCGCTACAGCTTTGCATCGATTTACATACTAGATTGGTCTTTACGCGGATTATTAACTATTACTCTTACATATTCATTAGTGAGTGATTCATGGGCCTTTCCCTGTTCTGCACACTTTTTGCTGTTCCTGGTATGATTTCCGGTGTTTCGATTATGACCCAATCTCCGATTTTAAATTGATGTTCTTGCACGTTTCTCTGTTTGTCGTGTAACTCTTTATAACTTTCTTGGTTAAAACGAATATTCATTCCGGCAGTTTTCCATATTTCCTGCATTCTTTCTTTAAATTTAGTAACATAATCATCAATTTCCATGTATTGTGAAACTGGTGGTTGGTATTCTAGATCCATTGGCATATTGCACTCTCTTCCATACATAGTTTGGAACGGGCTCATCTTTGTTGCTGATTGACATTGACATTCGTTTAGGGCCATTAAACATAAATTTATTATTCATCCCCAATCTCTCTTGGTGCTTGCTCACATAATTGAATCATTCGATTAATTATCCCATTGAATCTTTCGGTTTGTCCGTTTGGTTTGTGATGATATGGTGATTGTTTCTCAGTTTAGCGATTTCGGGAATAATTTGTTACTTCGCTTAGTATCTCACTCATAAAATTGGTTCCTTGATCGGTTTAAAATTTGATTTGTGTACCATTATCTACAAATATTTCCTCTACTAAGATTTGGCAATCGTTTCCTTCTATTCCGGCATTGCACATGCTTCTGGACTTTGTTAAGTAATCAGTTATTACCAATATTATACACATTTCCCTTTATCGATTCTGTAGTGACCCTACTACGTCCATTGCTAATCATTTCATTTGTTCTGGGGGTTTGGCATCGGTTTTAGTTGTGTGCTATTCATCTTATTTCCTGTTGCTTTTTTTCGAGTGGCAACATATAAACAATTTTTTTATCCAGTCTTTTTCACGCGTCTGTCATATTTGGCCAATAGTTATTTTTGTTTCAGTCTCGGCTTCCGTCTTCTTGCTGACATAGTCCGCCCAAATTTTCCTCATATATGTATCAAAATCTCTTTTCTCTACTTTGGTAAGCACAATCAATCTTTTTGTCTCGTCCATTACCATCAAACCATTCCTTTTCGATCGTATATCGATTGTCGGTTTTTCTCCATATGCTCTTTTAATTTGGTTTGATTTTTCGAAAGATTTTCATATCGTTTGTATCTAAATTATTCGATTATTTACTTTTAACTCACTATTCTTCCCTTTGCCTCTTGGTTTCGTTGAGTAATTAAAATTCAATTCCTCGCAATTATCATACATTACTCTCACGTCATTGTCCATTAATCCTCGAACACAAATCTCGACATACAATCTGATGCCATTAAGCTTTTCCGGCTTTGAATTATTATATGGTGAATACTTTTGAAGTGCATGCCCATCTCATTAATCGCTTGATGCTTCTTTTGTGCTGGCCTAGCCCATACAAAGGTTGGTGATCAGTTGTGATTATTATTTCGTTCCCATAGGCAATATTTGAAGTTGTTTGATCGCTAAATATTGCCAAGGCCTCTCTTTCCGTAAAATGAATATTCCTTTCGTGTTTTTTGAACGTTCTACTATAATATCCGATTGCTCTTCTCGTTTCTCGTCCCATTGGCCTAAATACTGCTCGGCTGGCATAACCACTGCATCTGTTGCAATAGAAATGGTTTATTAAAGTTTGGATGAATCAATATGGAGATCGAATTGTTTATCTCTCAACGTTTCGAATGCAACTTGTCTGCTCGTTTCCCTACAAAGATTGTATTCCTTTTTCACTTAACTCTTGGATTGGTTTTGCATTCTTGGTAATTTTTAATGATTTACAGATAGTATCACATAAGCCTAAAAATTCTTTGAAACTTGGTGTTACTGTTTTGGTATTGGCAATCTTTATTTTTCTCTATATCCTTGGATCAGGTTGTTTGCCTTTTAGTTGATAACGATATGGCTAAAATGTAACTTTTCTGGCCCAATCACATTTTGAAGGCTTCAGTTTAACTTCCATTGCCTAATCTGACAATACTTCTGATATCTTTAAATGTTGTTCATGTGTCTGAATATATTAAGTAAATCATCAATTATACCATACATTGTTTTTATTCCATGCGTTACGAAATTCATGCATCTCTGGAATGATGCGGTGCATTTGTTTAGTCCAAATGGGCATTTTTTTAAACTGGTATAGGTCTTTCTCCGATTTGTAAACGCTGTTTTCTCTCGATTTCCTCTTTTACTTTGATTTGCCAGTTCCACTTTTCAAAATCAGTGATGTAAAGTATGCTGCTCCATGCAACATTGTAACATTTCATTAATATCTGGTAAGTGGATAAGTATCTCTTTGTGACTGCGTTTAATCGTTCTATAGTCAATACAAAATCGTGCGTACCGTCCTTTCTTTTTCACCATTTACTACAGGGAATTGCCAGGGTAAACAACTCGGTCTATACTCCGCATCTAACATTCTTTGCACTCTTTTCTGCTACGGATTGAGCTTCTGCCAGTCTATACGGCCTCAGTGTTTGGTGTGTCGTTTGTCAATGGGATAACTGTTGAGTTACATCACTTGTACCCTAAATCTAAATCGGATGCTGCAAAAAATATCAACTCGATTTAATAGTGTTTCCAATTTCTCTTTTTCATTTTCATTTAACAACTCACTATCAAATTATCCACATCTCTTTTCATCAGTTTTGATCGCCTTTTAACTCTGGTAATCAATTTCCATCATTGGTGTGTAGTTTTCCTAATTCTTTTCGTTTTAGATTACTTTATCCTCTTCACAAAATTAGTCACATTATCGGAATTTCGTTGTCGTTATTTATATTTTTACAATTTCTCTTGCAAGGATAACTCTTTTGCGTCCTCGATTTCTGATTCGCTGTTCGAATATCATTCTCCTTCCACTTCATTATTGACTTTTGACAATTTAACAAATCTTGAGTTTCCCAGGTATGGTTATTTTCTCGGACATCTAACTCGGATCTCATGGTACATATCTGTCCAGTTTTATCTTTTAATTTCATTGTTCCTAAATCGATTTACTATTTCTTTTAGTAGGTCAGGCATTTGTCGGTGACCAAATTATGCATGGTGCGTTAAGTTTTTGATTTACCGCAAGATAGGTTGATATTTTCACATCTTTATATTCAAATCTGTGACCACACTTTCCAACTACCGTCGATACTCTTTGGTACAGTTATTACATCTACGTTGTTCCTCGATACACGGCCATAATTCTGCTTTGGCAGCATATTCTATTGATTGCTGAAATATTTGCGCCCTGTTCGACCATTGCTTTCATTTTCGTTCCATTCACTTCTATCATGTTGTTAACGTAGGTCCAGCAGGAGTTACTTAGACTGCAATTGTTCTTCGTTCGACTTCATTATTCTTTCATCTTCGTTCTTCGATCATTACTGGTTCGATGTCTCTTTCCAATCGGTTCAAACTACTGGATATACGTTTGGTATCATTTATGTACCATCCGCGAGTCTTTCTTTTATGGTTCCTGTTTGTGAGCTTTTCATAAGTTTACTGATGGTAATATTTTTGTCATTGACCTCGATTCCAATTTCCCAAAGTGTGCGGTTACTTTTATTCGTAGTACTCTACCTCCTTGATTATCGTCGTCTATTGCTGTCTTCATCGTTATTGTTTAGTTTGTCATTTATCCCTCTTTTCCATCACCTCGTTTCCTCTTTGGCTGATTTTTCTCTGTTTCCATTTTTCATCAATAATTTGAATTTTCGTCCGACTTTCTCATCTTCCTTTCATTTTTGATAGAATTTCCATTAATTTTTGAATTCTTATGAATATCCTTTGAATGTCCATGTAGGACCATAGTTTTTGCTTAAGGAACGGTAAAAATCCCATGCCCATTTTCAGTAACCTTTCTTTCACGTTTGTAATATCAAAACAAGCTAACATTGCGTCAAAATTACTCGTACTATTTGAATATATGAGTTATTACTCCCAATATTCCTGCCATCATTTGACCCAAAATATAGAAATGCGTCCCACTTTCCTCATCATATGTATGTCGCATGTTTTAAAATGTTCTGGAGATAGGCATAATTGTAATTCGGACCTTCCACCGTTAATTTGTCCACCTGCTCTGTAAACAGGTTTGATAGATTGCTGTCTTATAGCTGGAAAAGCATATTTTGCTCTCGCTGATCTAAAATCTTTTACATTGTACAATCCATTTCTCGACACGTCGACAGGTTTGAATTCTAGTTCTGAGGTCAATTCTGTTAAACCAAATTTCTTTGGTGCTAGTGTCGGTGATTTACTAGGGAATATTATCCATCGTCCGTCTTCCTCTTCGAATAACGGTCCATATACATTACTACAATTGAATAAATTTGGATAAAATTCTACTGGATTCATGATTCTGGTGACAGCTTGTACAAATCTGATTCTCCCTTTGTGCACTATTTCTAATTCGTTTGCACATTTATCTCTTGGTATCGATGATTTTTCTGGTAGTCTCGCCGTTGTTTTCTCACATTGATACGTATACATCGCTTCTCCCACTATTCTTCCAAAGTGACCTTCTTGCAGAGGTAATAACGGAATTGCATTATCTGGATTTGTAATTGACATAGCTAATTTTGTTCTCAATATTTCTCTGTTTAAAGCGCAGTCGTTCTGTAATAAATCATGATAAACTTTTTCTATTGATGTTAATCCACGATGGAACAAGAAATCCATTTTATTGTTGGCATATAAATATAACTTTATCTCTTTTATCTCCTAGCTTCTCTCTTGCGTTCGGTATGGTTTTCTGTGATAGGAAGATGCCTTTGTAGTTTGTACTAATTACCATCTCGTCGCATTTGCTGACTGTGTTTTCTTTTATAAATCTCATTCCCACATCGCTATCTTTGGATACCACCACCACTGGGGTGTCCTCTGATTTCAGCTTTGAAGTTATTATTCGTCTTGAAATTTTTCGAGTCGCAATCAATTCTCTCATAGCTTCATCCTCTTGCTCTCTTCCAGGTTCTCGATACACTTTTCCTTGGATTTCCTCAAAAATTGCTGTTTTTAATAATGTTAGCCGGCATTCCTTTATGGCTGCGTTATATGTCAACGTTGACATTCCAGTATAACATGATCTATCCGATGCAAGACAACTTGGATATTTTTTCATGGCTTGAGTATCTGGATCGAAATATCCTTGATATTGTTCCAGTTTCGTTTGATAGCTTTCAATCACTACCACTCCTTTAACCAGTTCGCCAAGTAACGTATATTCTCCTCCTTGACACGATCCATCTGATCCTTTTATCCGTCCAGCTGTATATACTCTCGTAGTTTTTATCTTTCCGGCTTCTGCGGCTATTTCGATTTTGTTATTAAGTACGATTTTACCATTTTGAAATCCATCTTCACACTGCTCTCGCGTTAATGTTACCACTGACGATTCGGTTCCTGGTTCGATGATTGATGTATATGAATACTGTCCACAATAATATGCAAATATCTTTCTGGTGACTGTACATTCCTTTATATTTGCTTTGATAAAATCGGCTTCTTGATAGACGTTATATGATACATCTGTTGCAATCGTCCTCAATTTCCCTTGGATTTGCCGCTTTACACTCTTCCGTGTCTTTTAATGAATATCTCTGACCCATCTTTATATCGTCACAATCGTAAACTAAAAATGATTCGGCTCCTCTGATACACATCATCCAAATTAATACTGTTGTCAAGATTGCGTTTACTCCCCTTCTGCTTGCTCTCGGACCATTTATATTGATCGTTCCTTCAAATTCA